>VDFB02281492.1:527664652-527707077 GCA_007258455.2 Sequoia sempervirens
TTTGAAAAAAATATATTTAGAATCTATAGACAAAATTTCATGAAACTCTAGTTTGCATTGTCTTCAAATTCCTCACGGTTTAGCCGCTATAGGTGCCCGAAAGTGAAGATTTAGTTAGAAAAAAATATTTTAGTGTCTAGTTTGGCCAAATATTGTAAACCACTATTGTGGTATCACCCTTTACCATGCAAAAGTATCCATAAATTTGGGTTTTATCTAATCCTATGGGTTTAATCTAAGGGATTTTTATCTAATCCCCTAGTCTTAAATTGAACCCACCCCCCTTAGATCGAATTTGTCATTCATTTTTCAATAAAATCATGATTTCAATCAAAAAACAAGGTTTTTGTGCAAAAGTGAGACACACTGTTGTGCTTCAATCTTGAGGTGACTCTAATAAAGTAGCCAAAAAATGTAACCAAAAAATCATGACACCTTTGGAAAACCAAAACTTAATAGGACACCCTTTGAAAGGTATCAAGATATTTATCATTGAATCTAAGATTTCACCAAATATATATTTGAAGGGTTGAAGAGATCCTCCATCAACAAAGCAAGCACCATGCACTCTAGTAAATTCTCTATGAGCCAAAATGAGGAGCTCTAGGTCTAAATTTGAAAGAGCCAAAGAAGATATCTAAGAGTGAATTTGAATCCAACTTGATATTTTCTTTTAGGAATATTCTAGAAAATTTATTTTTCTTGATGATCTCACCTTCTAAGGGTTCTCGTCAGCCAAAGCACTAGTAGCCAATGAACAACTAGAGAGACTCCCTATGAAATGGTAAGGGTACAAATATGGGGGACAAAATGGGTATTAAGTGGCCTTCTTTTCTAAAAGCAAGAAAATATAACATTTGACAATTAATTCAAAATGTGTACACTCGCAATTCAAAGATGCTCTAAGAACATGACTTACAACATTTTGAATCTATATTTTAATTTTTTTTTTAATGGTGAAATCTAAGTGGGTTAAACAAAGAACATGTTGAGGTGCTCGTGTTTTTTATCAATGAAATAGAAAAAAGTGTTATGTCTACTCCTCTTCCCTTGCCTTTAATTTCATAATGTATTTTCCAAAACCTTTTGGTGGGAAGTTATTTAAGATCATGTAGTACAATTGATATATTTAAAAAATAAATAAAAATTAACTATCAAAGTACAAACACCATACAAAATAGAACACTAAACATTTTTTTTATATTGTAGAGAGTTGAACCCATGACCCTTTAGGTCACTACTACTGCGGCTTAGCCATTACACCAAGTGCCCATACATGCTCCCTCCACTTTCAAAATGTATATATTCAAAAATTATTATTTTTAAAATTGTATAGAACGAAGCATAGGAGTTGAGATTTTTTAATTTGAATCACAAAATAAAGGATATTCTAAAATATAATATACATGTGTTGTGTGGCATATGAAGAAATTAGAAAAAATAAACAAAGATTAAAAACTTGATTTAATCATATTATAAAAAAAATATGGTTAGAAAAATAAGAACTAGCTCATCATGGCAATGCTCTTTTCATGGGTTATTGTGAAAAAAAATGTTAAGTTGATGAGGAAGAAGGTTGAACTATTTTTTTTTGTAAAACATAGATTTGTGAAACCCTTATGCAATTCCACATATTGTTAGGTGTAGCATAGAAAAATGTATCTTGGGACATTTTCACACTCATTTGGGTCTTTCTTGTGGATGTTGGCTTAATTTTGCCTTGATTTAATGTTGTAATGTGATAAACACATTCACATTAGGTCTTGGACCCTCTTGAATTGATAAGAACTTTATGATGCCTTGCAAAAATGTTGCAAAGTGTTGTAACAAATCTTCACACTTTTCTAGGACATTATTAATATATTTCACTTAAATAACCTCTTTTTATCACTTACCAAGCCTTATTTCAAAGTGTTGTAACAAACTTTCAAAATTTTCTAGGCTTGTCATCAATAATTTGACCCTTTCTTACACTTTAATTGGCCCCATTTTACACTTACAGACCTTACTTAAGTGTATTTTTCAAAAATAATTGTAGAAGTTGTCAAAATCAACTTCAGAGTCCAAGAACACCTGCATGCAAAGAGATACCTATCACAGGGAAGAGAATGGAGAAAAAAGAAAGAGAGGGTTTTGAAGCTCTATAATATGAGAGATATATTATTAGAACAATAGAATGAAAAAATATACAATTGATCAATCCTTAAGAAAGGAGATCATGCAAACCTAAAAGTAACCCTAATAGGTAGACATTAAATAATTAATATAATTATTAAATGTCACAATATGGAAACTAAAGCGAAATCTTAAGAGAGGAATAAAGGTAACTTAATTAACATAATTAAGTTAAAAACCTTTACTCTAACACCCCCCCTTAAGATGAACAAGAGTGCAGCTACAAACATGTGCAAGAAAGCAAACAAGCATCCCCGCAACTAGGCCTGATTAGGTACCTGAATACAACCAAATCTCTGTAAAGCGGAGTAAAGGAGAAAACCCAATGGGAAAAACTCCTCTCCAAAAACAAATGAAAAACAAGAGTGAAAGAAGAAGAGAGATGGAAGGAGGACTCAACATGACCCCCCAAGAACTGCTTCTATCACACAAGTGAAAAATATGTTCCCCCCATAGGAGAGAGAAGAGACTCCAAAGCCCCCATAGAATGAGAGAACCCTTGTGCCAATGATCAAACCAATGTGTCTCCTCAGAGGAAGAAATAGATCCAATGGTTCAAGAAGAGGAAATCCCTGGGTGTGAGGTGAAAATGGAAGTCTTGGATGATGCTCACTAAAGAACTGAACTACAGTATTAGTGTTTGAATAACATGATGGTGAATCAAACAACTCAAGATGATCCTAAAATGGAATCTCCACTTAAGATGGGATAATAGGTGTGTTGAAACTGTCATCTGTGAGGAAAGGAATATCCTATGATATGGCCTCAACAACTGAACTTGATGGCTCGATGAGTGGAGCTACAATGTCAGTCATAGCTAAAGAGGATTCCTGTTGAACAAATGTGATCTCAACAAGAGGTAGAGGTGTAGACATCTCAACACTAGTCTCATGAACAGATGGAAGAACACATAAGTTCAAGTGACCAGACTTCACGTCAGATACTGCATGCTGTCTTGTAGAAAGAGAAGAAAACTCATACAATGGAGATGGTGGACCAAAGTGTGTGAATGCATACAATTGGGAAGAATGATCAACCGTACCTGTTGCAACAATGTTGCCAGTCTGAATTTCTCTGATGTGCACTAAATCAGGTGTGAACTCAACTGTCTTCCTTATCCCAATGTGAGCAATCTGATAGATGGAGAGAAGGTTAGTGGACAAAGATGGTACACATAGTACATCATTGAATGTACTGTCATCAATGTCGATAAAACCTTTCCCACATACACTCATATAAGTGTTATTACCCATCAATATGTGTGGTGAGGACACAGCCTCCAAAGATGAGAACATGTCCTGCGAAGATGCCATATGTTGTGAAGCACCTAAATCCAGTAGCCATCTAGATGAATGTGAACTGGTGGTTGCACATAATGCATGACCCTTATGTGGGGCTTGTCAATCTATCTGGAATGATGGTGAAGAAGAAGACCCACCTGATGTAGATGAAGAAGAGTGATGAATATTGTTCCTCTCAAGAAGAGTCGTCAAATCTGAAACCTGTTTGGCATATCCATCTATCTTCTTCTTATAACACTTGGACTCATCATGTCTGGGCTTAGTATAATAAGCACACTTAGGTCTATCTTTCTTCGATGATTTCCCCTTAGGAGAAGGTGAATTAGAGGTGTTTTGTGAACTGGAATCCTTCCAATGCTCTGTGGTCTTTGGTTTTTGTTTCTGCTTCTACTTCTGCTTCTGCTTCCCCTAAGATGATTGTGCTACCAATGCTTGGTGTTGTGATCATATGAGAGCATCCAACTGTGATATCTTGGCCTACTCTTGTGCCAACCGATCACAGAACACCTCAAAAGTAGGCATGGTAGAGAGATTTCCCAATGCATCCATGGTGGAATAAAATGTTGAAGAGAATATCTGAAAAGGACCTCGAAGCTTAGAAAGAATCAGGTAAATACACTCCTCATCTGTTTTGTTCTTACCACAACCCTATAGAAGAGATCTTTGTTGTTTGAATTTCATCAGAAAGTCCTCAATAGAGGGAAAAGAATTAGGTACAATTGAATTCAACTCTGTCTCAATCTGTATTGCACAGAACTGATTGATGGTACCAAATAAATCATTGAACTTGGTCCACATTTCAAGAGGGTTGTTACACCCATCAAGATGAAACAACAAGTTGTCTGAAACATGTAAGGAAATCAAACCCATAGCCTCATCCATCTTATTTCTATGTTGCATAACCTCAAATGGTTGTGTCAAAACTGGTTGAATTGTATCTAAACAGGACCACAACCCCTTTGATCTGAGAAGACGTGTCACGAATGCCTTCCAAGTATGATAGTTATGAGGTGTGAGAAGTTCAACAGAAGAATGGTTTTCGGCCATGTTTGGAGAGGTTTAATGTGAAGAGTTTCTGGTTTTCTAAAGTAAATGATAGAAACCAAGAAAAAACCTCCCCCACAACGCAAGAAACCAAACCCTAGTAGTGATTTTTCAGCAAAAATGTAGGAAAAAGCAAAAAAAAGCTTCAGACTAAATCTTGTATACCTAATTATTTTTCTAGAAAAAAATTATAGTAGATCTGAATAGAGCGCAAGAGGAGCTTTCTGATGCCTATTCGTTTTAAAAAAACGGAGCAAAAATGACCAAGTTATGGCCCCGAGAGTGCAAAACACATAGTCTAACTTTGACTACGAAAAAAGACAACCAAACTAGAAAATTTTGAAAAAAATATTACACCATCACGACGGGCTCAGAGACAGCTTTCCAATGCCTATTTTTGTTCTAAACAAAGAGAAAAAATGACCATTTTATGCCCAATTTATTGAAAACACCTCCAAGATGCACAAGTTGTACCTTCAGAGCCCTCAGGGGCTAAAAAAAAGAAAGCCCCTGGTCCTATGTAGGACCAAGGGCGGTGACTAAGGCTAGCGGTGGAGCCCGCGGTCTTCTATATGACCGACGGCTGGGATGTAGGGGGGCACAGGGGCTAGGCGTTGGCGGCACTCAGGCGGACCGTCGATGTCTAGCTGGTGGTCGGCTGGTAGGGACAGAGTTAGTAGCTCTTGGGCGGCTCCACTAGTCGGAGCAGCTGGCGGGTGGCCACCTGGTGGTCTCTCGGTGGCTGGTAGGTGGCAACCTTCTTTTGTATAGGAGGTGTAAAAAATCTTCAAAAAAACTTTGTTTTTTTATTTTATTTTTATAATTTTTGACCTCAAAGATCATGCCTTGAGGCTATACGGCCTTGGGACCAAAAAAAATTTCCTCCCTGATCAATATGGCCAAATTGGACAAGCTTTAAATGAAAATAGGGGTTTTCAGGCACTATGAATCCAACGGCGAGGTCCATTTGGGCCAAAAATGAACCCAAAGAATGAAGTATGTCGGGTCCACAAAAATCAATCTAAAAACATGTGAAAGCCTGATCAAACCCTCATAGCTCCAAATTCTTCAAAACAAGAACAAGTTGCAACAAGTCCACTCTGATACCATGTAGAAATTGTCAAAATCAACTTCAAAGTCCAAGAACACCTGCATGCAAAGAGATACCTGTCACAGGGAAGAGAATGGAGAAAAAATCAAGAGAGGGTTTTGAAGCTCTATAATATGAGAGATATATTATCAGAACAATAGAATGAAAAATATACAATGGATCAATCCTTAAGAAAGGAGATCATGCAAACCTAAAAGTAACCCTAATAGGTAGACATTTAATAATTAATATAATTATTAAATGTCACAATATGCAAACTAAAGTGAAATCTTAAGAGAGGAATAAAGGTAACTTAATTAACATAATTAAGTTAAAAACCTTTACTCTAACAATAATTTCGATAAACATCAATTAATATATTTAATTTCTGACACCCACTTAAAATGCCTAAGTGGGACCCATTCACCACTAGGGGCGAATGAGTCCCCTTTGGCTCAAAAATCAAAATAAATTCAAAATTCTAGTGGGATGTTATTTTCTAAGACCTAAGGTTGGCCTATGATGTGGTATTTTCAAGAAATATTGCATTTAATTATGTATAAATATAGGTTTTTTCCTCTCATTTCAATCTCATTCATTCACTCAATCATTCAAGCAATTATCAATCATTCACTTAAGCATTCTAGGCATTTCAAGCATTCTCAAGTCTTCATCCATTGGAGATTTTACTTGCATGTCTTCAGATTTCTACTTCAAGGGTTTGGTGAGTTGCAGCATTGCATGTTGTTCATTCATCATTCTCTTTTCATATTTCATTTCATTTTCAAGGGTTTAATTACCAAACCAGGTTTGACCAAGGAAAACCCCTATTCACTAACCCTCAACAAATTTTCCCCCTCTTTGCATGTGTTTTGCAAGTCTAGTGTGAAAATTTGTCAAGGAGAAAGGTTGGAAAAAATTTCAACAATTTTTCAAAGCCCTAAAAGAAGCTTAGAGAACACCTACAGGTCAAATTCTATAGTTTCGGATCCAAAAACTTGTCAAGAGCTGAAGTGTAGACCGGGAGCTATAGGTTCCACTTTTGATTTTCCCAAAATCTGGAAGTGGACTGATACACCATTAGTGGCATATGAGTCCCACTACCAGGCCTAAAACAAATATTTTTTAGTTCTAAGTACCCAATTATCTGAAACTTGTTCCGAAATAATCTTCCCAAAATAGGACTAAGTTGTCCAACTTGGCGTATGAGTCCTAGTTGGCTTCAAAGGTGATTTCTATACAATTCCAGAGCTCCATTCCATCCTATTCCAATCTCTAGGTGCACACTTATGGTTTCATAAGTTTATGTTATAGTTTGTTTACATTTCTAGGTCATTTTGCATATCACAACATGTTTTCAAATATTTTGCATTTTCTTAGTTTTGCATTAATAGTTAATCTCTTTTATCAATTATTTTCATCTAGGATATTCCCTTTTTATAGATTTCAATCATCATTTGCATTGGAATCTCAAGGGAATATTTTTTCAAAGTGAGCCATTAAGACTTTTGGATACCTCTCTCCTTTTAGGTGCAAAACCGTAGAAGTGTAAGAGAGCCACATATCCAAAAATCTTGGGTTCATTTTGGTGAGCCTAAATTTAGAGCATCATATTTCTAATATACAGTGCATTTACATCCTAGGAATAGCTTACATTAGCCTTGCATTGCATTTTGCATTGTTTAATTTGCATCCTAGGGTTTTCAAATTTGCATTAGTGAAAAGATCATCTAGCTTGCATTTTTGCATTTCATTTCATTCAAAATTAGTAAAATTCTTCACATTCATATTATATTTGCATTTGAAAATCTAAAAAGCATAAAAACCAATTCTAAAATTCTAAAAAAATTCTAAAAAAATCACTCCCTGGACTCATTCGCCACCCTAGGCGACTTAGTCCAGTTGCACATTTTTCACTGCATTTTTTGACATTTAATCTTTAGTTTCTAGATTTTTGTTTGTTGTTTCTGCATTTCAGTGTCACTTTCCAAAATTTTAGTTTTAAGTAAATTTCATTCTTGTTAGTTTACATTGCATTTGAATTCACCCCATATTTAGAAGCCTTTGCATGAGTGTTTGGTCTCCTATTGCTAATACCTTAGTGAGAAGAAGTTAAAGACTCATGTCATCTCATGATAACACAATCGTTGTGGATCTTGGGTTATCTAGAGCTTCCACTCCTAGTATTGACACTAGTACACTAGGCATGGATAATACCCTCAGCAACTCTTTACCTTTAGGAAGCATGCATGTTGAACCAAGAACTAATGATATCCGACAAGAGAAAATCATTCAAATTCATGACTTAGTCCACCTGCAACACCAAGTTAGCCTTGAAAACATTTATGTTATTGCAATTCCTGCCATAGAAAACATTCATCGTATGCTTGAAAGTGAGAAGGCCTTGACCTTGTGAAAAACATAGTTCAAATCTTTGGCAAACATCTTCCTTCCACATCTAGTGTTCCTATCCCAACAAAAAATGTCACACACCAAGGAGGAACTCATATTCCTCCTCCCTCAACAATAGCCTCAATACCTACCTATACCACTCCTCAAATCACAACAATGCAACAAGTTAGTAATGTGATTCCTTCCGTGGGTATTCCTGCTAGCATCCCTAGTTCCTATGTGGCATCGCATTTTCTATCTTCTACAACATTACCACCTATAATCATTCCATTCACTTTCTCTCCTAGTACATATATCCCATCACCACTTTCACTTCCACCTCATACCACTTCTATCGATCCTCTCATAACACAACTTTTCCAAACTATTTCATCCATGCAAAAACAAATCTCCACCATAAACCAAAATCAAAATGGCCCACCCACATATTATTTTTGAAGCAATCCATTGTCCTTGGAGATATTGTGAACACCAATGCCATAAGGAGTAGAGATGCCAAAATTTGAGAAATATGGAAGGAATGGAGATCCTTCTAACCATGTTAATGCCTATACCACCTTATGTAGTGATTTTCTCCTTGATGATAAACTGTTAGCAAAATTGTTCCCTAGGATTTTAAAAGATATTGCCTTGGAATGGTTTTCTTCTTTACCAAAAAAATCAATTCATTCATTTGATGAATTTTTTGATGCATTTATAAATCATTTCCAAGTGCGTATGACTCCCAAAAAGACCTTGGCTGATTTGATGAGATGCAAGAAAAACGAGGAAGAAAAGATAACTAATTTTATTTCATGCTATCAATTGCTTTATTCCCAAATCGATGTCAAGGTTCCTGACCCGCACCTTCAAAAGATGTTCATAGAAAACTTGCAAAGTAAGATTCAAGACAAGTTGACCATGATGAAATTCCCATCCTTCATGCACTTGTGTACCGCCCTTTGTGATTATCACAATTCGGTTAGTGTTATCAATTAAATTTGCACCCTACTGAAAATGAAAAGTTCAGCAATCTATTGACACATGGAAATGTTCTTGATTTGTGGGTAACTCATTGTGAAAATGAATCTCCAAACTGAGTTGGTTCTCCGAAAGATGGATCCTATTCTAAGTGACTTTCCGAGAAAAGGGATAGAAGGATAAACTAGATTTAAAATCTAAAACTAAAATTCTATCACCTAAAAATATTGACCAACTGTAAGAAGATTATAATAATAACTCACTCTCAACACCTCTTTAAAATTGGATTCTCACAATCTCACAACACATATAATCCAAAAGTGATTTGTGCAAAGGTTTGAAATAAACAAAAGGCACAACTTGAACTAGCATGCAACTCCTGCAAATCACTTAACAACAATAAGACAAGAAAAGGATTCAATAGATTTGAATCACAAGACAAATCAAATTACTATTGCATATCATGAACAAGAACTGAGAAAGGAAAACTCTGCTATTTTATTGAATGAAGGAGTGAAACTCTCAAAATCTGAGCACAAATAAGTTTACAAGCTCAAAAATGTGTAAGAGCAAGAAACTGCAATCTAAATTGAGAAGAAGAAAAAACTAAGTTTTCTTCAAGATAAATAGCTCCAAAACCCTAATTTGAGCTCAAGAAGAAAGCTCAAGGAAAGGTATCAAAAACTGCCCTAAAAGTCTGCACAAAAGCAGAAAAAACACACTTTTTGCAAATAAATACTAGCAAGCCTCTCAAAATAGGCCAAATCTACTTTTAAAGCAAATAAAACATCTTATCTCTCCAGCAAGAATCTCAAATCTAACAAAGGAAGAAAAGCAAGAAATCTTCTAAAAATAGCAAAGAATTAAAGCAATTTATAAGATATCGCTTAATCCTGCTTTACATGGTTTGCAGATTTAATATTCTCTCAATTAGATTTATTTTTGCAATTAAAGATTTAGAAAATCTTTTGCAAAAATAATGAACTTATTTTTCCATTTACAATCTTGATTTTCTCAAAAAATCATAAAATATAATACCACCTCCTAACAATAATTTTAATTGATTTCACTTAAAATCAATTGAAAACAAAATAAACCCTAAGTCATAAGTGCAATGATTTTACAATTTTATTGATTTCTTACAAAATCAATTAAAATCAAGGATATTTGTCACTATCCATTTCTCACTAGGGAACTATTAATCACAAATCCTTAAAGTCTATAGTCCCTTATATTGCCAAAACTTTAATCAAATAAGCCTAAGGACTTAGGCAAATAGCACCATCATTTTCACAAGGCTCGACCTAGGCATTGAAAATCAGCCACATGACACATTCAACTTGGAACATTTGATAATTAATGTGAAATAAAGTAGGCCCCAAGTTCGAGGAAGGTCGACATGGCAAAAACAATGGAAAAACCTAAATCACTTCATTTCATCTTTATGACTTTTGGGAGAAATGCTTTGCAAGTAGTGCCGCCAACATAGGGTTTGAACTCTAAGAATCCATACGAGCTTCTTCTCTCTTTGATTCTGATCACATTCACCCTCCATGGCTCAGAGTCAGTGTTATTTCTATTATGTTATTCATGCTTGGCTTCTTTGATGAAAATGAAGGCCTCACAAGTCACGGCTATAGCATTTTTCTAATGCATTTTTCAATCCCTGTACTCTTCTACTCATTGGCCGCCAACATATCAGCCAAGGTTCTATTTTTTGAAGAAAAATTGAGCTCCATGCTCACTACTATTTTCAAATATCCATGTTTCTCTGATGGTAAGAATTCTTTGAGAGCTTCCTATGACTTCTCTATAACTTTTGTTTCATTTTGCACATAGATTTCTTGGCCTTGGTCATGGCTTAAACATAATTTCTAATGCATTTTTTGGTGATTCAACATTTTATGTGTTGATGCCATATCATTGGTCACCATACTTGAGCTCGACTAATAATTTTGAAAGCTTTGTGAGCTCGACTGAGGGTTATGTATTCTCCACAGGCAACAATGGTAAGCCTTCTACTCTTCCCTGTTGTTTTCATTCTAGTAAAAGAAAGCTTATGAAGCTTCCCATTTTTGTAAAAGGTTGATTTGTAACTCCATAGCCATATGCAGGCCATGCCATGTATACACAAACTAAGTATCTAAAAGCATTTCTAGGCTCGACCCATGACAGTATTGTGTGTATTTTCGCATTTTTGAAACAAAAACCCCATGTGGTTGTTCTTAAAAATGAAGGAAATTTGTATTTTGTCATGTATTCAAGACTTGGGCTTGACCCACCATGGCATTTTGTTGACATTCTGAACTCCTTAATTTCCACCATATGGGTATTTTCTGTTTTGGAGAAAACATAGTCATCCTGTGATTTTCCTCTTCTAGACCTCGACCCATGATTATGTTTTACTTTCTTTTGGTGGACTATTACTAAACCCTTACATGGGTATCTTTTATTCTTAAGGATATGCTTATCTAGATACATCTTCTCTTATATTTAAATTTGACCATGAGAGCACTAAATAAATCCTTTTTCTTGACAAAACCCCACCTGGGTATATGATATTCTAAAGAACACGCATTTATATTTCCTTTTCCTGTTGAAAACTCTTACATGGGTATCTTTGAAAATCGTAATATCTGTCTTTAAATTCAAAACCCCAATGTGGGTATTTGGTATTTTGAATAAATCTATATATTTGATTGAAAACCCCAATGTGAGCATGCTAAAAGTAATGAGGAAAACTGTATTTTGCTTAGAAACCCTTTCATGGAAACTTATAGCAGCACTGTACTTGTTTCTTTCTAGAAAAATAAGCTTTTATAAGCTTGATTCTATGCATAAATGGCTGCTACATTTGGTTTAGAGACGCAATTTGATTGTTTCAATAGAATTCCTAAATATGTTCCAAAATCCGGTGAATATTTCAAAATCCCTACAGAAACTCTTTTGATAGACACCTTAAAATTGTTTTCTCTAGTCTCTTATGCACTCACACTCTTCAGGGATGCACTCCAAACTATGTTCAATGTAAATTCTGCTCATTCTGGAAATGACTTTATGTATTTAAATCCTTGTCAAACCTGTTCACATTTGTTTGCCTGATAATTACAATTATTTGAAGATATACTTTGAATGACAAAATAAATCTCCCAAGTAGTGTATTTAGATTGTTTCCTTTTCAAATATAGTAATGCATAACTTAAATTAAGGCAACCTTTGCACTCTCATCCAAAATGAAACTGGTTGTCTTTGTTGGATCATTGCTTGACCTTATCAAATACACCAGTTACTGTATTGATGCTCATCATCCACTATTCTGATAGAAATATAAAACTCTCTTTATGCATTCTTTTACACTTCATTAAATAAAAACTTGAACCATGCACTTTCTCTAGATTCTCAAATGAAAATTTGAACCAGTGCTTTTGTTGAGGCATTATGTATGCCTTTTCACTATCATTGCTTAAAGCTAGAATACTGTTGTAATATCATGAAATAAGATGCATAACAACACCCATGATAGAAAAATGCAAACTGTACAGCAATACCTATGATTTATAATTATGAAAATGATGTATTCCAGTTGAATTGATTGAGCTCATTTAAACCTACTATTCACCTATAGCTTTCATGAAGCATACTTGATGGTTATGAGTGAACAGTCGGCTTAATAACTTGATGGATGAACTTTGTTTTACTCTTTCAATTGTATATTTCCTCTCTTGATGAACATGATGATTGTGCTCCTTCACTCAGCCCCATCTGTAATGTATAAGGGGTTCAAGCATGTCAAGCTCTACCCTTGTGGGAGCCCATTTTTCCCACATGCTTGGTCTTCAAAAGAAAATTAGCTACATGAATTTTCCTATACCTGCACAAGGAAACAAACAATGTTAGCATAAAAAACAATATGTGATGATGATGTTCTTTCCTTCTTCACTTCCATCCATCTCCCCTTTTTGCAACTGTTCCAATGTATCGTTAGCAGTATTTACATTATTGTTGGTAGTTCATATAGGAATGTTCATAGTCAGAGCTCTAACAACCCCTCTCTTCTCTTACAGGCCGATCGGAGCTTGAGGATGGAGGATGGTGCACTACTTCTGCATCATCCAAAAGCACAGGAAATGATGATTATGTTCCTGCTTATGTGATTTCTTTTCCTGCATCCTCAATAGTGTAGCATGCTCCTCATGATGCATTATGATAATTACATCCACGGCTTGTGTGGATTCTTACATTTCCTTCTTTTTTTGCTTTTCATTCTGAAAAGAAATGCATCAAAATGCAAAAATGTACTATCATTTGTATTCTTGCAATCAAATGACCATATGTATTGTGAATCATTTTATGAAATAAACGAGAGCACTCTATCGCTTTATCATTTATATATTCAGTTTTGTACTCCATTTGATTTTGCAAAAAACATGTGTAATCCTTCTGAAACTCAATTTCTTGAAACACTTGCATAACTATCACTTGATGAATGATGAATAAAGTGTAAATAGCACTCGAGCATATGCAAAAATAATTGTATTTTCACTTTCATATATAACAGTATTTAATCAACTCCACCAATTGAGCTGTAGTGAAAAATTGGTAACATTTTGGTGATTTCTGCTAAATGCTTGCTAGTTAAGCATAGATCAGTTGCCTTTAAAACTCCATTGGGCACCGAATCAAATATGCCCCTTCATGAAACTCAAAAAACTCAAACAGCAGAAAAACAAAACAAAACAAAGCAAAAAGCAAACTATAAGGCCCTAGTGGCCAATAGAACATGCACAACAACGCTTAGGGAAAAGAGAACTACTAAAATAAATGTGTGTAACGCACTTATTTGCAATACTACTCTAATTATTTACAAGATAGAACCTATCTCAGAGGAAATGTTTGAGGTGGATCCCATTAAGTAGGATAGATAGCACCTCTCCAATCAACTTAGAAAGTTGGAAAGCATTGTGCTCCTTGCACTCTGTGATCACATAAGGCCTATCCCAAATTGCATCAAATTTGGAATGTCATCTGGGTCTACTCTTATATTCATTCCACTTGAAGACCAGATCACCAATAATGAATTCTCGTAGTCTTGCTCTTTTGTCAAAAGAGCTCTTCATTTGAGCTTGATGTATCTCAAGCTGCCTCAAAGCTTCTTTCCTGGTCTCTTCAAGCTCTACCAATTGCGCAAACCTTACCTCAAGAGGATGCTCATTCAGCAATTCTAATTCCTTGACGAAACTCAAAGTAGGCAACTCAATGGAAGTCGATAACTTAGCCTCCTTTCCATAAGCAAGTTCATAAGGAGAACAACTAGTGGCCCTTTTAGGAGTCACCCTGTCAGCCCAAAGAGCTAACTTCAACTTTCCATGCCATGTCCATTGATTGTCCTCAACTGTCTTCTTAATTATCTTAATCAAATTATTATTTGTAGATTTCGACTGACCATTTCCCTTCGGATAATAATTAGATGTGTTCAAATAGATTTTATTTCTAACTAGCCAATCAGAAATCCTTAAACTGATAAAATCCAAACCATTGTCAGAAATTATTGAATCTGGAAAACCAAATCTTGACACTAGATCTTGATAAAAGTTAAGCACAGAAGTCTCATTCGCTTCTTTCAAAGCAACAGCTTCGGTCCATTTGGTAAAATAATTTGTGGCAGTAAGTATCCACTTATGGCCCGCGCTTGAAGGTGGGTTGATTGGCCCAATAAAATCTAAGCCCCACCTGGCAAAGGGTTGTTCCACTTGAATTGGATGTAGAGGCAGAGTTGCAAGCCTCTATTTTTCCAAAAACAAAGCACATTTTTCACATTTTTTGACCCAAGCAATAGCATCCTTAAACATATCTGGCCAGTAATAACTAGCTCGCATAATTTTTAGAGTTGTTTTTCTTGCAGCAAAGTGGCCTCCTGAAGGCCCATCATGAAATTCTGCTAAAATCTTATCAACTTGATCAGGATTAATGCACCTTAATAGAACACCTTGAAAGTCTCTCCTATACAGAATGCCATCAATAATTGCAAGATGAATAGCCTACAATCTATAATACCTTCATTTTTCTCTGTCTAAGACTTCGGGGAACTCACTAGTTTGTAAATAGTGCATCATTTGCTGCAACCAAGTAGTAGAAACCGAAACAGCAATTTCATCATCATTGTTTAGTACTTTGTCAACATTTTTAGCTTCTTGTAAATTTTTGTGCTCATTTCCAACAATCTATTCACACAAACCCTTGCCTCTAACAAGCTTATTTACCTTAATATCAACATCAAATTCCATTACTTTGGTTACCCAACTAACATGCTTATCATTAATATCTTTGTTAAGTAAGAAATCCTTAACAGTTGAATGAGCAAGTAGCAAGTGGATTTTTCTATTTGACAGCATATGTTTGAACTTTTTTAGGCTTCTTACAATAGCAAAAACATGCTTTTCGACAAAAGAATACTTCACCTCATAATCATGTAATACCTGGTTGAAAAATGCCACAGGTTGCTCCAAACCTTCATCATTTTGTTGGCAAAGCATAGTAGAAATAGCATCAACTCCTCCAAATGCATAAAGAATGAAATCTCTATCATAATTTGGATTAATGAGGGTAGAGGCAACTACAAGGGCTTCTTTAATCTGCTCAAAGCTTCTTTTACCCTCTTTGGTCCAACTAAAGGGCATATTATTTTTAAGCATAGAAGTGAGAGGTTGCAATAAGCCTACAATATTCAGTATGAACCTCCTCAAAAAAATTATGCTTCCAAGAAAGCTTTGCAAGCCTTTCTTGTGAGCTAGTAATGGTAATTCAATAATTTTAGAGACTCTTTCAAAGTTTATAGAAATACCTTGCTTTGAAACAATGTGTCTGAGGAGTTTACCCTCATGTACAGAAAATATACATTTCTTCGGGTTGAGAGACACCCTAAACTCTCTGCATCTCTAAAAAATATGTTCTAAATGATCAAGATGCTCATTAGAATTTCTGGAAAAAAAAGTAATGTCATCTAAATATACTAGAATGAACCTATTCATGAGGTTGTGAAAAGCCATGTCCATCACTCGCTGAAAAGTTGCTCCCGCGTTGGATAAGTCAAAAGGCATCTTTTTGTAGGCCATTGTGCCCCACTTAATCATGAATGTTGTTTTGAATTGATCCTCTTATTTTACCAGAATTTGGTTGTAACCTGAGTAACCATCTAGCAAAGAAAATCTATTAGAACCAAAAACTACCTGTAGAATTTGCTCCATGGAAGGGAGTGGGTAGTGATCTTTCAGTGATGCTTTAATTAAATCTCAAAAATCAACACAATCTGATTTCCCCACTTTTCTTCCTAACTGGAACTAAGTTTGACACCCAAGATGTATGCTTGATGGGAAAAATAATACCACTTTCCACTAATTTATTCAGCTCAACTTTCATAAGGTGTTCTAATTTGGGATTAAGAGGTCTTTGTTTCTATCTTACTGGCTTTGCATCAGGCTCTAGTTCAATAGTATGTTGGGCTAGTTCAGGGTCAAAACCTTTCAAATCCTTGTATTCCCAAGCAAAAACATCATTAAATTTTTGGCATAACAGAATAAATGCTTGTTGTTCCTCTTCATTACGTACCTTCCCCAGCTTGAGAAGCTTTCCTTTGAAGATTTCAATTGCTTCATGGTGTTCTTCTTTAACAGTCAGGCTACACTTGTCTTTTCACACTTGGTCATCTGAGTTGAACACAGATTCCAAGGTCACCAAACCTTTTGGCAGCTTGTTGGTCTTCAACTGCACAACCTGGTTATCATACTACCACTGCCACTTTTGTTGGTTTCCATCTGCAAACTCAACTTCAGCAATTAAAAAAATTATAATTTG
Source organism: Sequoia sempervirens (assembly GCA_007258455.2). Taxonomy (NCBI): domain Eukaryota; kingdom Viridiplantae; phylum Streptophyta; class Pinopsida; order Cupressales; family Cupressaceae; genus Sequoia; species Sequoia sempervirens. Next base: position 527,681,486 of record VDFB02281492.1, read on the forward strand.
CTCATCACTATCAAAAACCTGCCAACTCACATTATTGTCAGGCACAGAAGGTCTAACCACTATTTTTACATATTGACATGCATCTACTTTGTGAATTTCATTTGGAATATCAAATTGGGCTCCTATGGCAACGAGCCTATCAGCATGCTTATTTTCATTTCTAGGAACTAAAACAATGTTAAAAGCATCAAAACTTTCCATTAAATCCCATGCACGATGCTTATATTTCTTAATCAAGTCATTTTTTGCAACATTTAGATTTCTGACCTAATTTACTATTAACTCTAAATCACCATAAACTTGCAAGCATTTGATACCTCTCTTATGAGCCCATTCTAGACCATGCACCAATGCTTCGTATTCAATTGTATTGTTTGAACAGTTGAAAGCAAATCTACAAGCTGAAAAGTACTTATCACCCTCTAGTGAAATCAGAATAGCTCCACCTCTGGCACCTATACTGCTTCTCGAACCATCAAAGTAAAGCTTCCAAAGCTTATCTTCTATTTTTGTAGACTGTTCCTCCTCTTTGCAAAGATTAGGCATATCAAAATCAGGTTCACGAATCATATAGACTCCTAATCCTATCTCATATGTGTGCTGCAAAGGATCAAGCTCATGATCTTCGGCTACCCATTCATCTAGATTCATATTTTCTATAGGGGTGTTGCAGTCTAAGGTCATGCTTTGTTCCTCCAATATAGGGGTGGTGTAGAGGTTAGCGTTTATAGGATTTAGGGAATATGGTTCGATATGGTCTTTGGCTGGAGGCTCAGACTTTATGGTCACTTTTGTACCATACCTTGTTCTAAAAAATAAATGAGACCAATCAAAGGACTAAAACCCACCCAGCTTGGCTATAAAATCCCTCGAGATACAAATGGTGAAGTGAGGTGGAAAATCGATAACATGTATATCCTAATGAAAAGCAAAGCTCGGGGATGCATGCAAGGTAAGTGCCAAGTTCTTGATTATACCATCAGTTTTAACTGCAGACCTATCTAATTGAACTACGCCTTTCTGGGGTTTTGGCTCATAAACAAGAGCTAGCTTATCGGCTAAACTCTTAGGCATGACTGAACTACTGGCACCAGAATCAACCATAAAATTATGGGCAATCTTATTGCCAATAATTAGACTTAAGTAAAACGGGGGAGGCTTTACCTCTTTATTTTTCTGGTCATTCTTAACCTCCAAATCATTTGCAAGCACGACTTTAGCAACTCCTTGATTAGTATCATCAAAAAATAGACAGCTCAGCTAAAGCATCTTGCAACAAACTTTTCTGACCTGGGATATGCAAAGCATCTAACACAAACATGCTGACAGTAGCTTTCCTGAGGTTTTCAACAATATTGAAAGAAGTGAGATTTACCTTATGCTGGTTTTTTGTAATAACAGCATCATTTTGCTTCTACAAAGGCTTCAAATGCATCTTCAATGACTACTCCCTGCCAGGTATCTCTTGGCCTCTTTGTAGAATCTACATCTTAGGTTGCACTGCAGCGTTAACATTTTATGAAGAAATGGGTTGCTTACTGTTTATAGGTTGCTGCTGTGAATTTCCAGCTTGCTGCCCTAAATCCATAGCTCTCTTTTTTGATCTGGTATTGGCTGAAACAGGAGAACTTTGTTGATCCTGGCCATTCACGCCACAGAACTCAGAACTCTGCCAGTTTGGCAAGGCACCTTCCACGTTATCCTAATGTTCTTGATTCTGATTTGCAACACTTTTTGAACTAGCATAGTTGTTTTGGACCATTAAGGATCGATTTCTCATGCCATTAGCACACGCTGACTAGTTATGGGGCTGATTGCATGGATAACACCAATTGCAATCTTGGGAAATATTATTCTAAGGCATGAGTTCCTTTGACAAACTGGTTGTGTTTGGGTTGTATGGCTTGAATGATCTTGGGTTAAAATTCTTCCTTTGGCCTTGATAATCATTCTAAAAAGCAGGCCTATTAGGATGGTTCTACTAATAAGTGGCTTGATAAGGCTTATGTTCATGACCAACTTGCTTCTTAATGCTCACAAGATCATTCCTGAAGGTCTTGATTATACTTTTAATCTGTTGAATCTCTTGGTTTTGGGCTAGAGCAGCAATCTCTTGGGTTGCATTATGATAACCTATCGCTAGAATAGGAAGGATAGCAACTAAGGGAGGTAAAGCAATAGGGGTAGGTGGTTTTATTTCAGGAAACAAAGGCATAGGAGGTCTAGGGATTATATCTCCAGCTTGGATGAGATAGTTCTCAACTATAATGGCTATGTCATAAGCATTAGGTAGTGTATGCCCACCCATAGATTGGGTCATGACTGAAATCTTGCAATTTAAAGCTTTTAAGTAAAATAGAAAAGCATGAGCTGGTAAAGGTTTTACCGTTGCAGGAATTCTATCTCAGGTTCTCCGAAATTGGTAGTTGAAATCAGCCAAGTGCTCGTGTGGCACCCTCTGAATGGTGCTCAATTGCTCTAACAGCGACAAATTATCATATTTATCAACAAAATATTGATATAGGCCATTACCTAATGTATCCCATGTCACTATTGAATTGGTTGCAAGGCCTCTGAACCATTGCAATTCCTTCCCCTCAAGTGATGCAGCCAAAATCCTTAACACGACGTTCTCTTGCATGATATTGTGAACTAAGCATAAGGTAGCCACGTCATGAATATGCTCAACCGATGTTGTGTGATCCTCCTTGGTGAAGTATGGCAAGCTTCTAAGGGTTGCAACTGGGATGTCGTCATGTTGAGCAATGTCTAATGGATTGCCTCCATTAAATGGTGCAAATGGGTGCTATCTTGGCGCTACCATTGGTGATACTTGTGATATTGGAACCGGGATCCTAGTGATAAAACCAAAGAGCTAAAAATAGGAGGTGTTGATTTCAACCTTGCAAGAGTTTCAAATAGCTTCCTTGTTGTTATGCCTCTTCTTTGTGGTGGGGACAACTGTCGATATTTGAAGGGTGCAGAACTTGATCTAGTTTGAACCCTTCTCATGTGCAAGTTGCACTAAGTTTGCATGTAAAATCAGAACCGGAGTTGTCAGGTATATTGAAATGGGCCTCTTAAAGGCTGAATAACCTAGTGCATACACCAAACAAAAATTTTAAAACATTAAAAACTTCTCTGAAATTGTTTTTTAGAGTCCCACCAAACTACCAAAAATTGTTATCAATTACCTTTGCACCCTACTAAAAATGAAAATTTCATCAATCTATTGACACATGGAAACGTTCCCAAGTTGTGGGTAACTCATTATGAAAACGAATCTCCAGAGTGAGTTGGTTCTCTGAAAGATGGATCCTATTCTAAATGACTTTCCAGGAAGAAGGATAGAAGGATAAACTAGATTTAAAATCTAAAACTGAAATTCTATCACCTAAAAATATTGACCAACTGTAAGAAGATTCTGATAATAACTCACTCTCACCACCTCTTTAAAATTTGATTCTCATAATCTCACAACACATATAATCCAAAAGTGATTTGTGCAAAGGTTTCAAATAAACACAAGGCACAACCTGAACTAGCATGCAACTCCTGCAAATCACTTAACAATAGTAAGACAAGAAAAGGATTCAATAGATTTGAATCACAAGACAAATCAAATTACTATTGAAAATCATGAACAAGAACTGATAAAGGAAAACTTTGCTATTTTATTGAATGAAGGAGTGAAACTCTCAAAATCTGAGCACAAATAAGTTTACAAGCTCAAAAATGTGTAAGAGCAAGAAACTGCAATCTGAACTGAGAAGAAGAAAAAACTAAGTTTTCTTCAAGATAAATAGCTTCAAAACCCTAATCTGAGCTCAAGAAGAAAGCTCAAGGAAAGGTATCAAAAACTGCCCCAAAAGTCTGCACAAAAGCGGAAAAAACACACTTTTTGCAAATACATACTGAAACGCCTATCAAAACAGGCCAAATATGCTTTTAAAGCAAATAAAACATCTTATCTCTCCAACAGGAATCTCAAATCCGACCAAGGAAGAAAAGCAAGAAATTTGCTAAAAATAGTGAAGAATTAAAGCAATTTATAAGATATTGCTTTAATCCTGCTTTACATGGTTTGCAGATTTAATATTCTCTCAATTAGATTTATTTTTGCAATTAAACATTTAGAAAATCTTTTGCAAAAATAATGAACTTATTTTTCCATTTACAATCTTGATTTTCTTAAAAAATCCTAAAATATAATACCACCTCCTAACAATAATTTCAATTGATTTCTCTTAAAATCAATTGAAAACAAAATAAACCCTAAGTCATAAGTACAATGATTTTACAATTTTATTGATTTTTTACAAAATCAATTAAAATCAAGGATATTTGTCACTATCCAATTCTCACTAGGGCACTATTAATCACAAATCTTTAAAGTCTATAGTCCCTTATATTGCAAAAAATTTAATCAAATAAGCCTAAGTACTTAGGCAAATAGAACCATCATTTTCACAAGGCTCGACCTAGGAATTGAAAATCGGCCACATGACACATTCAACTTGGAACATTTGATAATTAATGTGAAATAAAATAGGCCCCAAGTTCAAGCAAGGTCAACATGGAAAAAACAAGGGCAAACCCTAAATTACTTCATTTCATCTTTATGACTTTTGGGAAAAATGCTCTGCAAGCAGCACCGCCAACATAGGGTTTGAACTCTAAGACTCCATACGAGCTTCTTCTCTCTTTGATTCTAGTCACATTTTCCCTCCACGGCTCAGAGTAAGTGTTATTTCCTTTATGCTATTCATTCTTGGCTTCTTTGATGAAAATGAAGGCCTCATAGGCCGTGGCTATAACATGTTTCTAATGCATTTTTCAATCTTTGTACTCTTCTACTCACTAGCCGCCAACATATGAGCCAGGGTTCTATTTTTTGAAGAAAACTTTATCTCCATGCTCGCTACTATTGTCAAATATCCATGTTTCTCTGATGGTAAGAATTCTTTGAGAGCTTCCTGTTAGTTCTTTGTAACTTTTGCTTCATTTTCCACATAGATTTCTTGGCCTTGGTCACGGCATAAACACAATTTCTAATGCATTTTTTGGTGATTCAACGTTTTGTGTGTTGATGCCATATCAATTGCCACCATACTTGAGCTCGACTGAGAATTTTGAAAGCTCTGTGAGCTCAACTGAGGGTTATGTATTCTCCACAGGAAACAATGGTAAGCCTTCTACTCTTCCTTGTTGTTTTCATTCTAGTAAAAGAAAGCTTATGAAGCTTCCCATTTCTGCAAAAGGTTGGTTTGTAACTCCATAGCCATATGCAGGTTGCGCCATGTATACACAAACTAGGTATCTAAAAGCATTTCTAGGCTCAACCCATGACAGTATTATGTGCATTTTTGCATTTTTGAAAGAAAAACCCCATATGGGTGTTCTTAAAAATGAAGGAAATTTGTATTTTGTCATGTATTCAAGACTTGGGCTTGACCCACCATGGCATTTTGTTGACATTCAAAGCTCCTTAATTTCCACCATATGGGTATTTCCTGTTTTGGAGAAAACATAGTCGTCCTATGATTTTCCTCTTTTGGACCTCGACCCATGATGATGTTTTACTTTCTTTTGGTGGTTTATGACTAAACCCTTACATGGGTATCTTTTATTCTTAAGGATATGCTTATCTGGATACATCTTCTGTTATATTTAAATTTGACCATGAGAGCACTGAATAAATCCTTTTTCCTGACAAAACCCCACCTAGGTATATGATATTCTGAAGAACAGGCATTTCTATTTCCTTTTCTTGTTGAAAACTCTGACATGGGTATCTTTGAAAATCATAATATTTGCCTTTATATTCAAAACCCCAATGTGGGTATTTGGTATCTTGAAGAAATCTATATATTTGATTGAAAACCCCAATGTGGGCATGCTGAAAGTAATGAGGAAAACTGCATTTTGTTTAGAAACCCTTTCATGGCAACTTATAGCAGCATTGTACTTGTTTCTTTTTGGCAAAAGAAGCTTTTATAAGCTTGAATTTGTGCATAAACGGCTACTACATTTGGTTTAGAGAGGCAATTTGATTTTTTCAACAGAATTCCTAAATTTGTTCCAAAATCTAATGAATATTTCAAAATCCATACAGAAACTCTTTTGACAGACACCTTAAAATTGTTTGTTGTAGTCTCTTATGCACTTACACTCTTCAGGGATGCACTCCAAACTATGTTCAATGTAAATTTTGCTCATTTTGGAAATGACTTTATGTATTTAAATCCTTGTCAAACCTGTTCACATTTGTCTACCTGATAATTGCAATTCTTTGAAGATATACCTTGAATGACAGAATAAATCTCCCAAGCAGTGTATTTTGATTGTTTCCTTTTCAAATTCAATAATGTATAACTTAAATTAAGGAAACCTTTGCACTCTCAACCAAAATAAAACTGGCTATCTTTTTTGGATCATTGCCTCAGCTTATCAAATACACCAATTATTGTATTGATGCTCGTCATCGACTATTCTGATAGAAATCTAAAACTCTCTTTATGCATTCTTTTACACTTCATTAAATAAAAACTTGAACCATGCACTTGCTCTCTTCTCAAATGAAAATATGAAACAACACTTTTGTTGAGGCATTATGTATGCATGTTCACTATCATTGCTTAAAGATAGAATACTGTTGTAATATCATGAAATAAGATGCATAACAACACCCATGACAGAAAAATGCAAACTGTACAGCAATACCTGTGATTTACAATTATGAAAATGATGTATTCTAGTTGAATTGATTGAGCTCATTTAAACCTACTATTCAACTATAGCTTTCAGGAAGCATACTTGATGGTTATGAGTGAATAGTCGGCTTAATAACTTGATGGATGAACTCTATTTTACTCTTTCAGTTGTATATTTCCTTTCTTGATGAACATGATGATTTTGCTCCTTCACTCAGCCCCATCTGTAATGTATAAGGGGCAGCATGTCGAGCCCTACCCTTGTGGGAGCCCGTTTTTCCCACATGCTTGGTCTTCAAAAGATAATCAGCTACATGACTTTTCCTATACCTACACAAGGAAACAAACGATGTTAGCATAAAAAATAATATGTGATGATGATGTTAGATTTCCTTCTTCGCTTCTATCCATCTCTCATTTTTGCAATTGTTCCAATGTATCGTTAGCAGCATTTACATTATTGTTGGTAGTTCATATAGGAATGTTCATAGTTGGAGCTCTAACAACCCCTCTCTTCTCTTACAGGTCAATCGGAGCTCGATGATGGAGGATTGTGCACCACTTTTGCATTGCCCAAAAGCACAAGCAATGATGATTATGTTCATGCTTATGTGATTTATTTTCCTATATCCTCAATATTGTATCATGCTCCTCATTATGCATTGTGATAGTTACATCCACAGCTTGTGTGGATTCTTACATTTCCTTTTTTTTTGCTTTTCATTATGAAAAGAAATGCATCAAAATGAAAAAATGTACTATCATTTGTATTATTACAATCAAATGAACATATGTAATGTGAATCATTTTATGAAATAAACGAGAACACTCTATTGCTTTATCATTTATATATTTAGTTATGTACTCCATTTGATTTTGCAAAAAACATGTGTAATCCTTCTGAAACTCAATTTCTCGAAACACTTTCATAACTATCACTTGATGAATGATGAATAAAGTGTAAACAACACTTGAGCATATACATAAATAATTGTATTTTTACTTTCAAATATAACAGTATTTAATCATCTCCACCAATTGAGTTGTAGCGAAAAATTGGTAACAGCTAGTAGTCAAGATACAAGGTCCACTTCTAGCCGAACTAAACAAATATGAACCTTCCAACCAAAAAAAATCCCAACCATTTAGAAAGAAAAACAAAGGGTTCTTACAATTCAACCCCCCTCAACAACCAACTCAAATTGTCAACAACCAAGTAGTTGTTAAAACCACAGTACCCTTTAGTTATGGAAATCCAAAAAGACAATTCACACCCTTGCTTCACACCCTTCATAACACAATGTCCCAAATTTTACAACAAATGATTACCTTGCATGTCGTCAAAGCACCCGAGCCTACTAAACCTTTACCTCTGAACTTAAAATTCAATGTTATTGCCATTATCATCGACAAAATGGACATGACACAGAACATTGCAAGTATATTAAACATCTTGTACAAGACCTAATTGATTCCTTCCGTCTATCCATTGTAGGTGTTAATGATCAAGGTAATAAGTTTGTTGCCCCTCCAAATCAAAACTTGCAAATTTTCACTAATCCAATGCCCAAACATAATATTTCATTTGTCAAATCTAGTGAAACTACAAAGAATGATGTGATGAATGTTGATACAAATGATGAACATCCTGATCCTATCCCACATGTTACCCATGTTAATCCTATGGATGAAATGGTAGATGTGATAGACGTTATCCCTCATAAGGTCCAACCTAAGAAATCTCTTGATATTGCTTTCTCCTCTAAGGAAAAATTAAAGATGTACCCAATGGTCCTCTCTACATAGCCAGTCATATCTATGACAAGCCCACTAATGGGATATTAATAGATCTCGGTTGTGGAGAGAATGTGATCATTGAGGAATTTTTAGTATTACATTAGCTTTATCAAGATGCCTATGATAATCGGCAACATGGATCAAGAAACATAATGGTTTTTCTTGCCATATGATTGGATTGATCACCCTTCCATTACAAATAGGACCAAAAACATTAGATGTCACATTCTCCATCATCCCGCAGTCGAACCAATTTCATTTGCGGCTAGGCTATCCATAGCTTCGCTCAATGAAAGTCATCCCGTCAGTTATACATAAATACTTAAAGTTTCTATTTGACAATGAAATATTCAATGTCCACCATAGTGGCTTTAACCCCTTTTCTTCAAAAGGAAACTTTTCCTTGAATCCTTTTGGCCCGAGCCCATGGAACCTATAATGCCACGAGAAGACTTCTTTTTCATAGCTTACAAAAAATTCAAATCAAAGAAAATAGAAAAATTGTCTCTTTGAAACATGTCCCTGTCTACCTCCAACACTCTTATCCTAGACAACATCATGCTTCAAATCGAACAAGAACCAAATAACCAAGATCAACCAGCACCAGAAACTTCCCCAACATCATCTAAGAGACCAAGAGACAATGAAAACAACTATGCCATGCCTCCTCAAATAAAACAAGTTTATAAAGCAAAAGAGAAAGTGGATGATCAACCTCCTATGGTTTCTTCCATTCCTCCCCTTAGGGAAGAAAAGAAACCTATGGTTGATCAACCCGCTCCTTCACAAATGCAACTCGATAGCAAAACCAAAAGAAACAGAGGAGCTAGAGAGCGTAGACATAGATGTCGTGCCCTTGCTCGCAAGTTACATAAAGAATTAAACAAAGAAAATCAAAATCCAAAATTGATAGAAGCAATGCATGATGACCCTCCTCCCCAACCACAACAAAATGATCCAATACAAAAATCACAACAAGAGTTACACACTTCATTGGACATTATTATTCATCCTCATGTTGTGATGAATTTGGATGACGATGATGAGATTTCCAAAATCAACAGAGAGGTGCATAATGATTTGAACACATTGTTTTCCTCTTCCATGAGCTTAAACAAGAAATATCCTATACAGAGTGATGAACCTGGCACTTCTCCTAGTTCGACACTTGCTATTTTCCCTTTAGCTAGTCATACACCTTTTGAATATAATGAACATGATTGGGAGGCAGATGACTTGCTTGATGGTTAACTTGCATTTTCCTTACAATTATTTTACACTTTTATTTTCTTTCTTTTTCTTTTGTGTGTTTGCATGTGCATAATGTGATCCCCCGTGATGTTTTGTTTGATGTTCTCTCTCTCTGTGACATTCCTCCATTTGTACCTTCATTCTTCTCTATGTCGTACGTTGCTTTCACCTTTTTATTTTTGTCTTTTTATTATGTTTTCCTTTTGGGGATGATGCAAGACATTGAGGCATTCATGTCTCTTTCATGTTGACCCAAAAGGCCCTTTTTCTTTTATCTTTTTCACTTTTCTTTTTCTTTTTAGCTTGTGTTTTCCTTTTGGGGATGGCAAGGCATTGAGACATTCATGTCTCCTTCATGTTGACCCAAAAGCTTTTCCTTTTCTTTTTCCTTTTATTTTTCATTTGTTTTGTGTTTTCCTTTTGGGGATGACGCAAAGCGTCGAGACACCCTATGTCTCTTCCATGTTGACCCAAAATATTTTTCTTTGTTTTCACTCTCTTTGTGTCATTCTTCCAGTTCTATGTACATTTGGGAGATGACGATAGTTCCAAGCTCTCTAAAAAACATTGCAGCAAAGAACATACTGACCCCAAATCCATAGATCCCTTATGTGTTTGGTGTTTTCATTTTGGGGTAAACGCCTCGCTTTTCTTTTTCTTTTACATGTCACAGCCTTACTTGGAAACATATGACTTGTCATATGGATTTCCAAGTCGGATCTCATGTCTTTCTTATTTTTTGCATTTTTCATTTGATCCTTTAAAGTAATTGCTCACAGTGCGGTGTGTAGCAATTCCTTTACAGTGGGAGCATACATTGGCATTATTCTTTTGCATTTTCCTTTTCTTAGTGCAGCCTTCTTACTTCATACGATGTGTTTTGTCACTTTGTGGATGAAACTGGGCGTAATTTCCTTCATAAGCGTCATCTATCTTAGCATATTACATTCCTCTTAGTGGATTGATGCAACACACTGCATCCCCTAAGTTGTGAATTTTCTATTCTTTGATTTGTCCTCTCTTAGACACATTAGGCATAATGTTCCCTAAGTTAAAGACCTTGCATGAACTAAGCAAGACTCCTTTGAACATCCTTTGCATGTTGCATGTTGCATTTTTTATATGGCCACCTTGCATAACACATCTTGCATTCCTATAGAGCCATCATGTTTGTTCATCATGAGCTCCAAGCATATGAATTTTTGTTTTCCTCATGAAGCTCGAAAAGCCATTTTCTTTTGTGGCACCTTATTAAAGTTATCAGTAGGTATAACTTTGATATGGTTGAGCGGGAACCCCATTCTGAGGCATGAATTTCCCCATAGCCACCTGCGTGTGTGTGAATGCATACCAGCCATGAATGTATGTTTCTCACCTTCTAGGACTTCTCATGACCCAGTGGACAACCATGAGTTTCGTCGCCTCAAAGTGAGTATGTGTTTTCTGAAAAAAAAAAAACCTAGATCTGATCCACAACAGGATGGACAAACGATCGAAGCTTGATCTAATTCTCTCTCTCCTCTTTTTCCTTTTCTTACTTTCATTCTTTACATCATTTTCATTTGTGCTAATGTTTGGTTTGTCATGGGATCTTTATCTTGGGGGCTTGATCACCCCTCTTGATTGTTGTTGTCTCATCTTTCCAACATGGGTGCATTTGGATCCCTCTTGATGTGCATGTTCAACTACTTTAGTGTGAGTTTGAAGCAGGTTCATCCTCTCACTAAAGTGGGGGCTAAATGTACCGTAGAAAAATGTATCTTAGGACATTTTCATGCTCATTTGGGTCTTTCTTGTGGATGTTGGCTTATTTTTTCCTTGATTTAATGTTGTAATGTGGTCAACACATTCACATTAGGTCTTGGACCCTCATGAATTGATAAGAACTTTATCATGCCTTGCAAAAGTGGTGTGAAGTGTTGTAACACACCTTCACACTTTTCTAGGACATTATTAATATATTTCACTTAAATAACCTCTTTTTATCACTTACCAAGCCTTATTTCAAAGTGTTGTAAAGTGTTGTAACAAAATTTTGCACTTTTCTAGGCTTGTCATCAATAATTTGACCCTTTTCTTATGATTTAATTGGCCCCATTTTACACTTACAGGCCTTACTTAAGTGTATTTTTTAAAATAATCCCAATAAATATCAATTAATACATTTAATTTCCAACACCCACTTAAAATGCCTAAATGGGACCCATTCGCCACTAGGGGTGAATGAGTCCCCTTTGGCTCAAAAATCAAAATAAATTCAAAATTCTAGCGGGATATTATTTTCTAAGACCTAAGGTCAGCCTATGATGTGGTGTTTTTGGGAAATATTTCATAATTGTGTATAAATATAGGTTTTTTCCTCTTATTTCACCCCCATTCATTCACTCAATCATTCAAGCAATTATCAATCATTTACTTAAGCATTCTAGGCATGTCAAGCATTATCAAGTCTTCATCCATTGGAGCTTTTACTTGCATGTCTTCAGATTTCTGCTTCAAGGGTTTGGTGAGTTGTAGCATTGCATGTTGTTCATTCATCATTCTCTTTTCATATTTCATTTCATTTTCAAGGGTTTAATTACCAAACCAAGGTTTGACCAAGGCAAACCCCTATTCACTAACCCTCAACAATTTTTCCCCCTCTTTGCATGTGTTTTGCAAGTCTAGTGTGTATATTTTTCAAAGAGCAAGGTTGGAAAAGTTGTCAAAAAAATTTCAAAGTCGTTCAAAGTTATCAAATCCCTAAAAGAAGCTTGGAGAACACCTACAAGTCAAACTCTGCAGTTTCGGATCCGGAAACCTATCAGGAGTTGAATTGCAGACTGGGAGCTACAGGTTCCACTTTTGATTTTCCTGAAATCTAGAAGTGGACTGATACGCCATCAGTGGTGTATGAGTCCCAATGCGAGGACCAAAACAAATATTTTGCAGTTCTGAGTACCCAGTTGTTTGAAACTTGTTCTAGCAAAATCTTCCTGAAACGGGAGAAAGTCGTCCAACTTGGCATATGAGTCCCAATTGGCTTCAACAGTGATTTCTATAGGATTCCAGAGCTCCAATCCATCCTATTCCAGTCTTCAAGTGCACACTTCTAGTTTCATAAGTTTATGTTACAGTTTGTTTACATTTCTAGGTCATTTGCATATCACAGCATGTTTTCAAAAAAAATGTATTTTCTTAGTTTTTCATTAATAGTTAATTTGTTTTATCAATTCTTTGTATCTAGGATATTCCCCTTTTAAATATTTCAATTATCATTTACATTGCAATCTCAAGGGCATATTCTTGAGTGAGCCATTAAGACTTTTGGATACCTCTCTCCTTTTAGGTGCAAAACCCTAGAAGAGTAAGAGAGCCACGTATCCAAAAATCTTGGGTTCATTAGGTATGCTCCTCCTCCCCATACCTTTAGTTTCATAATATATTTTTCAAAACTTTTTGGTGGAAAGTTAGTTAAGATCATGCATTAGTTGACATATTTATTTATAATTTTTAAAAAACATAATTATAAACCTAGATACATCCTAAAAATAGAAAATTAAACATGCTCCCTCCAATTTTAAAATGCACATAATTTAAAATTATTATTTTTAGTAACTATAGAATGAAACATAGGATGTGATAATTTTTAAAAATTTGAATGGTAAATCAAAAGATATGATGTTCTTGAGGGAGATTCATTTTGGGGGTTGAGAAAAGGATTTCTTCTCCCCCCAAAGGTTGATTATTTGGTCAAACATAATGATGACTAGATGGTGCTTGTGGTTTCTACTCAATAAGCTTCAAAAGTTATAAACTTAGTGGTTGGTGTGTTATAAACTTAGTGGTTGGTGTTGATTTTGTTCAATCTGGGTTTTTTTAATTAAGGTAATATTGTGGTTGTTGTTTCTTCTTTTATTGTTCTTGTTTTATCCCCTAGGGTTTCTAAGGATTTTGTGAAAAGGAGGCTTGCATGTTGCAAGATGCAGATGCTTCAAGCTTGCAAACAGGTTATGCATTTGATGTGTTTGTTGGGTGTTTTGGAGAGGGTGATCAGGCCCTAGGGTTTCAACTAAGGTTGAGGTGGAGGGGAAAATTCCTATTGATATACATGATTCTCTTATTATCGAGTCACCTCTTTGGCTTAGGAATTCACTTGTTGGGAGATTCTACAACAATCATCCCAACATTGATACTGTCAGAAGATGGGTGCTTTGGAGTTGGAAACTAAGAGGTCATTTTTAGGTAGCTATTATGTTGAATAATTTTTTCATCTTTTCCTTTTTCAATCTGAAAGATTGCTCAAGGACTCTTCTTGTAGGTTCTTGGTTTTTAGGGAAGAATGACCTTTGTCTTAAAAATTGGTCTCTGAGCTTCAATCCAGTAAATGATATTAGCTTCAAGTTTCTTGTTTGGATTAGATTGTTGGGGTTGTCTTTGGAGATAAAGAATGAAGAAAATTATGCTTATTGTCAATACTTTTGGGCAATACTATGCAACTGATCCGATAAAAAAATTCAAAAAGTGTTCATTGTTTGCTAGATTTTGTGTGTTTGTGGAGAAAAAGAAGGTGCTCCCTACTCAAATCACCTTGTCTTACAACTATGGTAATTGAGTGCAAAAAATCAAATTTGAAGACTCATGTTATTTGTCACTATTGAAAGTGACCCATACTACGATAATTTGCTCGAACAACAAGAAACACCATTTTGTTTGGAGAAAAAGGGAACATACTCTTGCTACTATAGAAGAGTCTATTACATCCTTTGATGAGGTGCAAAAGGAAGATAATAAGGGGTTCAATATCTTGTGGACAATACAATGCTCAATTCCTCTATCAAAGCCTCGAAGTTGGAAGAGGATTCTTCATGTTGTCTTATGAATTATTCTTTTTCTAATAAAATAATTTTAGAGGAGAAGAATCATTTTAATATGAAACAAAAATTGTTGGAACAATTTTTTAAACCACCGTAACTTTGGGTTGGTTGTTTGTAATGGTTTTGTAATATCCTATTTTTTGTTTATGTGTTGTTCCCTAGTTGTCTTTTGTTGTCTTGTTGTTCTTATTGCTATATATTTCTTCTTGTAAAAGGTTATGGGCCCTTTCAAAACCCTTGCTTACCTTAATCAAGAACATTTATCAAATTTTCTCCATGGTGATGTCGTCTCAATGGTGGAGGACAAACCTTGGAAGCAGCTTTTGGACTATGAGGGGCTCCCTTTTCAATGCAGGAGGTGTTTCTCTGTTGGTCATTTGGCCTCTGGCTGCCCTCTTGCTCACCACAACGGCATTGCTACCTAGTGGAAGGATGCTCTCTCGGATCATCTCATGGTGGGCTCTCCCCCTTTAGATGATCCCTCAGAGGAGGACTCTTTCTTAGTGGTTGTGTCTCCCCAAGATCCCCCTTCGATTATCCCTTCTATGGAACCATTTCCTCGATCTATTGTCATTGTACTTATTGAGCCTGCTTGTCCCTCGATGAACACTTTTGTTGATCTTCTAATGCTCCTGACTCCTCTTCTGCATTGTCGGCTTTGCTGCGTGGTGGCTCTTTTTCTATGGTGGTTGTAGACGAGCCGCTCATCTCGCCTCACTCAATTGGCTTTGTTTTTGAGCCTTCCTGGTCTGTTGTGCAGAAGAAAAAGGGCTCCCCAAACCACGAACTCGGGTTTTGGGAGTTAGATCTCTCCCCTCATATTCAGGGGTTGTCTAGTCGTAGTACTCTTTTTGACTTGTTGTCTGTCAGTTGTTTGTGTTTTGGTACGGTTTTGTGTGTGGCATGTTTGACCTGTTTTGCCAAGCCCTTGTGGCTCCTATTTGTAAGGGATCACCTCCCTCTTATCTGCTTCTCTTTCTAGTTCATATCATGCTTTGAACTAGCTCTTTTTTGGCCCCAAGGGCTCTGAGTGTAAAGGGTACAACACCCTGTAAATGTTGCTTGCTTTATCAAAAACATTTATCAAATTTTCCACAATCAACAAAGAAAAAACATTTAGATCTCCAAGGAAACAAAAATCTTCATTCTTTTAAACTGATACAATGACAAACAAGAATAATTTTCTTAAAGCATTATGACACAAGTTTTCCTTTATGGATATATCAATCAAATACACATGACCCTTTTCATAAGCTTTAGTTTTGTTTGATATAAGCAAGTTTCTTAATACATCAATTCCTTGAGACAATCAACCTCCAATTCAACAACACAATAATCAAGCCTTTCAAATGAAAAGCAATTTGATTTAGCTAGTTGTATAGACGAGCAATACCCATTACATGTTAAGAAAAGGGTGTTGTACACCTTGCACAAGAAAGAATTATTTTAATTATGTTAAAAAAATATTTATTTGTGATACATCTTAGGTGTGTTTAGTCACGTTAAATATTTATTTGGGTCCTTTTGTAAAGTTGTAACATTTGTTAGATATTTTTTGTGTGAGTTTCACATGGAAAAAATATTTAATATTGGGAAACTTAGTACCAAAAAATAAATGTTGGTGCTAATAGTTTTGTGTACGTATAATTTTGAGGCACATGGTTTTATGTTTACCACTTGGTTGTTTTGTATGAGCTTGAATTTATTAAAGCAAGCACATGTTTAGTGGTTGATTTTGGTTAGTTTGAGGTTGGTTGCCATTGCATTGAGCTTTCTTTTTTAGTCCATATGTGAAACATGGCATGGGATGTATGGTTACATGTTTGGATGTGTGGATGATGCATTAGAACAGCTTGATGTTTCATAAGTATCTATTAAGACTGTAAATGTATTGCAATGTTTTCATTACAAAATAATACATTGAATGTGGATACTTTTGGTGGCTGAGTTTTTCCCTCTTTGAGGCTTTCCTAGGGTATACCTTGAGTGATCTTAAGATATGTCTTTGCTCTTTGCATTATGGTTATTTTGTAAGCTTGCATGCATGTCTTTCTCCAATAAGGTTATATAAGAAATAGTTTGATCAACCTAATAAATTTACTAACAAGTGGCATCAAAGCCATGGATGTGATTGTGGGAGATCTCTTTGGTATTATTTAACTCTTGTTTGAATAGATATAATGCCAAGTTGAAGCCATGACAATGCTGGAAAGATTTCAAACATTTGAAGATATGAGATATGTTGTGCAGATTGAGATATGCAAATTTGGCATTTGGGGGTTTACAAATATGTGCTTTTGTTCTTGTGTTATTTAGTTTATAAATGACCAAATGCACTTAATTCTAATTTCAAATAATAAATGTTATAGTTGGAAATGAAGACTCGAAATGAAATGAAATTATTAAAAAAAGAGAGATGGAAATGGATTTAGGAGGACTAGGAAAATGGTTCTTTTAAGTTTTTAATCAAATTTGATGATCTTAGATGCAAGTCTTGGAGGTGGTTGCTAGTGTCCACATTGTTTCCTACACATAGGCATTGTTACCCTATTGAAATGATACTATCCTCCTAATCACTAGTGTTCATGCATCCAACAAGTCCCAAATTTTCAAAAGTTGCTCATATATTTTTTTGAAATATGGTATGGTGACTTGAGATTTTTAGGTTGGAGAATGTTGGTTTGGATCTTCTATTTCAATTTTATATTGGATGGATAATTTGAGTCAATTATTTTTATATTTGCTTTCTTTATTGTTGTGATCTTTTTATTAGATAATTGGTTCCTAAACAAGACATCTATAGATCTCCCACTAATTATTATTTTTTAGTTTACTTATTTTATTGATTGTTATGATCTTTGTATTATAAAATTGATTCATAAACAAGTCCCCTATTGATCTCCCATTATTTATTATTTTTAAATGTAATATAACAATTATTCTAAAGATATAAACCATGCTATATTTCACTACATAGTCATATTATATTATAACCAAAATAATTAAACTAGGTATGAGTGCGATAACAAGACATAATAAGTGATAAGATAACCACAAAATATTCTAAATGTTAAGAATGGAACATATGAATTCCCTACAATATTGGCATGGTAAATTTTAAAAACTAGTGAATTGAAAAAAAAAAATCATCACATTTTCTATTAAAAATAATAAAATGGACATGTTTTCATTTTAATTCATCGCATTTTCTATTATAGAAAATTTTAAAACAATTGAATTAGGAAAAAAAAAACATCACATTTTCCATTAAAAATATTAAAATGGACATGTTTTCATTTTAATTCAATAAATTGCTATAAATATCTTTTAGTACAAGAATTATAAAATATTCATTAAAAAAATTTGAAGCTCACGCTTTTTCTTTTATGAATTTTTATACAACTCAAAACCACATTGAATCCAAATCAGTTTCAATAAAATGTATGAACAGAAACATTTGTAGCCAATTCTTTAAGATAACCAATGAAATTAGAGCATTCTTCTATTAATCCTTCCAGTATGTATAGAAACAAGGTAAAGAATAGAATAAAATGAACTTCATGATAAGATCACGATAATAAACCCCTGGAGGCATGCAATTAAAACCTCTTCCGCTAGAAAATTGGTTGCAATACTCAATCATAACAGATGAAATACCTATTTTTTAACATTAAGCTAGTGATGTTCTCAACGAACTTAGTGCAAGGTAACAAAACGTTGATAGTAAAGATCTCGCATCCCTTGAATATTTAATTATCAGTGATCCGTTATTATGTATCCACAAGTTACGAGAAATATTATTATTTGAGGGTCCAATATTTGTGCATTATAACTTTGAATGTTGTTCTCCAAATTTCCATTTCAGATGCGATGATCCAGGAGGAGTCTTCAGCCATCTAATTAAAAGTGCAGCAAATACAAGGATAATGCATCAAAAAGCTAATATCCATTCTGCAACTATATAAAATTTAAGGTTAATACATAATAAGCTAACCACTACTAAGTTCAGTTAAAGGTTATATAAGGTCAATGAAAGGCTTCAAATTTCTTTTCCCCAACAGCTACTGAACTCACTTATATTGAAAAGTCTTGATTCCTATCAGCAACTAGTCTTAGTGTATTCCAGCTTTCATGTACCTACAGCAAGAAACTTTTGTCATCTAATATCATGTATTGAGTTGTGCTATATAAAACTACCTTGCAAGAAAAGCTTGTTATATGGTTAAAATCAAACATTACAAATATGAATGAGTGCAGATAAGGGTGGGTATATTGGATTTGTGATCTTATCCTAGAAAATAAATTGCATTGGCCTGTTGCATGCTTATTCAGAAAGGAGCCTTTCATCTTCTGTGAGAATAGCATGGTAAAACACGTGAGATCATGACATTCCAAAATCAATTTGAATTCAGAAAACCTCCAACCACTCCTAGCAGTCCAGGACAAACATGTATAAGGAAAACCCACTGCAAAGAAGACTTGGATATTTAACCCGTATGCAGATAGAGATATTCAGCTATTCATTTCTTTTACCAGACCCTTCAGCATGATACTTATGTCCCATGATGTCCTGCTAAAGATACATCTATGATAGTTGAAAATAATGAGCATCAAATATTGCAAGAGCAAGTTTTCAAAAAGAACAAAATACATGTACAACAGTATAATATCCAAAGATTGAACTTGAAAACACAGAGAATGGCCAATATAATAGCAGAAGCATTAATTAAGAAAATCACCAATACAAAAGCAAGAACTCCTGTTAGACGGGAGAAGGTGAGATAAGTTCTGAATGGCAGAAAGGTACTGCAAAAGCAAGCATGGAAAAGAACAGAATACATACACAGCAGTATACCATATATTTTCCCAAGATTGGACTTGAAAACCAAGTGAACAGCCAGTATAATAGGACGAGCATGACTTAAGAAAACCAACACCACAAAGCAAGACCTCCTGTTAAACAGAAAAGTAAGAGAAAATCAGAACAGCAGAAAGGTAGTGCACTGACAGAATATTGGAAGTACATCAGACTCACCATAACCTTTTCTGTCTTAGATTCAAGAGGTTTCCAATAAAGTTGCCAGAATTTTGCAGCAGCAAGATGTTATGACAGCTTTCAGTCCACAAAACATGATCAGGTGGAGATCAAGTTGTCCAAACATATCGTAGAGCCTAAATCAAAAAGTCGGGTCTAGTATTAAGTGCTCTTGTGGTCTACGTAACTGGGTTTGCCAACCCTGGACGAATCCAAACTAGTCAGGACCATTGGATTCTGATTCCAATCTCAGTCCAGCCTTAGTTTGGCCAGGGTCTGGCCATAGTTTAGGTTCAGGTCTGGCTCCAACCTAACCATTTGGCCTAGGTATGTCTTAATGTACCTGGGGTGCACCCAAGGCGAACCAGGGGTAAACTTCGGGAGATTCCACAAGGTTTCAAATATGCATTTAAAAAAAAAACCGACCCTAATTTATGTATTTTTTTGAAGAATTTGGAACTGGATTAAACTCGTAAGCAGTAAAATTATGAAAAATGACATTTGACAGTCATGAAGGCTCCTGTGGCCTTTATTTGGGCTTGGTAACAAGGGCTCGACCCCTTGACCCACCATGTATGGCAATAGGGAACACAACAAGGGCACTAATCAACCTTCCAACCCACTGGGGCTGCCATCCGCAGACCCCCTTTGGTTTAAAAAGGCAATAAATAAAAATTGTTTTGGGCTGTGCCAGATCGAAAAGAAGTGTTTTTTCCCAGAGGTTTTTCCAATTAAAGCCCAAATAGTGGAATTCCATTTGTCAAGTCAATATATATATAGTTTGGCCCTGACCTAGCCATTCAGCCTAGGTACATCTTAGAAGTACCCAGGCTGCACCCAAGGCAAACCAGGGGCAAACTTGGGGAGATCCAACAAGGTTCCACAAATATGTTCATTTTTTTTTCTAGCAAATAAATAAAACACAAATCCTAAAAATGCATTTAGCTATTCTTTTGAAGAATTTGGAACTTGGTTAAAACTTAAAATTTAAAAGCGGTAAGGTAAAATTATGAAAAATGGCATGTGACAGTCATGAAGGCCCTCTCTGGCCTTAATTTGGGCTTGGTAACAGGGTCTCCATCCCTTGAACTGGCCAGTATGGCAACAGGGAATGCAACAACCGCATTAACCTTCAACTGGTTAAAAAAGGCAAAAAATAAAAATTATTTTGGGCTGTGCCAGATGGAAATGCAGTGTTTTTTCCAGACTTTTTCCAATTGAATTCCATTTGTCAAGTCAATATATACATGTTACAAACAAATCCAGTTTGACTGAACACAGGAAAAAAGTCAGTGAACCACAGAACCCAAATATAAAAGCCAAGCCTGAGCCTGCAAAATATCTTGTGGCAGAACCCTAGTTATCAAACTTGGAGTTGGCACAAAAACTAGGCAAAAGCCTAACACACACTCGGCAATTTTAGTAAAGCATGACTACAAATACATGAATTTTTGAAAAAAATGGCCTAGACTCGCCAAGTCTGGCAAAACAAGCCACAAGGCCTCATTCTCTGACTTGGAACCAGGAGATCTAACAGGTACTAGGCCTGTCTTGTAACACTGGATAGAACATATATAGCTAAGTCACAAACTAAGGACCATTCACCTTGCATTTGACCGAATAAAATAGAAAATTCAGCATTGGAGGAACACTCTGATGGGACAACACCATATTTGCATTCAAGTTGCTGAGATCATTACTACGGGGGGGATTTTCTAGAAATGGTGACTTCAGGAAGCTGTTAAGATAGTTGATCGTAACAAATTAAATAGGGCTAAGAGCCTGAGCTTAAGCCACTCTTGTATGCCCATCCTGCTCAAACACAGGAATAAATATCTAATTTACCAATCGGAGCAATTAACTGATAATTTATTCTATTTTATTAATTAATATACCCGCAGCCTGAGGGATAGAATTAAAATTAAAAATTAAAAAATGAAATAATGAAATAATTAAGTCCTTATATGGTTATACCTAAATAATTAACTAGCTGTTAATGACTAATTTTTAACAGCTAGTTCACAATAAAGAAATAATTAGGCAAATAAATTTTACTAAATGCCATTGTTTTTTCTGAGTTTCAGAGACAAGGAGACACAAGGTCCATTTTGGGGATGGCAAAACTTCAGCAGAGGGAATTTTAATTAGCCATCTTATCTTTATGTCTACTTTTATTTATATATTAAAAAACTGTAAAAATATTATTAAATTAATATTCAAATTTTTAAATAAAAAAATTAAATATGATAATTAAATTTGAAGGCAATTGAGAGCACACAATATCCTCTTCTTCCTATGTAAGAGTTTCTATTTCCTTGAGCACTATAGCATTATATTATGCAACACATTTACTTATATCAAAAAGTTAAAAATCTAAAATTACAAGTTTTCCCACAAAGCTCACGAGCAGATTAGGAACAAAAAAATTCTATTACTGAAAGTTAACCAAATTTACAAAAATATATAAGCCCAAATGGCAGTACAAAGTAGAAGACATTACACCAAAAAAGCATGAAAAGCCCAGGAAAGTACCAAAGCTGGGACAAAATTAAGAATCAAGGGCTCCAAACTGGCAGCCACTGTACTAACAAAACGACAGCTTAACACAACTTAGAGATCCTTCGAAGATAATTAACAGGTCTTAAGCTAATTAGATCCAATACTCTTTAGCAATTTTTTGCAAAACGTTTTTCAGAATACCATCAGTATGGCTGCGAAGCAACCTCTCAAACCAAGAATAGTCCACCAAAATCTCACCTTCAGCCAGGTAAGCCTTGACCTTATGATCCACAAATACATCAATCAGCCTATCCTCCCAAGCTTTAAGAGTGACATCAGCAACAGTAAGCTGATCCAAAGCATTATTCAAGCTGGCATCCACAAGAATAGCAATCAGGGTCTCAAATTCTTTGGCAGTCTTATCATCTGTCCTAGCCTCCTGGTTTTCTGAAGCAGTAGAAGCACCAGCAGCCAGTTGGCCTCTAGCACTATGACCCTCATTCAGAGCAAATTGTCCAATATCATCCTTGTGAACACTGAAAGATCCCTGTGCACAAAACTTGTAAAAGTATTCCTTTGGCACTTTCAGGTCAAGGTAACCTGCAAAGCAACAAAGGAAAAAGTGACCTAATGACAGAAGTTCGTTAAGTTACCTCCTTTCCCCTGAAAGATCTCATTTGTTCCTTGATTTCCATAAAACTTCAGTAGACGCAAGCCATGAGCTCCTATAAAATATCAATGGGTCCAAACAAAATATCAAGCCAGGAATGGAGTTTTCATCAGAAAACAAGGCCCACCCCCCAAAAAACAAATCTCAATTTTTTTTTAGCAAACTTACAATCAAGTAAAAGATGGAAACAGCTCTCATCCACATTGCACCAAGAATAGGGGCCTAAACTAAACCCACAAGAAGACAAAGTTGTGCCCACAGCAAGCTTCTGATGTAAAAATAACAACCTAAAACAAGACTTATTTGGCTCAATACAAGAAGACCAAATATGGTCAAATGTATTCCCAAAAGCTTAAGGGAATCAACATGGCCCCACTTACTGTTCAAAGAGTCAAAACCCTTCTAGGAGAGAGAGCTTATTATACAAAATTCTGTTAGAGATTTCAGGCAAGGGGGAGTCCTCCCCCCACTTCACATTATCCCAAATCTCAGTATTTAAGGAGACAGTGGCATGCATGGAAAGCCTTTGGAGGGACTTAGCCACCAAAATATTTTTTGTTTCATGTGAATCTAGAAGCATAAAAGCCCTCTTGATATCCTCCCAAGAAAAGAGAGAATCATCTCTAAGAATATTTGCAAGAGATTGTATACCTTTAAAGAACCACCATCTAGCAGAACAAACTCAAATCAAAGATGAAGGTGATTTATTGCAAGAAAGGCTCCACCAAAGACATTGCTGTACCCATACAAGTTAATTCATATAGTGTCTGTTCTTGAGTCAAATGAAAGTCATTACTTGTATCATAAGTCGTTGAAATCCTTGTCTGGCCATGAATATAATACTTTCAAATGACAAATTCTAATCCAAGTCTTTGAATATCCAACCAGAGGAGCTTTCCAACCATCAGAACAGGTGAAGATCATAGATTGGATGTGAGAGAGGAAACCAAAATTGACTAAGGCATGAAATGGAACATCCAGTGTTTTGGAGCACACCACAGGATGATGGCCAAAATTGTTTTAAAGTCAAGATGGCCAGACATCCTCGTGGAGTGCACCATAAGGGTTAGTGAGTCAAAATGTTGTCAAAGTGAAAATTGACCAAAAAGGTCCTCGAAGTATGCCATAAAGATAATGGCTGAATTTTGCAGAACACAAAAAAGTGTCCAAATGATCCAATGGAGTATGTTATAAAGATATTGGCCATATTTTGCAAAACACAAAAAAGTGTCCAAATGATCCAATGGAGCATGCCCTAATGCATTTTAGTCAAATTTTTCAAAATATCAATAAGTGACAAAAAAGAGACCAAGTGTGTGGCATGAAGATTTTTTTCCAAAGTTGAAAACACAGGAAAAAAGTCCCAAAAAGATCCCAGCATGTGCCAGAATTCATTTTGCCCAAAAGTTGAAAAAACAAAAGAGTGTCTATTCCATGTGCAGTGTACACCTTACAGATTTTTGAACAAAAGTTTAAATGTCAAAAAGAAGGGGAAGGCATGCAGGCAATGGCAAACAGGGTATGCTAGAAAGATTGCAACAAAGAATTAAAGAATACTTCAGCATATGACTAATAAAGGATTGTCAAAAACAGTGTCCAAACCAAAAGGGCATTGTATCAATAGCACATGATTGAAGGAGGGAAAACAAAAAGCTGGTCTAAAGACAAAAATAGCTAACTGTTTCATGGTTCTTTTTCACCTTCCATCGCTTTAGTATTTTGACAAGTTATTCTTCTCCTGCTGTTGGGTTGAGATTAGGCCACTATTTACTTTTGGAGGCACCTTTGGAGCTTAGAGCTGGTTTATCAGTGTTTGGCTACCATCACAAAAGATAATAGCAGGTTCTCAAGTGCCAACAGCAATTTGTTACTTTCAGACACATAAGAACATCTTCAAAATTAATGCCATCTACAACAGCTTTGGCAAGGTTTCAGTCATCAAAGCATAGTAAACAGCAGATTTTCAGCAGTTTCCCAGGGTTCGTGGAGTAGATTCAGCATCAACAAGGGTGTCGTTTCATATTTTCCTCATACCCTAGGGTTCCAAATGCACCTGGACCGTAGATTGTGTAACAGCTAGGGTTTATGTGATTTTTCAGCAAAAAGGAGTGATTTTTCATTGATTCAAGTCACCAAAATTGGACAAATTTGACTCCAAGGGTTTATCATGGAATATCACTTTCAAGTCATAGATGCTCCTGCAATATTGGCGTATGAATATTCAAAGGTCAAGGGCACTAAGCTAGGGCTAATGAACATTGATGAGGTTGATTTGGAGGATAAGACCAAAAGCAACAGCAAAATTGCCAAGGGGTTGTAAGATTGTGGGCTCATCAAAGCCACATATTTTCCCAGCTCCACTCAAAGGCAAGTATTTGTGATCACATACACTAAACATAATGAACCTAAAAAGAGGGAAATTTGTACCGTAAGCGATCAAGTCCTTACCAAGTTTGATTTTGATTCCATTGAAAATGCTTTTAATTTGTTGCCATATAAAGAAATGTGTAAGACACCCAACTAAAATTGCACACAGCAGCAAAAGATAGGATGTCCACAACTTCAATTTATTCCAATCAGTACAGAATATTACAAAGCACAGTAATAGCTAATTTAGAACCTCAGTTATACACAGCAATACATTATAGTTCACCAAATGCTCAGTCCAACAATTACAGGTTTCAGATTTGTATCAAATAGCAATGAATCCACTGACAGTAGCAACAAACATACTCACGGAATTCTGCAATGTTGCGATATAATGTTCTTCA
>VDFB02281492.1:527707177-527724753 GCA_007258455.2 Sequoia sempervirens
GAAATCATGAGTAAGGACGGTTTTGGTCCTGTATTCTAGTTGAGTGAATTGCATTTTGAAAAACTTGCCTGTTGACTGTGAACTCGACTATATTCTGACAAGATTTCTGGTATCTAAAAATAGCCTGCTAGAGTTAAAAATAGCTTTTCGAAGAATTATTTTCAGCGAAAAATCTGAAATATGGGTTTTGTCCAGAAAAGGATTCTAAGACAACCCAGAAGGTCAGATTTTGCGAAAATTCAACTTCTACTTGATTGTACAAAGATTTTCACTTGAGAAAATTAGCAATTCGAGAACGAATGTTCTGAAGCTAAAATTCGTGAAAAATCAAGCGCACAAATTCAACTCGAGGAAATTATATGGAAATGATCCAGATATTGAGACTTGCCAAATTCGCCAATTTCAGGAACATGCACAATGTATATTATGAGAAATCTGAGATTTAAAGGATGCAAAAGACGTTTTTTTGATGTCTTCTTCTGTGAAAATCGCCCCAGATTTCTTTGAATAGCTGATATTTGTGAACTTGAATCTGCAAAAAGATATGTTAAATGAAATCGCCCCTGTGAATTGATGAAGATTTCACCTCTGAACTGGAAAAATTCGCCTTGGAATTGAAAACCACGAATTGCTCCCTTTGAAGTTTGCGCCTTTTTAATGAAAGAAATTCGAATTTCTCTGAAGAAAATACGAATTTAGATGAATTTGAGGTTTCGCCTTTGATTGTTAAATACGCCTTTGAAATGAAATCCGCCTTTGAAACCTCTGAAGAAATGCGAATTATATTGAAGTTTGAGTATGCCTTTGAAGAATTGCGAATTGTTCTGAACTTTGAAGTATGTGCCTCTTTCTCCTTCTGAAGAAATACGAACTTGCTTGAACTTACTTTGAATAATAAAATTCAATTTCTTTGAAGATAATGAATTTGCCTTAGAAAAATACGAATTCACTCAAGATTAATTGTGCTCTTGAGAAAATCGAATTTCTTTGAATGCTTTGTGAAGAACAATGAAGATGGCGCCACATATAAATAAGAATAAATTCGCCCCACTTGGCAACTGCAAGAATTCCTAACCCTAACCAGAATAGAAAGCCTCTGATTGGTTGCCTTTCAGTTCGACTGCCACTGTCTGAAGTTCAAATTTGAAAATAATAATAAAATAATTATTATCATGTAATGGCGCCAAAAATAGAAACACCATCTAAAAATAGACATATTCTGAACTTCAGTTGACAAACTGGTTGAAGCTCTGAGATTCATCGTCATGCTTCCACGACTTCGAAAAGTCATCACTTGAGCATATAGGCGTCCATTTGCTCAAGATACTTCATTTTTAATTAAATCCCTATTTTAGCCGACAAAGATCATGGCGATCACAATCCTTTGACACTCCATTCCTGGACATGACTGAAAGTGGATGCCGACCGACCGAGATAATCAACTAAAGCTTCCATCAACAAGGAAGAATAACCGCCGGGAGACACAACCGCAAAATCCATCGCTTAACTCTTTGGAAAAAATTAGGGCGCACTTGATTAAATTGCTTTACGTGTTCCGTGACTTAGCCATTTCCTAAACCGCCATCCTCCCATACTAAACGTCACGACGGTGAATCCTGAACCCTACTACTAATACTTGTGACGGCTTCACCGTGATGATCGAGATATTCTCAGATCCAACGCGTTTTATTCCACGACAAATGCTAAAAGTCAGTGTTAAGGGCCTCAAAGAAAAGCGCTGCGTTGCACTTTGGACATTTCAACGAAAATCAAACGTCGTCAAAATACCCTACTTTGACAGCTGATATCTGGAGCTGGGATGACTCGATTCAAGCGTTATCTGTTTTAACGGACAGCCAGGAGAGACCTTAAGAGAAGTCACTGGAGGTGTCGAGGCAAGAAAACTGCTTCTAAGACCTCAAATTCTCCAGTGCGTATTTTTAATATGTTTACCGCTCCCAGACTTGGCCATTTCTTGGACATTTTCGGACATCTTCACTTTGTAATATGACACCAAAGACCTCGCACGCACGAGCGACTGCCAAATGCTGAAGGCTGACGGCTATGCTCGTTGGAAAGATAAATTGATTACGCTCAATAGTCGTGAAGACTTCGAACGCGAACGGGCTCATCTGACCAGCCTAAAGGCTAGGCGCCTTAAGACTGCAGAAATACACTGAAAATCATTTGTTGGTCCGCCCGTAAAATTACATGCTTGGTAGAATCTCTGCCACGACCACCGTGAACGCCGATCTACAAGCCTAATGATGCATCTCGAGCTGGGCAAGAATACTACTCGATGTCGTGGAAGACTCGGCCCAATTCTGGCATCCGAGGTCCTTAGGCCACCGGGCTTGTACTTGCATCAAGCATAAACTGAGAAGCTCAAAAACATGAAAACTCCATTTTGGTTCACCACACGGCCCAAATCTCCCAGAGTCGACATCTATCCTATCGAAGTGCTGCACGTAATGCAAATGACCTTTCTGCATTCTGTTCGGCTTCACTGAAATGCCCTCCAGCGACCACCATGGAATTAGTCCGATTTGAGTCCAAACGCCCCACGATATTTCAACGGATAGCCAGATGATTCTCAAGAGATGCCGACTGTGAGCTTGAGCACTTCGACAAGATCTTGACCTCCAAAAAACTGGGCGCCCCTGAGCTATACTTGCACTTTGAGGCTTTTCCTCTGAAAAATCTCCATGATTTGATCACTGAAAACTCTGTCTCGATCATTGAAATGACCGTCTGCAATATGAAATGCCGTCGTGAGATGCTCCTCCATCGTGAAAATCTTCATTTTGAGTCTCTTCTTCAGGTTCTGACCAATATAACTGACTTTGACTGACAAATATTGACAAAAACTCCATGCTTGACATTGCCCAAAACGGTATTTTACAACATTTTAGCAAGGTTTAGACTTTAAAATGCAAAATGCCTTAATGAAGCAAAAAAAATTTGGTTTGGGTACAACATATTAATATCCCATTAGTCGGCTTGTCATAGATACGACTGGCTATGTAGAGAGGACCATTGGGTACATGTTTAATTATGTCCTTAGAGGAGAAAGCAATATCAAGAGATTTCTTAGGTTGGCCCTTATGAGGGATAATGTCTATCGCACCTACCATTTCATCCATAGGATTAACATGGGTAACATGTGGGATAGGATCAGGATGTTCATCATCTGTATCAACATTCATCACATCATTCTTTGTAGTTTCACTAGCTTTGACAAATGAAATATTATGTTTGGGCATTGGATTAGTGAAAATTTGCAAGTTTTGATTTGGAGGGGCAACAAACTTATTACCTTGATCATTAACACTTGCAATGGATAGACGACTAGAATCAATTAGGTCTTGTACAAGATGTTTAAGATGCTTGCAATGTTCTGTGTCATGTCCATTTTGTCGATGATAATGGCAATAAGCATTGGATTTAAAGTTTGGAGGTAAAGGCTTAGTAGGATCGGGTGCTTTGACGACATGCAAGGTAATCATTTGTTGTAAAATTTGGGACATTGTGTTATGAAGGGTCTCAAGCAAGGGTGTGAATTGTCTTTTCGGATCTCCATAACTAAAGGGTACTGTGCTTTTAACAACAACTACTTGGTTGTTGACAATTTGAGTTGGTTGTTGAGGGGGGTTGAACTGTAAGAACCCTTTGTTTTACTTTCTAAATGGTTGGGAATTTTTTTGGTTGGAAGGTTCAGATTTGTTTAGTTCAACTAGAAGTGGACCTTGTATCTTGACTACTAACTAAATTATGATAATCACAAAGGGCGGTACACAAGTGCATGAAGGATGGGAATTTCATCATGGTCAACTTGTCTTGAATCTTACTTTGCAAGTTTTCTATGACCATCTTTTGAAGGTGCAGGTCAGGAACCTTGACATCGATTTGGGAATAAAGCGATTGATAACATGAAATAAAATTAGTGATCTTTTCTTCCTCATTTTGCTTGCATCTCATCAAATTGGCCAAGTTCTTTTTGGGAGTCATATGCACTTGAAAATGATTTATAAATGCATCAACAAGTTCATTAAATGAATGGATTGAATTGTTTGGTAAAGAAGAAAACCATTCCAAGGCAATATCTTTTAAAGTCCTAGGGAACAATTTTGCTAATAGTTTATCATCAAGGAGAAAATCACTACATAAAGGTAGTATAGGCATTAACATGGTTAGAAGGATCTCCCTTCCCTCCATATTTCTCAAATCTTGGCATCTCTACTGCTTGTGGCATTGGTGTTCAAAATATCTCCAAGGACAATGGACTGCTTCAAACATAATATGTGGGTGGGCCATTCTGATTTTGGTTTATGGAGATTTGTTTTTGCATGGATGAAATAGTTTGGAAAAGTTGTGTTATGAGAGGATCGATAGAAGTGGTATGAGGTGGAAGTGAAAGTGGTGATGGGATATATGTACTAGGAGAGAAAGTGAATGGAATGATTATAGGTGGTAATGTGGTAGAAGATAGATCATGCGATGCCACATAGGAACTAGGGATGCTAGCAGGAATACCCACAGAAGGAATCGCATTACTAACTTGTTGCATTGTTGTGATTTGAGGAGTGGTATAGGTAGGTATTGAGGCTATTGTTGAGGGAGGAGGAATTTGAGTTCCTCCTTGGTGTGTGACATTTTTTTTTGGGATAGGTACACTAGATGTGGAAGGAAGATGTTTGCCAAAGATTTGAACTATATTTTTCACAAGGTCAAGGCCTTCTCACTTTCAAGGATATGATGAATGTTTTCTAAGGTAGGATTTGCAGTAGTAGAAATTTTTTCAAGGCTAACTTGGTGTTGCAAGTGGACTAAGTCCTCACGAATTTGAATGATTTTCTCTTGTGGGATATCATTAGTTCTTGGTTCAACATGCATGCTTCTTGAAGGTAAAGAGTTGCTAAGGGTATTATCCATGCCTAGTGTACTAGTGTCAATACTAGGAGTGGA
The DNA here is from genome assembly GCA_007258455.2 of Sequoia sempervirens. NCBI lineage: Eukaryota > Viridiplantae > Streptophyta > Pinopsida > Cupressales > Cupressaceae > Sequoia > Sequoia sempervirens. Next base: position 527,712,143 of record VDFB02281492.1, read on the forward strand.
AGCTCTAGATAACCCAAGATCCACAACGATTGTGTTATCATGAGATGACATGAGTCTTGAACTTCTACTCACTAAGGTATTAGCAATAGGAGACCAAACACTAATGCAAAGGCTTCTAAATATGGGGTGAATTCAAATGTAATGTAAACTAACAAGAATGAAATTTACTTAAAACTAAAATTTTGGAAAGTGAAATTGAAATGCAGAAACAAAAAACAAAAATGTAGAAACTAAAGATTAAATTCTAGAAAATGCAGTGAAAAATGTGCAACTGGACTAAGTCGCCCAGGGTGGCGAATGAGTCCAGGTAGCGATTTTTTTTTGAATTTTAGAATTGGTTTTTATGTTTTTTAGATTTTCAAATGAAAATATAATATGAATGTGAAAATTTTTACTAATTTTGAATGAAATGAAATGCAAAAATGCAAGCTAGATGAGCTTTTCACTAATGCAAATTTGAAAACCCTAGGATGCAAATTAAACAATGCAAAATGCAATGCAAGGCTAATGTAAGCTATTCCTAGGATGTAAATGCACTATATATTAGAAATATGATGCTCTAAATTTAGGTTCACCAAAATGAACCCAATATTTTCGAATATGTGGCTCTCTTACACTTCTACGGTTTTGCACCTAAAAGGAGAGAGGTATCCAAAAGTCTTAATGGCTCACTTTGAAAGAATATTCCCTTGATATTCCAATGAAAATGATGATTGAAATCTATCAAGGGGGAATATCCTAGATGCAAACAATTGATAAAAGAGATTAACTATTAATGCAAAACTAAGAAAATGCAAATTATTTGAAAACATGCTGTGATATGCAAAATGACCTAGAAATGTAAACATACTATAACATAAACTTATGAAACCATAAGTGTGCACCTGGAGATTGGAATAGGATGGAATGGAGCTCTAGAATCCTGTAGAAATCACCATTGAAGCCAACTGGGACTCATACGCCAAGTTGGACAACTTAGTCCTGTTTTGGGAAGATTCTGTCAGAACAAGTTTCAGACAATTGGGTACTTAGAATTGAAAAATATCTGTTTTGGGCCTAATAGTGGGACTCATATGCCACTGATGGCATATTATTCCACTTCTAGATTTTGGGAAAATAAAAAATGGAACCTATAGCTCCTGGTTTGCACTTTAGCTCTTGACAAGTTTCTGGATCTGAAACTACAGAGTTTGACTTGTAGGTGTTCTCTAAGCTTCTCTTAGGGATTTGAAAACTTTGAATGACTTTGAAAAATTGTTGACAACTTTTCCAACCTTTCTCTTTGAAAAAATCTGCACACTAGACTTGCAAAACACATGCAAAGAGGGGGAAAAATTGTTGAGGGTTAGTGAATAGGGGTTTGCCTTGGTCAAACCTAGTTTGGTAATTAAACCCTTGAACTTGAAAATGAAATGAAATATGAAAAAGAGAATAATGAATGAACAACATGCAATGCTACAACTCACCAAACCCTTGAAGTAGAAATATGAAGACATGCAAGTAAAAGCTCCAATAGATGAAGACTTGAGAATGATTGAAATGCCTAGAATGCTTAAGTGGATGGTTGATAATTTCTTGAGTGATTGAGTGAATGAATGAGGGTGAAATGAGAGGAAAAACCCTATATTTATACACAATTAAATGCAATGTAAATCTTGAAAAAACCACATCACAGGCTGACCTTAGGTCTTAGAAAATAATATCTTGCCAGAATTTTGAATTTATTTTTATTTTTGAGCCAAAGGGGACTCATTCGCCCCTAGTGGTGAATGGGTCCCACTTAGGCATTTTAAGTGGGTGTCGGAAATTAAATATATTAATTGATGTTTATCAAGATTATTTTCAAAAATACACTTAAGGTCTGCAAGTGTAAAATGGGGCCAATTAAAGCATAAGAAAGGGTCAAATTATTGATGACAAGCCTAGAAAAGTGTGAAAGTTTGTTACAACACTTTACAACACTTTGAAATAAGGCTTGGTAAGTGATAAAAAGAGGTTATTTAAGTGAAATATATTAATAATGTCCTAGAAAAGTGTAAAGGTGTGTTACAACACTTTGCAACATTTTTGCAAGGCATCATAAAGTTCTTATCAATTCAAGAGGGTCCAAGACCTAATGTGAATGTGTTTACCACATTACAACATTAAATCAAGGCAAAACTAAGCCAACATCCACAAGAAAGACCCAAATGAGTGTGCAAATGTCCCAAGATACATTTTTCTATGCTACACCTAACAATATGTGGAATTGCATAAGGGTTTCACAAATCTATGTTTTACAAAAAAAATAGTTCAACCTTCGTCCTCATCAACTTAACATGTTTTTTCACAATAACCCATGAAAAGAGCATTGCCATGATGAGCTAGTTCTTATTTTTCTAACCATATTTTTTTTATAATATGATTAAATCAGGGTTTTAATCTTTGTTTATTTTTGCTAATTTCTTCATATGCCACACAACACATGTATATTATATTTTAGAATATCTTTTATTTTTTGATTCAAATTAAAAAAATCTCAACTCCTATGCTTCATTCTATACAAGTTTAAAAATAATAATTTTTGAATATATACATTTTGAAAGTGGAGGGAGCATGTATGGGCACTTAATGTAATGGCTAAGCCGTAGTAGTAGTGACTTAAATGGTCATGAGTTCAACTCTCTACAATATAAACAAAATGTTTAGTGTTCTATTTTGTAGGGTGTTTGTTCTTTGATAGTTATTTTTTATTTATTTTTTAAATATATCAATTGTACTACATGATCTTAAATAACTTCCCACCAAAAGGTTTTGGAAAATACATTATGAAATTAAAGGCAAGGGAAGAGGAGTAGAAATAACACTTTGTTCTATTTCATTGATAAAAAACATGAGCACCTCAACATGTTCTTTGTTTAACCCACTTAGATTTCACCATTAAAAAAAATGTTTAAAATATAGATTCAAAATGTTGTAAGTCATGTTCTTAGAGCATCTTTGAATTGCGAGTGTACACATTTTGAATTAATTTTCAAATGTTATATTTTCTTGCTTTTAGAAAAGAAGGCCACTTAATACCCCTTTTGTCCCCCATATTTATACACTTACCCTTTCATAGGGAGTCTCTCTAGTTGTTCATTGGCTACTAGTGCTTTGGATGATGAGAACCCTTAGAAGGTGAGATCATCAAGAAAAATAATTTTTCTAGAATATTCCTAAAAGAAAATATCAAGTTGGATTCAAATTTACTCTAGATATCTTCTTTGGCTCTTTCAAATTTAGACCTAGAGCCCCCCATTTTGGCTCATAGAGAATTTACTAGAGTGCATGGTGCTTGCTTTGTTGATGGAGGATCTCTTCAACCCTTCAAATATATATTTGGTGAAATCTTAGATTCAATGATAAATATCTTGATCCCTTTCAAAGGGTGTCATATTAAGTTTTGGTTTTCCAAAGGTGTCATGATTTTTTGGTTACATTTTTTGGCTACTTTATTAAAGTCACCTCAAGACTGAAGCACAACAGTGTGTCCCACTTTTGCACAACCTTGTTTTTTGATTGAAATCATGATTTTATTGAAAAATGAATGACAAGTTCGATCTAAGGGGGGTGGGTTCAATTTAAGACTAGGGGATTAGATAAAAATCCCTTAGATTAAACCCATAGGATTAGATCAAACCCAAATTTATGGACCCCCTAGCATGATCTGGGTGATCCCACAATAGTGGTTTACAATTTTTGGCCAAACTGGACACTAAAATAATTTTTTCTAACTAAATCTTCACTTTCGGGCACTTATAGCGGCTAAACCATGAGGACTTTGAAGATGATGCAAACTAGAGTTTCATGAAATTTTGTCTATAGATTCTAAATATATTTTTTTTCTAAATTTTTGGAATAAGATTGCACTTCTTTTTTCATCTCCCTTGAAAACTATTTTTTTTCTTTAGAAAACAACATTTTTAGAAAGTGCCGCTCACTATATAACACAACTTTTTTTCCATGAAGGATAAAATTATAATTCTTTTGAATTTAGATTTGTAACTCTAATATCTAGTGCTTCCACTTGGTTAGAGAGCGTTTTATTGAATATTTTTTCCTTAATCAAGTTTCAAAGTCAAACCAATTACAATTCAGACATAGGTGGACCTATAACGCGTAACTTTTTTTGTATGTATCAAAATTCATTTTTTTCCTTTTTGTTGGATCAAGGACTTCAATATTTGGTGCACTCATATTTTTAAAAATAAATAAGTTGATAATCTTATATTTTTCCACATGTGCATAACAAAGAGCTTGATTTTCGGTGAAAAACCACATTCACAAGAAATAAAAAATAAATATAATAATAAAATTAAATTTATTTAAAATTATACTTTTTGGGAAGCTTATAATAAGGAATACATAATTACAAAAATAAATTTTAAATGAATTCATTTGATCCCCCAAAAGGTAAATCAAAAGTGGTTTTTTATTACCATTTTGATAGGTGTAAAGGAGACTCCATTATAGGTATGGTTTAAAACTAGCGGGTTTCTATCCAAGGGGGTTTGATCTAAGGTAGTTTGATCAAATAATCTTCAATTAGAATGCTTTAAATGTAATTTTTTAAGGTTTAAATCATTATATTTTCTAAAAATATGTGATTTCAACAAAAATCAGAATCTCCCAGAAATTGTAAACCAACTTTGTGGGATCACTTGTCTCCTATGCTCCTATCAAAATGTTAGAAAAAAGGAAAATTGTCTCACATTTTTGAGGAAAAATTAATTCATTTGAAGGTAATATTTTACAAGTACACAACTCTTGGTGTTACATTTTTGAAAGGAATAATTTGTTATATTCTTATTTTTATAAGATCAACATAGGTCCATTACAACAAAATAATGAATTATATCCAAAACACTAGTGTTGATGTGTGTTATGATAAAAAAACATGTGGATTAGGTTGCTCCTTACTTGAAAGGGATATTTTTCCCCTAGATTTCTTTATAAAAAAATAGAATAAGTTTCTTGAGTAACTTGGTGGTAGATGCCAACTGTCTCATTTAAGGGACTCCAATGGAATTAAATGAATGGAACACAAGGTTTTGCTAACAAATGTGTTTTGAGAGATCACATAGATTTAAATATACCCAATTCAAGATTTTATTAACCATTTAGTGCATAAATACATAATTTTAGATAAAAGACTTCACACTTTCAAATAAAGAATGAATTTGAAATCCTAAACTAAATTTTAAAATAATCATAATTTAATAATAATCTAATAATTTTATTTAAAAAACATAAAAAGGTGAGATCTTCAGGAAAAGATGAGAATGGCACTATTGTATCTTGTTAGATAAAATACAATTATTTGAGTAGATAAATCTAATTTAAAATTATTATTGTTTGACTAGTCTTCACATATTTACTAACATAAGATGATGCTTCTCCAAGGTACCAATCAACTATGAAATAAAGATCAAGAAACCACCCTACTCTAAGCATAGATTGAAAGCGCAAATTCCATAGTCTTTGTGCAAGATAAATATCTCATATAATTTTGTACTAGAGATGTTAGGATTAGTGTGTTTTGCACACTCAATCCTATGTCCAATGTTATTTTCTCCAAACACCTTCGAAAAGGAATACTATTTGAACCAAAGCTTTGATTTTAGTGTTTTTTAAATATCTTGACAATTTAGATGACTTTGGTAAGGGTGTAGCATCTTGTCATAATTAGTGATATCTATGACCTTGTTGGCATATTAATAATGGAGCTTTGGTATTCAAAGTGGTTCCTATTGGGAGTTATGGAGTCAAATATAATGTCAATAGTTGATTTCTATCTTGGGTATATAGGGCATGGGTTTTTGGCTTGTGGACCATGGAATTGGTTTCCACTAGTTTATATAAACCACTTGGTGGTTTTTGTTTCTTTATATATATTGAGTGTATGAGATAGGGATTGAGTAGTGTTATGTAGGTGACATACTATTAAGTAGATATAATATGTTAGACTGAAGAATATTGACTAGATTGCATTGGTATTAGGTTGTGGGAGATGTATGGCTTGGAATGATGGAATTTTTTATATGAATGGGGCTATGTGACCTTTAACAATGTTAACAATGTTGTTTTAGCCTAAATTTACCATGTCTTTCTTTTCTAGCCACCTTGGGTGATACTTAAAGCATAAAATCTTAAAAATTGCCCTAGTCACTCTTTCCAAGCTTACATACATTGATTAAGACATTGGTGCTAATAGTGGAACTTGGGACTATACAAGCACTTTGACCAATAATTATGGAGAAAATGCATTCTCCCTACCTAAAAAATACCCATGCATCCAAGGCTTAGTGGCTCATATTGTGCTACACATGCCTTATCATGACCTTAACCAATTCAATGTTGAGGCATATTATATCTATTGAAATAAATCCTACAAATAAATAGGGAAGATAAAAACATGAGGATATTATTAAGTTATTTTATTTAAGGACTAGGGTTAACATACAATTCATAGGCATTATCATGGGCTACTCTATATTCCTATGTCAATTCATATTTGTGCTTGCATGCCCTCAATGCATGAATTATTAGTCAACTTTATGCCACACTTGTATTCCCATATCATCTAACAATCTATCTAAAACATAGTGCATTGTTGGATTGACAACCTACAATTAAATAGATAATAGAATAATATAAATGATTCCTTATGACATATTTTTATAGGATTGATGGTATAATTTAAACTAAGTGCACAACCATGGCGATTGATCATACTTTGAATGTGAAGTGATAAATTAACAAGAATAACAACTTATGCCAACTAGTTAAAAAGGCAATTTAATAAAAAATGCATGAGTATAATGCAAGTCTTGATCACAGATTTTATCCAATAGTTGATGAAAAGGGAGCTATGAGAATAAATATATATTATCGGTTAGGTAAAATGAATAATTACAACATAATTTCCCAACAAACTAGTGCTATTTGATGCACAATATGATTGTAATACATGTTATGTTCACTCCAAATATTAAAAGCCTTCCATTTTTTTGCTTAAATTCCTTAATAATAATTATAGTGAAGGCATTCAATTTGAAACTAAAAAAAATTACAATTCAATGGGAAACCTTGAGTTTGATTTTGACCATGAAACACATGTATAACAAGAATTTATGAAAAAAAACCATTATGTATAACCTTGGTGATTAGGAAAAATTAAAAGCAAGAGAAGACATCTTAGTTTAAACTATTTGTAAGCATGAGTATATGAATCATGATTGAACTAGTTAGCTCATGGGTAAGGAGTTTTAACTCAATCCCTCAAACATATAGGACTCCAAAATGTCTCTAAAATAGGGTATGCAAATAACTTATTTAATCATCCATTTGAACTCATATGCACATCCTAAAATTTCATAATTAATTGTAGGAAGTACAGTGACATTCTCATAATAATTATTTGCAAATTTGGAGGGTTATAATATGACTTTAAATGTCCAAATAGAGAAAGTGATTTTGAAATTGCAACCCTTTTGAAATAGTTTAAACAAAGAAAACATTCTTTAACTAAATGGATTAGGGATTCAAGATAGATTCTAACAAGACATCAAAGCATTGATAAAAAATGTGAAACTTTTAAAGGAGGATCCCAATTCTTGGGTAATATAGGTGTGTTATGAAGGCCATAACATCTAGGAAAATATAAAATATGGTGGAGAAATCTATCCTTTTTGCATTGTAATCCACATTGATGTTCTTGCTTTAATGAAAAATAATTATGATGTATTTTTCAAAGATAAATACATTACAATTAAATCCAAGTCTTTGCATATATTTTTATACTTTTTCCTTGTATAAAAAATAAGGTAGGATTCAAAATTACTTCCCTAGGGTTACATTGTTGGTGCTTCAACCTTCCACTTAGTTTAAACATTTTGGGAGATTTGGTTGTACGGTGAATTTGAGGCGTAAAGAAGAAACCTTGATAACCAAATCTAAGAACTCTTGAGATTTGTTACACTAAAAGGTGGATCTCCTATCCTTGAACCTTAAAATTTCAATTATGTTTAACTTGTTTTCATTGGTAAAGTACTCCTTATCTAATCCTCTAAGAGCATAGGTAAGTGTGAGAAAATTTGATAATTGATTTCTTCCTTTAGAGTTGACAAAGACAAACCCAATTAAAGGTCTAGATTAAAAAAATAGATAAAAAAATTAACTCCTAAAATAGTTGACATGCACCATCCTCTTAGATTTGACGTTGGATAAGTAGGGGGACAAAAACATCATTGACTCGACTAATAAAATTAGAGAAGGATGATAGGAGAAAAATATGTTGAGATGATGATGCCAAATAAATAGAGAGACAAAAATAGAGAAAATATGGAAGGAATATAGAATGACCCAAGAGGACAATGAGGATAAAAGATAAACCATGAGGAAATTTAGGAACAAGTATATATATAAACTTTTTTGTAGACTGGAGCTATGAATCAAAGAGGTCACAAATAGGGGACTATGGATCAGGTCTGCGAGCACATTGGATCAACAAAGACATAGTGCTTGCGATCAAAATAGCCCAGTGGAGACTTGAATCTTGGTGGCCACAACAACAATGCCACCACTTAACCATTGCACTATGGAATGTACCCCAGGAACAAGTATACTACAAACAAGTGAACATAAAAAAGAAACGTAACTTTTTTGGAAGAATAATGACTTTATTGCTTTTTATATATTAAAAAGAGAACAATATGCTATTAAAAAATTGGGTAGATGGTAGAACACACACCCCAAAGTCTACCAGAGCCAAACCCAAACAATAAGAACCAACAAAGCTACTATCCAACAAGAGCTACACCATCATAGAGTATCACGATCATCTAGTTCACTCCATACATCAATGAGAATGTAAAATAAACAAATTCCACACCACTGGACAAACACTTAAATCCCTCTGCTTCCAATCAAATTTGGAAGGCAATAAACCAGCAAAATAATTATCAAGGTAAAAGACCATTTTTAAAAGAACATAATTTTTACACTAATATACTGAATACAATAAAAATAAAAGAGTGAGATAACCAATAGTAAATTCTAGAAACTTATAATTATGCGTTTAGGTTATCTCCCCACAGAACAAATTCGAAGGGAAATCCAGGGAATCTCGAAAGCAAGTCAAACAACGAAATCCACCAACGATACAAGCGTATGAATAAGGAATAGAATTCGGGCCGTTACAAAAGATATGACATCTGATTTAAGACGTAACTGAACTAATAAATGCCAATGCCTTCATCCCATCTGCATTTCCGTATCAGCTCATGGATTTCATGCCAATGTCTTCATCCCATCCGCATTTCCGTGTCTTCCATATTTATGTGCAAGAGATATGCTAAACTCTAGATAAAATAGATCTCGGACTTATTGGACAGTAAATAAATCCAATCTGAGCTCAGTCATTCAACACAACCATGAAGGCATATGCAATCATATTTGTTCAAATTTCAATAATTTTAGTGATTCTGGTTCACTTTTGTGTGGCAGATGTGGGCACAGCAACCTTTTATGGTCCTCCATATGTCCGTAAGTATCATTAGCTTAATAAACCATTTCACCAATATCGAAGATGAACAAGGATAAAGCTAATTCTGGTAGGTTGATTTTTTATTCGGGTTTTGCAGCAACGTCGTGCTATGGATACAATCAGAGGCAATTTCCAGCAGGCAATCTTTTTGGAGCGGTTAATGACGCAATTTGGGATAACAATGCAGCTTGTGGAAGAAAGTACAGAATAAGATGTTTGAGCGGAACAAGTAATGAGAGAATCAATCCATGCACAGAAAGATCGGTTGTGGTAAAGATTGTGGATTACTGCTCTTCCGCTGGATGCGATAATGGCGATGCAACTTTCCATTTATCTGCCGATGCCTTTTCTCACATTGCTCATTCCTCTGCTAATAACATTAACGTCGAATATGAGCAGTAAGACTCTATCTACCTACGTATCCTTTACAATTATCACAAACGCAAATTTACTTGGAAATTTACAATTAGCTTTTTGTAGGCGAAGAGGATTCTGAAATTTTGTATGGCTGATCTTGTATTGTTTTGTTTTTGTATGTACAGAGTGTGATGCCTCAGACTTGGTCACGAAGTTCCAATTGTGTACGCCAAAATCTACCTATGTTTGTAGCGACATTACGATTGCTATGTTTGTATCGTAGAGATCTACACTCTCTAATTAAATAAATGAAATATGCATTTCATTAAGTGGAATTGTTATTCTATTTTCTTTGCGATCTTTAACGGATAAGTAGGTTATTAGTCCTGCCATAGGTAAACTATTGTAAGGACTTTTTTGCATTGATATGTTTAGGAGTTTGTGCAAATATAAGCATTAAAATTGATGTATTATTTTAAATATAATTGATTTGTATTAATTTTTTTTAAATAGCAGGATTAATTTTTTGATTAAAAAATAAAAGAATATAATAAATCACTTATCATCTAAGAAAAGTTAAACTATTCTCTAATGTTTATATGTATGTATATTATGTACAATTTTTCTCTAATAATGTTGTGGGATCAACATATCAAATTAATGTTTTTGTTAAGTTTTCTTTCATATTGTATGTACTATAGTTTGCATTGCCCTAATAGACATGAATGCAAAATGTGGATAGACATGAATGCAAAATGTGGAGGCACACATTGTTAGAGATTAGTGTTTACATGTTTAAGTTAGCATTATAAGTATGTGTAACAAATATTAAGTTGTTGAGAAACAACTTAATATTATTGTTAGTATGGTTTATTAAAATATTATAGTATTATGATTCAACCACAACAATTGCTCACTCTGCCATTCAAGCACTTTTTTGAATGCCAATTCCAAAAAGCTCTCCTGCAACTCCCCTGCCTCCCACTCTCCCGCGTTGTAGCTTGTCTCACCGGAGTGCAGACTAGTTGTAAATTTGTCTCAACCAGCGGTTGTGGATTCAGTTGTAACTCCTGCTATGGGTTTAGCTGTGGGCTCTCCTATGGTTCCCTCTGGGGGTTCTAAGCTTTTTGTTGATGCTGTGAGGTCAAATGTGGTGAGCTCTGTGTAGTCATTGAAATGTGCTTCTACTGCTCCTATTGTCTCCTTTAGGTAGGAGGTTTTTGAGAGCATTGATCATTTCTCCAAAATAGGATTAATCTTCATATTTTGCCATTTGTGGCCTTCTCTCTCGGATCTGAATATCTAGATAACGAAGCACTGGAAACCCTTGGTGGGAGGTAGGATTGAAATTTATCCTTCTGCCAAAAGTTCTTTTGTTGTTGGATTTTATTCTTGTAAGGATACACAAGCTATTTTAGATCAGGGTCTGTGGTTTTGGGATTCTCATCCCTTATCTTTGAGGCCATGGGTTCCCTCCTTCAATCCCCTGAAGGAACCCATTGATATTATGCCTATTTGGGTGAGATTGTCTTATCTCCAAGTGAAAGAATGGTCATGATTTCAGCTCATGGATTACAAAGGTATGCATTTCACTACAAATGTTGTTTTACTATTGGATACTTGGCTCGTGATTGCTCTTGTAGCTCTCTTCTTGCTTCTTCTTCTACTTGGTGGAAGAATTCCCTCAAGGACCATCTAACCATGTACCTAGATGATTCCTCTTCTTCTGATAGTGAGGATTCTGAGCCTCCTCCTCCTACTCAAAAGAAAGTGATTGTTGTTGATAATGTTATCACTCCTGTGGGCACTATTGCTCAGATTTTGGACAAATTTGTTCTTGCTGCTATGTGTGTTGCCTCCCCTAAGGCCCTTGCTGCTCCCATTTTACCTAATCTAGTCTCTTTCATAGTTATGGCTACTCTTGTTTTGGGTTTGGTTGTTCCACCTGTTGTTCTTGCTAATCCACCTGTTTTATTTTATGAAGGGGATTCTCCCCCTTTTTGTTAAAAATATTCAAACCTTATTTTTGCTTCTTCTTGGACTGAGGTACAACACATGAAGATGCATACTCCTAAGACAAACTCTATCTCAACTAACAAGCCTTTGGGGGAAAAATTGTTGGGTTCAATCTCAATTGCTTGAACTGTTTTGTTGGTGGCCTGTAGGTCAAGTTTTGGTCTGTCCTGTTGGCTACCTTATTGTTGTTGGGTTGCTGTCTTGTTTGCAGCTCTGTCGGTGGCCTGTAGGCCTATTCTATCCAGTTGAAAAGCTTGTTCTATCTTTGTTTCTCTATTTGGGTTTGATTTGATAGTTGTGAAGCCTATTTCATGTTGTTGTATGGGTCATGTCCCATTAACCCTTCTTTCTTAATAAAACAAATATTATTTTATTTGGTTATTTAGTATTGTATTACAAGTTGTTAGAATAACTTGTCTAAGTAAAGGAGTGATTATAGGAGGTTATACTAGTTCTCCTATAATTTATGAGATAACACTCCTATAAATATGTATTGAATGATAATGTGAGTATGTGGAATATAGAAGCAATACTACTATGTGTATCTCTACCCATATTTATTATATGGTATCAAAGAAATTGGATTATGCTTGCGCTTATGTTTCTTTTTAATAGCACTTTTCTTGAGAATCTCCTATCAATTAGCCATTGAGTTGGATGCCATATTTCT
>VDFB02281492.1:527724853-527750976 GCA_007258455.2 Sequoia sempervirens
CTGGAAACCCTTGGTGGGAGGTAGGATTGAAATTTATCCTTCTGCCAAAAGTTTTTTTGTTGTTGGATTTTATTCTTGTAAGGATACGCAAGCTATTTTAGATCAGGGTCTGTGGTTTTGGGATTCTCATCCCTTATCTTTGAGGCCATGGGTTCCCTCCTTCAATCCCCTGAAGGAACCCATTGATATTATGCCTATTTGGGTGAGATTGTCTTATCTCCAAGTGAAAGAATGGTCTTGATTTCAGCTCGTAGATTACGAAGGTATGCGTTTCACTACAAATGCTATTTTACTATTGGATACTTGGCTCGTGATTTCTCTTGTAGCTCTCTTCTTGCTTCTTCTTCTACTTGGTGGAAGAATTCCCTCAAGGACCATCTAATTGTGTACTTAGATGATTCCTCTTCTTCTAATAGTGAGGATTCTAAGCCTCCTCCTCCTACTCAAAAGAAAGTGATTGTTGTTGATAATGTTACCACTCCTGTGGGCACTATTGCTCATATTTTGGACAAATTTGTTCTTGCTGCTGTGTGTGTTGCCTCCCCTAAGGCCCTTGTTGCTCCCATTTTAGCTAATCTAGTCTCTTCCATAGTTATGGCTACTCTTGTTTTGGGTCTAGTTGTTCCACCTGTTGTTCTTGCTACTCCACCTATTTTATTTTATGAAGGGGATTCTCCCCCTTTTTGTTAAAAAGATTCAAACCTTGTTTTTGCTTCTTCTTGGACTGAGGTGTAACACATGAAGATGTGTACTACTAAGACAAACTCTTTCTCAACTAACAAGCCTTTGGAGGAAAAATTGTTGGGTTCAATCTCAACTACTTGAACTATTCTATTGGTGGCCTATAGGTCAGGTTTTGGTCTGTCCTGTTGGCTACCTTACTGTTGTTGGGCTGCTGTCTTGTTTGTAGCTCTGTCAGTGGCTTGTAGGCCTATTCTATCCAGTTGAAAAGCTTGTTCTATCTTTGTTTCTCTATTTGGGTTTGATTTGATAGTTGTGAAGCCTATTTCATGTTGTTGTATGGGTCATGGCCCATTAACCCTTATTTCTTAATAAAAAAAATATTATTGTATTTGGTTATTTAGGATTGTATTACAAGTTGTTAGAATAACTTGTCTAAGTAAAGGAGTGGTTATAGGAGGTTATACTAGTTCTCCTATAATTTATGAGATAACACTCCTATAAATATGTATTGAATGATAATGTGAGTCTGTGGAATATAGAAGCAATACTATTTTGTGTATCTCTACCCATATTTGTTAAATGGTATCAAAGAAATTGGATTATGCTTGTGCTTATATGTTTCTTTTTAATAGCACTTTTCTTGAGAATCTCCTATCAATTAGCCATTGAGTTGGATGCCATATTTCTTTCTAATAGTAATGAAGCCATAGTATGTACCACATGATATGATAGAGGGTGTAGAGACCTGTAATGACCTCAACAACCTTTTGAACTTTTCCCATGTCTTCCACACTTGTAGTATCCCTTCATTTGTGAGAGGAGGATCCCACAATATCAACATTGATTCAATCCACTTTGAGTCGTAGTTGTCCATTATTTCTTAATGCCTCATCACAAATAAGCTCTACTTCATGCTTCTATTCGATGAATCCATTATTCCCTCTTCCCCTCACTCCACATAGCTAGGCTTTATCACATAGGATTTAATAGTGAAATCTGATTTTGCATGTGCAATTTGATTTTGAAAGATAATAGTGTGATAAGATTAGGTTATATTTATTGGTTTGTTAATACAGGGAAATCATTTGTGGAAGTCTATTGGTTTACATAGAAGTTGACTTGTGATGAGTTGTTTGAAGATATCAATCCATGTTCATTGGTCATTGGCCCAAGAATTATAATAATACATAATTTGGTGAGACACACATAACTCACCTAGAAACTAATTCAACATGTTGATCTATCATTTCTTGTAGAAATTCTTCAAGATTTCTATTCTTGATGATATGAAAAATATTATCTTTAATTTTGATGTTTTACTATAGTTAGCTTTGGGTGAAGCATCTAGAACCCTCATTATTCACTTTGGTAAATGTCTAGGAAAGTAACTCATGAGTCAAGTTGTCTTTTAATCAATTATAATTTGTGTTATAGTTAAGTTGTTTTATTTTTATTTAAAATAAGGTTATTGTCATATCAAAATAGTATCAAATAGTAATAAATTATAAAAATTGTTTCAATTGTAATTGGAGTGCATGATTGGTAGTACCTGACACTCCTTGTAAGAAGTTAACATTAAGGGGGGGATATATTCTTTCTTCAAAATTGATGAAATGAGCCTTAAAAGCCAAAATTGCTAAGTAGCAAGCCTAATTTATGATGGAGGTACAGGAGGTTGAAGGACACTCAACATCCTCATATTAGTCATCGAAGATGAGGCCACTTATCAAATTTGGTGGCATTTTATTTTATATTGTGTAGCAATGATGATCTTCTATGTTTTTGGAGATCAAGTGGCATGATGAACGACAATGGATATTTCTATTCATGTGTGTTATTTTCTTTTGTATCCTCCTAGTGTAAAACATTGTAATAAACAAAAGAACTAGTGCAATGCACTTCATGAATCTTGAAAGGGTTAGTGGTGATCTAAAAAACATATGAGGTGAAAAAATGAGTGTGTTTTTGTTCATGTCTATGTTTGTGGTAAACCTATGTGAAAACCATGAAAGGTTGATGAGAGGTTCCTTTCATTTGAATCAAGATAATGAGGCAAAACATTGGGCTTACTACAATTGAAAGTGTTAAAGTTTGAAATGAGGAGAATACATGGACATCATCTATATTGTTAACAATTATATAGGAGATTAGTTGGCTCCAAAGATCCTCTAACTGTTAGACTTCTTGGAAGTGTGGTTGGCTAGTGATGAGTTCACTAGAAGTAAAAGTGAGATAAGTTCTTGTATGTAGGTGGTCACATGCAGAAATATTCAGATAGTAGTATGGAGACCTATAAGTATGCATAGGAATACGATTATATTTTCAACTTGTTTGATCTTCTTTCTCCCATGTTCACACTAGGGGGGGTGTTAGAGATTAGTGTTCACATGTTTAAGTTAACATTAAATAAGTATGTGTAACAAATATTGTTGTTGAGAAACAACTTAATATTATTGTTAGTATGGTTTATTAAAATATTATTGTATTTGGTTGTACAAGATTGTATTACAAGTTGTTAGAACAACTTGTCTAAGTAAAGGAGTGGTTATAGGAGGTTATACTAGTTCTCCTATAATTTAGGAGATAATAATCCTATAAATATGTATTGAATGAGAATGTGAGTATGTGGAATATAGAAACAATATTATTTTGTGTATATATTTTTTGGCTTCTATTACTCTGCCCATATTTATTATTACACATGAGGCTCAAATGGTATACAAAAGGCGAGAATTGTGAGTAGAAGATGTATTTTCTTCAGAATATGATTGCACTAACAATTATTTGTATTTAATTTTTATTTGAGTCTATGTTGTTTAGGTATTTGTGATTGGGAATTTCTTATATCCTTTTATGGTTGTGTTTTTTTTGTGTGTAGGAGGTGTGGTTGGTGGGTCCAAACAAGGCCCTTAAGTGGCAATGAAAATTCAGAAGAATAGAGTTAGGAAACTTGACACAAATATTTTAATACGTTACTAACATAATTTTAAAAATATGTAAGAACATAATTTTTAGAAAATTGAATTTAGTTTCTAAGATACTGTCCCTTTTTGGAATGAAGTACATCTATTTGGTGAAAAATTGAAATTTCAATGCTGTAGTATTAAATTTTCATTAAAAAATAAACAACAGGTGTATGTTTGACCAACCTAAGCACAAGCAATTTTTTTTTGAAACTTTCAATATAAGTAGAGGAAACATGCTCTGATGTGCCACATTTTTTTATAATTTTTTTGAAAGTAAATAATTAGTTATGATTTTTTTTAAAATATTAAAAACTTGTTTCTCTGACCACCATAAGTTGGTCAAAAATTTATGAAATTCACTTATTATTTTTATTCTATAGAATGGGAAGCATAGAATGTGATGCATCTTTCGTATTCAAAAAATATGAAATCATTTGAGGGTGATCCCACAAAGCTAGTTTACAATTTTTGGGAGATTCTAATTTTTGCTGAAATCATATATTTTTAAAAAATATAATGATTTAAGCTTTAAAAAGTTCCATTTAAAGCATTCCAATTGAAGAGGGTTTGATCAAATTGCCTTAGATCAAACCCCCTTGGATAGAACCCCGCTAGTTTTAAACCATACCTATAACAGAGTCTCCTTTACACCTATCAAAATGTTGATAAAAATCCACTTTTGATTTACCTTTTGGGGGATCAAATGAATTCATTTAATTGTTTTTTTTTGTAATTATGTTGTCCTTATTATAAGCTTCCCAAAAAGTATAATTTTAAATAAATCTAATTTTATTATTATATTTATTTTTTATTTCTTGTGAATGTAGGTTTTTCACCGAAAATCAAGCTCTTTATTTTGCACATGTGGAAAAATAGAAGATTATAAAAAAGAAAAAAGAAAAATATGAGTGCACTAGATATTGAATTCCTTGATCCAAAAAAATAAAATTGAATTTCGATACATATAAGAAAAGTTATGTGTTATACAGTCTGCCTATGTCTGAATTGTAATTGGTTTGACTTTGAAACTTGATTAAGGAAAACATATTCAATAAAATGCTATGAAACCAATTGGAAGCACTAGATGTCATAGTTACAAATCTAAATTTGAAAAAAATAGAATTTTCTCCTTCATGGAAAAAAAATTGTGTTATACGGTGAGAGTCACTCCTTAAAAATGGTGTTTACTTAAAAAAAACTAGTTTTCAAAGGAGATGGAAAAATAAGTGTAATATGATTCCAAAAATTTTGAAAAAAAAGATTTAAAATCTATAGACAAAATGTCACAAATCACTATTTTGCATCATCTTCAAATTTCTCACGATTTAGTCGCTATAGGTGCTCGAAAGTGAAGATTTAGTTAGAAAAAATTAGTTCAGTGTCCAGTTTGGCCAAAAATTGTAAACTAGTATTGTGGGATCACCCTTGAAAATTATAGATGTTTTTCAATTAGCCTATCAATCATGAATTTAGACTTTATGCATGTAGAAAATAAATAATAATTTTCTATTAAATTCAAAATAAGGCATATCTTATATTGGTGGAAAGTTGAAAATTTTCTCAAATAACCCTTTTTGTTTCATCAAATTTGGATAAAAATGCCTTTTTTGTCATATCACCACTTTTTGGACCCCCATGATTCTGCAGTCACCCTGGTTTGAAAAGTAAATTTTTTATGGTGCAAGGGCCATCCTTAGTTTAGAAAGAAAGTTTGGGGCTTTGCATGGTGAGGGTTTAAAGGTTTACTATCATTTATATAATTATTCTTTCCATGTCATTGTTGCAAATACTATTTTCTACGCATGTGTTTATTTTTGAATGACTTTGTTTATTTTGATTTTGATGATAAAGAATCCAAGAAGAGGATTTTTATATGGATTGAGCATTAGGGTTTATTGGGTATTAATGTTATTCCCTGGCAAGATATTCTCTCAAGATACTAGTAGTAAAATGTGAAAGAATTAAAATTTCGTTATGTAAATGTAACAAAAAAAAGCCACATTATATGTCTATGCACTCGAGATGTGGAAAATGCAACAAAATTCAAGGTATACAAAACTGATATAAAAAATTATATAGTAATACAAATGAAAAACTTGATAATGTCATGTGACAAAGTCACCATAATGCTCAAACGAGGGTAGAGTTTCCTCTAAGATAGAGATTGAACACTAATATATGATCTCGCTCTCTTGTAGACACAATGATTAAAATGAGAGTGACACTTTTGTTCATTCCACATCCCAAGATAACTCAATAAACATCCATAAGGATAATGGAACAACATCCAAACACTAGGAGTGCCCCCTCAAGAGGGAGGTCAGTTAAGAGATACAAAGCCTTAACCAATAAAACTATCAACCAAATGATAGCACACAAATGCACACAAATTGACATAGAAAAGTGAATACATTTTTTGAAATAAATTCAAAGGTAGAAATGAGGGCACACAAACCAAGACAAGGGAAAGAGTAGGACGAACAAGCCTATTACAAACTAGAAAAGAAACAATGAATAACCCCCTGAAACTAATTATTTTCTAGAAATAGTTTGAATCAAACATTTACTTACACTAGTTTTAACAACATGCATAAAATTCACATAAATAAAAGGATTCATTCTAACCTAAAATTCTAGTACTCACTAGCATATCCATTTACCTCATGTATGACACAAGAACACATGCTGGGAATTAAATCTTACCAAGAGTCAAATGTGAAACATAAACTAATGATTCTATTCCACAATCATAGCAATCTTCAGAGCATAACATATAATTCATAGGAATTGACATCATACATCAAATGCAACAAGCACAATATCAACTACATAACATCATATCATTGATGCTATTTACTCATAAAAAGAAAATAAGAACATGATATAATAGAGAATCTTATTTTATTTTGATAATACAACTCAAAGCCTAATTTACCAAAATAATTTCTTTCCAAATAGGATAAACTTCAACGATTCAATACATGAGAACAAGCCAATCAATCATGCTATAATGACATAAACAAAATGATCATAACCTTATGGAAATAAAATTTATATGAACACCAACCAAACTATGGAGTTTTAATTAACATCTACAACACATCCATGAAATAAAACATCACTTACTCAAAAGGATTAATATATAGATGATGCTCAAACTAAATTACTTGCCTATGCATGCATTTTCTACCAAAATATAAAACATAATAATAATGTAACTATAAGCTTTCATCCAAAGAATATAAGGATGTGCATAAACCAAGATTAAATACTTAAGATAATATTATAATGCTTACATAGCTAAAGTCATGATACAAGATAATAAATATACCAAACCAAGAGCTCTTTAAGCTCCTAAGTGATCTTTCAAAAGGGGACCAATGGGGCATTGCTATCCACCTCCCAACCATATTACCATCATCAAGTACAATATATTCGTATGCCACGCTAGGTAATTATTGAGTTATGGAGAGAGGAAATCATGGATACATTTAAATCATGACCACACTCACACATAACTAGGATCTCAAGTAAGAAACCAATAATCCACACCATGGATGTACATGGGTTTCACATGTATGATCCAACATATAATACCATAGAATTCAACGCACAACCACACATGAATACACAGACATCAAGGGTCCAATACATAAATCAAGGATAAATAATACATTAATAAGTTGATAAATAAACATACTTGAATACATATATCAAGGGTCCAATGCATAATTAACCACTTGGATACTCTGATGCAAAGAAAAAAATAAAAAATGGACCATCATAAGACAAAATACTACATAAAGTAATGACCTCAATGATATTCACTTTAAAATAACTTGCTCTGACTAGAATGTTATGACCAAGTACATGTTTTGTCATATCAACCATAATTCATTTCCCCACCAATATATCATTCGTATATAGGTCTAGATGATCACCAATAATAATTTTCTTCATCATGATTTCTCTTCTCTTCATCTAGAAACATTGTTAGAATTGAAAGATTCATAAGTTCAATAATGACTAAATTAAGATTCAAGCATTGATTATAAAATTTCAAATGAAGCATCAAAATTCCTTGACATGCCATTGATCAAGAATGCTATCCAATGCCTTATCCATTCCCACCTCTATCATTATTACCCTCTCACTTCCATTTTTTCAACCTCAGTAATAAGGTAAAGCCTCAATTTTGAAAAGAATGTAGACATTGTTTCCTAGTTTGAAGGTTCTTATAATACAAAACGAAGGACAAGTTACAAAAGAATTAATATATAACAAATGTTTCATTTTAAAATTGCATTTCCTATTTATATTTGTATCAAGGTACACGGCAACACACTTTGAATAACTCAAGTCATAATGATGTAGGCAATAACAAAAACTTTATTTTGTCACCATTTTTCCTCATTTTTTTGAATATCTCTAAGAGCAATATTGAAAGGTGGAAAATTGTATGCTTTTATAGGGTTTAGGACCTAGAATGACAATCTTCACTCTCTCATTTAAGAACAAACCCTAGAGATATCAATGCAAAGGAGAAAGAGATCTTACAATAGGGTTGTCCTAGAGGCTGAATGTAAACTAATGATGGGTTCAACACCAAGTTAAGACTTGGGAAGACAAATGAAATGCAAGATGTAATACTAAACCCTAATATGATGCAATGCTTCACTAAATGACCTAAAAATGTAAATAAAACAAAACAAAAAGTTACAGGATGGAATTGTTGCACCTAAGAATCTGGAGATGATTGGAAAGAGCTCTTATATGATGGAAATTTTGAATTTAATGTTGAATAGAACTCATTTGCTAGGCTGGGTGAATCAATAAAAAATTTGGGTTTTTGTGTAGGAACAATAATCTAGAAAATGGGTATTTGAATCTACAAAAAATATGAATTTTGACCTAAACTGGGACTCATTAGCCAAAAGTGACGAATCAATCCAATTAGGGTTTTCTGAAACTTCAAGATCTGAATATGCTCTTTTCAGTCTGCTCAATTTGCTTCTTCAGGTTTTTGGATCCAAATCTTTGTAAATTGACCTGTAGGTGTTCTCCAATGTTCTCCAATGCTTAATGAAAACTTTGAAAACTTTTAGGAACTTTGAAAACTTTCTCCAAACTTTCTCTTCAATGTGTCTTCAATTTAAACCCGTAAATCACACACTAAAGAGAGGGAATTTTTTTTTTTGTTAGTAGATAAGGGTTTGCCTTGGTCAAACCCCGTTTTGGTAATCAAACCTTGAAATAGAATGAAATAGGAATGGAGAATGATGAATGAACAAAATAAGATGTTGCAACTCACCAAACCCTAGCAATAAGAGGCTACAAACATGTATGAGATGGCTCTAATGGATGTAGAAATTGACTCTGGATTGAAGGTGATAGATCTTGAATGAAATGTTAGCTTGAATCATGAAACCCTATATCACAATTGTTAGCCCAAAAATAAAAATAATGCATGAAATATTTGACATGATACTTGATGCTTGAATGTTGCTCTAAAATGCCTGATGATCATCTCTTTAAGACTCTTGAATGCTATAGTGAATGCTTTAATGATCTTGTGAATTCAACTTTGCTATTAGGATGCTCATTCAACTTGCTAGGTTTAAAATGAGTGAAATAAACTTGTATTTATACTTAATTATGCAAGAATTCCCAAAATTACAACATTAGAAGCTGACATCAGATCTAGGAAGATAAAATATCACCAAAACTTTGAATTAATTTTGATTTTGGGCCACATGGGACTCTTTCACCCAAGGTGGCGAATGAGTCCCATTAGGCATAATTTATGGGACCATTTTTAAAAATAATTAGAAGGATGTGAAACCAGGTTTGGGACCCAAAAACCTAGGTGGGACTTGTTCACTCAAGGTGGTGAATGAGTCCCATATCACTAAATTTGGGGCTATTCAACTTGAAACACCTGAATTATGATTGAATGTTGATTTGTGTCAGGATTATCCTAAAAAATAAGCGTTAAATGAGGCTTGTGGATGCAAAATAAGGATGGATTAAAGCTTAAGAAAGCCTTGGAATTATTAATGACAACCATAGAAAAGTGTGAAAGTGTGTTACAACACTCTAAATAAGGTCGGATTAAAATTTATTTTGATTAAAAAGAGATTCATCAGGTTCAATTAATTAATAAAACCTTAGAAAAGTGTGAAAGTGTGTTACAACACTTCACAACACTTTAGCAAGGTACCATTCATGTTCATTAGTTCACAAGGGCCCAAGACCTAATGTGAGTGTGTTAAACACATTACAACACTACGTCAAGGCACCATTTAAGCTCAATTTTACAAGGAGGGCCCAAACAAGTGTGAAAATGTCATTGATGACATTTTTCGACACTACATTTAGCCCCCATTTTAGTGAGAGGATGAAATTGCTTCAAACTCACACTAATGTAGACAAACACACATCAAGAGGGGTCTAAGTGCATCAATTCTGGTAGGATAGGATTACAACAATCAAGGGTGATCCCACAATATTGGTTTACAATTTTTGGCCAAACTAGACATTGAATTGATTTTTTCTAACTAAATCTTCACTTTCGGGCACCTATAGCAGCTAAACCGTGAGGAATTTGAAGATTATGAAAACTAGTGATTTGTGACATTTTTTCTGTAGATTCTAAATATATTTTTTCAAAATTTTTGGAATCAGATTGCACTTCTTTTTCCATCTCCTTCAAAACTAGTTTTTTAGTAAACACCATTTTTAAGGAGTGATGCTCACCATATACAACATAAATTTTTTCCATGAAGGATAAAATTCTATTTTTTGAATTTAGATTTGTAACTATGATATCTAGCTTTCATTTGGTTTCATAGTGTTTGATTGAATATTTTTTCCTTAATCAAGTTTTGAAGTCAAACCAATTACAATTTAGACATAGGCGATCTGTATACAACATAATTTTTTTGTATGTATTGAAATTCAAAATATTTTTGTTGGATCAAGGAATTCAATATCTAGTGCACTAATATTTTTCATTTTTGATAATCTGCTATTTTTCCACCTCCGTAGAACATAGAGCTTGATATTTGGTGAAAAACGTACATTCACAAGAAATAAAAAATAAATATAATAATAAAATTAAATTTATTTAAAATTATACTTTTTGGGAAGCTTATAATAAGGACTAAATACTTACAAAAATAAAATTTTAAATGAATTCATTTGATACCCCAAAAGGTAAATCAAAAGTGGTTTTTTATCAGCATTTTGATAGGTGTAAAGGAGACTCCGTTATAGGTATGGTTTAAAACTAGCGGGGTTCTATCCAAGGGGGTTTGATATAAGGTAGTTCAATCAAACCATCTTCAATTGGAATCATTTAAATGAAACTTTTCAAGGCTTAAATCATTATATTTTCTAAAAATATGTGATTTCAGAAAAAATCACGATCTCCCAGAAATCGTAAGGAAATATTATGGGATCACCCTCAAGAGGGGTGATCAAGCCCCTAGGATCAAGATCCCATGACAACCCAACATATACACAAAAGAAAACATATGAAAATGATATAAAGAGAACCAAAAAAGCACAAGCATGCATTGCAAAAGATGAAAAATAAAAAATAAAATAAAAGAGTTAGATCAAGCTTCGACTGTTTGTCCATCATGATGTGGATCAGATCTAAGTTGTTTGTTTGAAAAATCCAAGCTCACTCTTAGGAAACCAAAATTCAGGTTGTCCACTAGGTGAGGGCTTGAAAGAGGTGAGACACATACACACATGATTGATATGCACTCACACTCACATGCAAGTGGCTAAGGGAAAGTCATGCCTCGGTTGGCCTTCCTATCAAACCATGACAAAGTTATACCTCTTGATAACTTTAATAAGGTGTTGCACATAAAAAAAGATTTTTGAGCTTCATGAGGTAAGAAAAACTTTATATGCTTGGAGCTCATGAACAATGAAATTTGAGCTTCATGAGGCAAGAAAAACTTCATATGCAAGGAACTCACGAACAAACAAGGTTTCTCAACAAGCATGCAAGGTGGCCATGCAAATGCAACAATAGGGAATGTTCAAAGGAGTCTTGCTTAGTTTTTGTGAGGTCTTTAACTTAGGGAACATTACATGCCTAATGTCTCCAAGAGAGGACCAATAAAAGAATAGAAGATTCACAACTTAGGGGATGCAGTGTGTCACATCAAGACACTAAGATGAATGCAATATGCTCAAAGAGATCACGCTCTTGAAGGACATCACACCCAATGTCAACCACAAAGCAAAAAACACATTCCACATGAAGTAGAAGAATACACCATGAAACAGGAAAAATGCAAAAAGAATAATGCTAATGTATTCCCCCACTTTAAAGAAATTGCTAAACACCATACTGTGAGCAATTACTTTAAAGTAGCTAATGATAAATGCTAACAATAAAGAAGACGTGAGAGCTAACTTGGAAATCCATATACCAAGTCATATGTTTCCAAATGAAGCTGTAACGTCACGTAAAAGAAAAAGGGAAGGGTTTCCCCCAAAATGAAAACACTAAACACATAAGGTATCTATGGATTTTGGATTAGTATGTTCTTGTTACACTGTTTCTAGAGAGCTCAAAACTATCATCATTCCCCAAATACACATAGAATTGGAAGAATGACACAAAGAGAGTGGAAACAAAGAAAAACCTTCTGAGTCAACATGGAAGAAGCATGACAAGACAAAGAAAAGATAAAGAAAATATTTTGGGTCAAGATGGAAGAGACATGAATGTCTCGACGCCTTGCGTCATCCCCAAAAGGAAAACACAAGAAAAAGAAAATATAAAGGAAAGCTTTTGGGTCAACATGGAAGAGACATGAATGTCTCGATGCCTTGCGTCATCCCCAAAAGGAAAACACAAGAAAAATAAAAGATAAAGGTGAAAAGATGTACGACATAGAGAAGAATGAAGGTACAAATAGAGGAATGTCACAAAGAGAGAGAACATCAAATATAATGTCATAGGGGATCACATCACACAAATGCAATCACACAAGAGAAAAAGAAAAAGAAATAATGCAAAAGACTATTAAGGAACATGCGAGTCAACCTAAAGTAGGTCATCTGCATCCCAATCATGTTCATTGTATATGAAGGTGGAAAACTAGCCAAAGGGATAATAGCAAGTGCCAAACTAGGGCCATCACTAGGTTCAATAGTCTTCTTAGGAGAATTATCTTTTAAGCTCATGGAAGAGAAAAATAATGTATTCAATTCATTATGCACCTCTTCATCAATTTTAACAACTTACTCATCATCATCTAAGTTAATCACAATAGGAGGTCGAATGATAGTGTCTAAAGAAGGGTTTGGCTCTTGTTGTGGTGGCAGTGTAGGATCGTTTTGTTTCGGCTAAGAGGGAGGCTTATCATGCATTGTTTCAATCAAGTTTGGATTTTGATTTTCTTTGTTTAATTCTTCATATAGCCTATGAGAAAGGGCACAACATCTATGCCTATGCTCTCTAGCACCTCTATTTCTTGATAAGTAGGAGGTATTTTCCACAGCATGTCAAATTATGATATTGCTATTAGGATTCAACCATGTAGTTTTATGAGTCAAACTCATTGAACCATGTTTCATGAGTAGTGGTTCACAAGAACCCATCTCTCATTATAATGAATGGTCCACTTAACACTGATTGCATTTAGGTGATGCTCACAGAGGTGAAGCACTAGGCCTTCCTAGGAGGTCACCCATCTCGGTACTACTCCAACTCAAGCGCACTTAACCATGGAGTTTCCCCCAAGGTTAAGCCCACTTAGCTTGCAACCCCATTTGCAAAACCTTCAACAAGTGTTGTGCCTTATAAAACATTCATTATGGATCCCCTTTAGCTCATCAATTGATAAGTAGGAGGTATTTTCCACAGCGTTTCAAATTATGATATCTCTATTAGGATTGAACTGTGTAGTTTTATGAGTCAAACTCATTGACCCATGTTTCATGAGTAGTGGTTCACAAGAACCCATCTCTCATGATAATGAATGGTCCACTTAGCACTCATTGCATCTAGGTGATGCTCATAGAGGTGAAGCATTGGGCCTTCTTGGGAGGTCACCCTTATGGGTCCATCTTGACCAACAATTGGTTATTTTTTATTTACTTGTGGACTAATTATTTATGTAATATATCATATAAATATGTTGTAAAACTAGATATTATAAGCACAAGTGCTATAACAATAATTAGACCCTGTTCAACTACTGACCCCTCTCCCCTAGAACTAATGGTCAATCATAATAAAAAATGAAACAAGACACAAAAATTCATATTAATGTCTATTATGTGTCCCATCACTTTAGTGAACAATTCATCATAATATGTGAAAAGAAGGGAAATAGGCCTGTCCACCCTTTTAGGAGATAGACAACTTTGGGACCTACTTCATACTTCAATTCATTAGGAAATCAAGATCCCTCAATCAAGTGACTCAATCAAGGGAAGGACACATGCAAAGGGGAGGTTTCCTTAGGTGTGATTAAATGGGGGTTCACCATTAAATGAAGTTTCAAAGGAGAAATGCAAGCATGTATACACTAAACCCTAGAAAATTAAAACATGAAATTAGATTACTAAACATAGAGGAACAAAAAACCACTTGGAGGATAGAAGATGTCAAAAAAAGATATGAAAACCCTAAAAATTGTTGTTCTTGAAGTGCACTAGGATTGATATGCTAGGCTAGGTGATTTAGTCACAATTTAGGGTTTCTAGGTAGAATTTGTAATCTTTCGGTGATTGATCAGAATCCATAGAGAACTAGTAAAAGGGATATATAGGGATTCATATGTCCAAGGTGTCAATTTAGTACTGTTCACATAAATCTGCAAAAAACACATCACAAGAGAGAAAGAGAGAGAGAGAGAGAGAGAGAGAGAGAGAGAGAGAGAGAGAGAGAGAGAGAGAGAGAGAGAGAGAGAGAGAGAGAGAGAGAGAGAGAGAGAGAGAGAGAGAGAGAGAGAGAGAGAAAGAGAGAGAGAGAGAGAGAATGTTTTTTTGTTAGTGGATGGGGGTCTGCCTCAGTCAAACACTATTTGAGTAATTAAACCTTGAAATGAATTGAAATAATATGAAGGAATGATTAATGAAAAAATGAATGTAACAACTCACCAAACCTTGTTGAATCCTTTGAGTGTAGATTTCCAACTTTTATGAATTAGCTTCAATTGCTGTAGATCTTGATCATGAAACTTGATATGATTTTGAATGCTTGAACTTGGATCACAAATGCTACATCAATATGTTAGCTCACAAACACACATGATGCATGAATACCTTGACACGATGCTTGAGTCTTGAATTGATGCTCCAAAATGCTTGATAATCAACTCTTGAATGCTCTTGAATGCTTGAAAATATCTCTTTAAAAGCTCTAGATCTAGATGAAACTTTCTTGCTTGAAGATTCTTAGTGAAATAATGATTTGAAACCTTATTTATATATGCATTCCATCTAATTTACCGTTTATTAGATCCCAAATGCTGACATTCACAAAATTTGAATTGAAAACCCAGATTACCATGAAAATATGCAAACAAATTTTATAGTCTATTCAAAATATGAATAAGAATTTTAGGTTGAGTTGAATTGGCTAGTATAAAGCTCTGTTAGTGTTTCTTGTTTTTACGATCAGCTTTGGCTTTCCGTGTGTCATACCATGCCATAGGTGCAATATTTTCCCATTCCAATTAGTGCTACATTTATTGTGGTTTTTTGTTATTTCTATTATGACCTCTTGACCAACTTCAACCCAACATTTCTTGTTGGTGTTGGTAGTTTGACAACTCTACGCAATGGCTCTTCCTCCAAACAAGTGACCCTGATAATTTTTCTCAAAGATATTTCATAAGTAAATATTCTGACTCCCCTACAAATGTGGTGCTTCCCATCCCCGAATTTGATACTACATTGCAATGGTTAGAACAATACACTCTTATGGGTAAGTGCACAAAGTTGTGACACAAAAATGACACTTAAGATATCACTTTTTTCTTTCTTTCTAAAATCAACAAAGTCTGACATTCACGAGAAAATGAAGATAGTTACACTCAAAATTTAAAGATGAAACAAGAACAAGAGTTGTAGTGCTCCGAATCTACTTTCTAAACTACTATTTTTTTCAAAATAGTGACTTGATTAAGGGTTTGAAAAGGGGGGAACACACAAAGTGGTCCTTTTTTGATAAAAAATAGCATAGCATATGTTGTGCTCCCACTCAAATGTTAACTTTTTTTAGAATTTCAAAAATTTCTTCGGTGAAAAATTAGCTAACACCATGTAGTTTATGTTGATTTTTTGGCCAATTTTTAATGAATATATAATATTTTACTGATTCTCGAAGTGGACACATCTTGAAAAAGCCAAAATTTGACTGTTTCCCCCCAATTTTTTTGAAAAGTAATAAAAAATCATTTTTTAATGTGTAGAATGGACTCTAGTTTCTAAAAATGTATTTTTTTTTAAAAATTCGATGAATGAATAAAAATCTATACCCAAACTAACACATGAACTAGTTTCTGACAAAAAATGGAGGCACTAACAAAAGAAGTTAAAGATGAAAACCTTAATGTAATCAAAACATAAAAAAAATTATATGGTTAGATATTTAAGAGAGAGCCTAATGCCATCATGGTATTTTTATAATTTTTATTGAAACACGTGCAAACTTGATGGAGAGCACGGCCAACAATATGCAAAATTTTGCTACTCTTTAAAAAAATCATGTTCATGGCATGAAATGGTCGTTCAACCCTTTGGGTTGGATGCCTAAGGAAAAATCCAACCCTTTTGATTGGTATTTCCTAATGCAATCCATTTGACACTCGCCAAATGAAAGTGCATCATTTAGCGAGCACCAAATTTGGTGCTCGCCAAATGTGAATGATGACTTTTGAGAACGCAATTTGTTGAACACTTTCTTTTTTTTGTCTTTGTCTTTTTTTTTCTCTGCTAGTGAAACTATAAAAGTTGACATTTACATATGGACATTTAATTTATTTAAGTTATATTTCATGTATATAGTTTCAAGATGTTTGAGAGTGGTTTCAAATCTCTTGGAGTTATAATACAAAATCTAGTTTTTGAAAGATCTTATAATTTTTCAAACTTAGTCGAATTTCAACAATCAACATGTGTCAAATTTTAGTAATAATCAAGTTGTATTATCTTTCTCTCTCTCTCTCTCTCTATCTCACTCATTTTTCATATCTTATGCTCTATACTTATCTCTCACTATCACCCTCCGTTTATCTGAATCTCTCTCCCTTGAGCTCAAGAACTACCTCTCTACCTGTCCATCTCTCTTTCTCTCTCCCTCCCTCCTTCCCTCTCTACATAAATCTCTATGAATCCTCTCCCTCTCCTTTTATCTCTCTCTCTCTCTATATATATATATATGTATCTACTCTCTCTCTAGTTCTCTCTATCTCACCTCTCTCTCCCTCCCTCGATCCTTACCTCTCTAATTTTATCTATCTCCCCCTCTCTCTCCTTCCCTATCTACTTCTCTCTATCTCACCTCTCTGCCTCTCTCCCTCCCTCTCTAATTTATCCCTCTATACCTCTTTCTCTCTCCCTCCCTCCCTCCTTCCCTCTCTCAAGTTCTCCACCTTCCTCCTTACCTCTCTACCTCTCTCTCTCTACTCTCTTTCTCTCTATATCACCACTCTCTCCCTACCTATCCATCCCTCCCTCCTCTCTCTTTCTCTATCTTTCTCTCACCTCTCTCTCACCTCTCTTTCACTTCTCTCTCTCTACCTCTCCTTCCCTCTCTACTTCTCTCTATCTCCCCCTCCCTCTCTCTTCTTTTACTCCTCTCTCTCTCTACCTACTCCTTTGCCTCCATCTTTTCCCTCCCACCTCCCTCCTCCTCCCTCTATCTCCTCATCCCTCCACCTCCTGTATCCACCAACCTCTAATCCCCTCTCCTAATCTCTCTCCTCTCTCTCACCTCTCTCTCCCTACCTATTCCTCCCTCACTCCTCTCTCTCTCTCTCTCCCCTTCCATCTCTACTTCTCTCTACCTACCTCTCTCTCACCTCTCTCTCTATACCTACCTCTCCCTCCATCTCTCCTTCCCCTCTCTCTCTCCTCACCCTCTCTCTACCTCTCTCTACTTCTATCTATCTCTGCTATCCCTATTTACCTCTCCCTCCCTCCCCCCTCTCTCTCCCATCCTCCCAACCCCACCTCTCTCTCCCTCCCTCCCCTCTCTCTCTCCCCTCTTTCTATCTCTCTTCTCCCTCTCTCTTCCTTCAAACCACCTTCACTCTCTACTTCTCTCTATATAACCTATCCATCTATACCTCTTTCTCTATCCCTCCCTCCCTCCCTCCCTCCTTCCCTCTCTCAATCTCTCTACCTTTCTCCTTACCTCTCTCTCTCTAATATCTTTCTCTCTATCTCACCTCCCCTATCTATCCCTCCTTCCCTCCTCTCTCTCTCTCTCTCCATATCACCTCTCTCTCTCTCTCTCTCTCTCTCCCTTCCTCTCTACTTCTCTCTATCTCTCCTTCCATCTCTCCATCCATATCGCTCCCTCCATATCTTTTTCTTTCTCTACTTCTCTCTAGCCACCTCTCTCTCTCTCTCTCCCTTCAACCCACCTTCACTCTCTACTTCTCTCCATCTAACCTATCCCTCTATACCTCTTTCTCCCTCCCTCCCTCCCTCCTTCCCTCTCTCAATCTCTTCACCTTCCTTTTTATCCCCCTCTCTCTCCTCTCTCTCTCTCTCTTCCCCCCTCTCTCTCTCTCACACACACACACACTCTTTCTCACCTCTCTCCCTATCTATCCCTACCTCCTCTCTCTCTCTCTCCATCTCACCTCTCTCTCACCTCTCTCTCCCTCCCTCCCTATCTCTCCCTTCCTCTCCACTTCTCTCTATCTCCCCCTCCATCTCTCTCTCTCTCCATCCCTACCTCTCCCTCCATATCTCCTTCCCTCTCTACTTATATCTACCCACCTCCCCCCTCTCTTTCTCTCCCTCTATCCCTCCCCCCTCTCTCTCTATCTCAATTCTCTCTCTTAGCACCTCTCCCTCCCTCTCTCTCTCTATCTCTCTCTACCTCCCTCCCTCCCTTTTCTCTCTCCTCTTTCTATCTCTCCTTTCCCTCTCTCTACTTCTATCTATCTCTACTATCCATCTTTACCTCTCCCTCCCCCCTCTCTGCCACCCCTCCCTCTCTCTCTTCCTTCCACCCACCTTCGCTCTCTCCTCTTTATCTAACCTATCCCTCTATACCTATTTATCTCTCCCTCCCTCCCTCTCTCCCTATCTCAATATCTCCACCTTTCTCCTTACCCCCTCTCTCTCTCCTTCCCTCTCTACTCTCTTTCTCTCTTACTTGTCTCCCTATCTATTCCTCCCTCTCTCCTCTCTCTCTATCTCACCTCTCTCTCTCCCTCCCTCTCTCCTTCCCTCTCTAATTCTCTCTATCCCCCCTCCCTCTCTCTACATACCTCTCTCTTTGTTTCTCCCTCACCTCTCTCTCTATCCCTACCACTCCCTCCATCTCTCCTTCCATCTCTACTTCTCTCTAACTACCTCTCCCCCCATCTCTCTCTCTCTCTCTCCCTCCCCCCTCTTTCTATCTCTCCTCTTCCTCTCTCTACCTACCCCCCTCTCTCCCTTCCACCCACCTTCACTCTCTACTTCTCTCTATTTAACCTATCCCCCCCAAAGTCTATGTGGGACAAAGTCCAAATAACAAAATAAAGTCTAATAGGAGCAAGACCAAACAATAAGAACCAATAAAGCAACTATGCAACAAGAGCTAAACCATCATAGAGTATCACAATAATCTAGTTCACTCCATACATCAATGAGAATATAAAATAAATAAATTCCATACCACTTGAC
Source organism: Sequoia sempervirens (assembly GCA_007258455.2). Taxonomy (NCBI): domain Eukaryota; kingdom Viridiplantae; phylum Streptophyta; class Pinopsida; order Cupressales; family Cupressaceae; genus Sequoia; species Sequoia sempervirens. The sequence goes on from VDFB02281492.1 coordinate 527,744,392, forward strand.
AAGAATTTACATCCCTCTACTTCCAATCAAATTTGAAAGGCAATAAACCAACAAAATAATTATTAAGATAAAATATCATTTTTAAACCAACACAATTTTTACACTAATATACTGAATACCTATACATCCAAAGCTTAGTGGCTCATATTGTGCTACACATAACTTGTCATGAACTTAACCAATTAAATGTTGAGACATATTGTATCTATTAAAATAAATACTACAACTAAATAGGGAAGATAAAAACATAAGGATATTATTAAGTTATTTCACTAAAGGACTAGGATTAATAGACAATTCATAGGAATTTCCATGGGATATTCTATATTCCCATGTCAATTCATATTTATACTTCCATGCCCTCGATGAATAATTTATTAATCAACCTTATTCCAAGCTTGTATTCTCGTATCATCTACCAATCTATCTAAAACATAGTGCATTGTTAAATTGAAAACCTACAATTAAATAAATAATAGAATAATGTAAATGATTCTGTATGCCATATTTCTATAAGTTTGAGGATATAATTTAAACTAAGTGCACAACCATGGGGATTGGTCATAATTTGAATGTGAAGTGATAACTTAAAAGGAATAGAAACTTATGCCAACTAGTTAATAAAGAAATTTAACAAAAAATGCATGAGTATAATGTAAGTCTTGATCACTTAGTAATTTATCCTTGATGATTGATGAAATGGGAGCTACGAGAATAAATAGATATTATTGGTTAGTTAAAATGAATAATTACAATAGTAATTTCCCAACAAACTAGTGACATTTGATGCACAATATGAGTGTAATACATTTTATGTTTACTCCAAAAATTAAAAGTATTCAAGTTTTTTTGCTTACATTCCTTAAGAAAAAAAATAGTGAAGGCACCAGATTTAAAACTAAAAAAAAACCCTTTCAAAGGGAAACCTTGAATTTGAGTTTGATCATGAAACACATGTATAATAAGAATTTATGAAAAAATAACCATTATGTATTTAACCTAGGTGATTAGGGAAAATTAAAAGCAAGAAAATACATCTTAGTTTAAACTATTTGTAAGCATGAGTATATGAAGCATGATTGAACTAGTTAGCTCGTGGGTAAGGAATTTTAACTCAATCTGTCAAACATATAAGACTTCAAATGCCTCTAAAATAGGGCAGGAAGGGAACTTAGTTAATCATCCATTTGAACTCATATGCACATCCTAAAATTTCATAATTAATCATAGGAAATCAGGTGATATTCTCATAAGAATTATTTGCAAATTTGAAGGGTCATAATATGACTTTAAATGTCTAAATAGAGAAAGTGATTTTGAAAATGCAACCCTTTGAAATGGTCTAAACAAATAAAATATTCTTTAACTAAATGGCTTAGGGATTCAAGTTAGATTCTAATAGGACATCAAAGCATTGATAAAACTTGTAAAATTTTTAAAGGAGGATCCCCAATTCTTGGGTAATAGGTGTGTTTTGAAGGCCATAACAACTAGGAAAATACAAAATATGTTGAAGATTTATTTTTTTGCATTGTACTCCACATTGATGTCCTTGCTTTAACGAAAAATTAATTATGATGTATTTTCCAAAGAGAAATACATTACAATTAAATCGAAGTCTTTGCATATATTTTTATACTTTTTCCTTGTATAAAAAATAAGGCAGGATCCAAAATTACTTCCCTAGGGTCACAATATTAGTGCTTTAACATTCCAATTAGTTTATTTTTTTGGAGATTTGATTGTAGATAAATTTGAGGCATAAAGAAGAAACCTTGATCAACGAAATCTAAGAACTCTAGAGATTTGTTACACTAAAAGGTGGATCTCCTATCCTTGAATCTTCAAATGTCCTTTATGTGTAACTTGTTTTCATTGGTAAAGTACTCCTTATCTAATCCTCTAAGAGCATAGGTAAGTGTGAGCAAAGTTGATAATTGATTTCTTCCTTTAGAGTTGAATAAGACACACCCAAATAGAGTTCTAGATTTAAAAAACAGAGAATTTTTTTTTAACACTTAAAATAGTTGACATGCACCATCCTCTTAGATTTGATGTGGGCTAAGTAGGGGGATAAAAACATCATTGACTTGACTAACGAAATTAGAGAAGGATGATAGGAAAAAATATATTGAGATGACAATGTCAAACAAATATAGAGAAAAAAAATAAAAAAAATATGGAAGGAACATAGATGACCTAAAAGGACAATGAGGATAAAATATTAACCATGAGGAAATTTAGGAACAAAGTATATTGCAAACAAGTGAACATAAAAAAGAAAGGTAACTTTTTTGGATGAATAATGACTTTATTTTTTTCAATTTAATAAAAAGAAAACAATATGCTATTAAAAAAATGGGTAGGTGGTAGGACACACACCCCAAAAGTCTATGTAGGACAAAATCCAAATAACAAAATAAAGTTTAATAGTATCAAGCCCAAACAATAAGAACCAACAAAGCTACTATGTGACAAGAGCTATACCGTCATAGAGTATAAGGTCATCTAGTTCACTCCATACATCAATGAGAATGTAAAATAAACAAATTCCATACCATTAGACAAGCACTTAAATCCCTCTACTTCCAATCAAATTTGAAAGGCAATAAACCAGCAAAATAATTATTAAGATAAAAGACCATTTTTAAATGAACACAATTTTTACACTCGTATACTGAATACATTAAAAATAAAAGACTGAGATAAGCAATAGTAAATTCTAGAAACTTTAATTATGCGTTTAGGTTATCTGCCCACAGAACAAATTCGCAGAGAAATCCAGTGGATCACGAAAGCTAAGTCAGCAACGAAATCCACCATCGATACACGCGTATGAATAACGAATACAATTCGGGCAGGTACAAAAGATTTGACTAAATTAATGAATACAATTCGGGCAGTTAAAATAGATTTCCGTATGAGCTCATGGATTTCTGAACTATACCCTTGCTTGAAGGTAGTTACAACAAAACCATTTTTTTAGTGTTTGCGTAAAACATATGCAGAAGTGCTCGCTGTTCGATCATTCAGAATGGTTGGCCAACACAAGTTCCATTGAAAGATTTAACATAAGTGATTGTCGTATCAGATACCTTGCGTCAGCTACTAAACTCAGAATTTTGTATGGAAGCAAATCGGAATTTATGTGCAAGCATATGCTAAAGTCTATATAAAATAGATCTCGGACTTATTGGACGGTAAATAAATCCAATCTGAGCTCAGTCATTCAACTCAACCATGAAGGCATATTCAATCGTACTTGTTCAAATTTCAACAAGTTTAATGATTTTGCTTCATTTTTGTGTGGCAGATGTGGGCACAGCAACCTTTTATGGTCCTCCATATGTCCGTAAGTATCATTAGCTTAATAAACCATTTCACCAATATCGAAGATGAACAAGGATAAAGCTAATTCTGGTAGGTTGATTTTTTATTTGGGTTTTGCAGCAACGTCGTGCTATGGATGTAATCAGAGGCAGTTTCCAGCAGGCAATCTTTTTGGAGCGGCTAATGACGCAATTTGGGACAACCAGGCAGCCTGCGGAAGGAAGTACAGAATACGATGTTTGAGCGGAACAAATAATGAGAGAATTAATCCATGCAGAGAAAGATCGCTTGTGGTGAAGATTCTGGATTACTGCTCTTCCGCTGGATGCGATAATGGCGATGCAACTTTCCATTTATCGGCCGCTGCCTTTTCTCACATTGCTCATTCCTCTGCTAAAAAAATTAACGTCGAATATGAGCAGTAAGATACATTCTACTTACGTATCATTTATAATTAAGATAAACAAAAATTTACTTGAAAATGTATAATCTTGGACTGAGCATTTTGCAGGCGAAGGGGATTCTGAACTTTGAATCTGTTCATGTATGGCTGATCTTTTAATGTTTTTTGTTTTTTCTTTGTATGCGCAGAGTGTGATGTATCCGAATTCCTCACGAAGTATAATAGAGATCTGCGTTGTAGCGACATTACGATTCCTACGTTTTTCTGATAGAGATCTACACTGTAATTAAATATTGGAAGGGAAATTAAATGAAATATTCATTTCATTAAGTGGAATTGTTTCTTTTCTTTGCCATTTTTAACTAATTAGTAAGGTTATTAGTCCTGCCATAAGTAATCTATCGTTTATGCAAATAAAAAAATTAATCAAATTTTCTAAAGTTTGATGTTTTTTGTTTTTTATTTTTTGAAATATAACTGATTTGTAGTATTTTGATTCACTTGTACTAATTTTTAAGTAGGTTTTATTTATTTTGATTAATCAAATAAAAAACACAATGAATCAAATGCCATTTAGTAAAAAATAAACTATTTAAATAAGTGTGTGTATGCATATTGTGCACAATTTGTCTAGTGTTTTATTAATCAAATTAATGTTACACGATCAACACATCAAATTAATGTTTTTATTTAAGTTTTCTTTCATATTGTATCTCCCATAGTTTGCATTGACCTAGTAGACATGAATGTAAAATTTGGAGGCATACAAGAGGCTCAAATGGTGGGTAGAAGGCTAGAATTTCAAGTAGAAGATACACTTTATTCAAACTATGTTTTTGATTATAAAAGTAGGGGTAAGGGCCCTAATCCCAAACATAGCACCAACAAAAACATCCTACAAAGCCCGAAAGTTCAGCCACAACACATCAACAAAAAAGTAGGCCACCAGGCCAACAGATCAATAGAAAGTTCAATAGTAGGTAAGAAACAACATAATAACAGTCAATAACATCAATAAAAACAAAAGAGACTTAAAATGAGGTGGCATGTAGGACAAATAATGAGGAAGACACACAAGCCCCAAGACAAGAAACACCAAAACAATAATCCTTTTGACTATTAATCAACTCCCATTCCTTGGTTAGTGTTTCTAGCTCCTTGGTCCACGGGTCCACGGGTCCTCTCCATCTCCAACATCTTCATACTCCTCCTTGTCATCTTCTTTAGATGGTGCCATCCCTTGTTTTCTTTTTCTAACTTTATCTTGGCCATTCAAAGTGCCAAAGATTGCTTTGCCCATAATCCCATAGGTTATTGCAATATGCCTCCTGAAGGTGCTGTCCAATCTATTGATTTTGTTATGTAGAGATGTTATCAAATCATTTTAGTACTGCCTTTTATTGATAGTTTCCATTTCCTTGGGGTGTGTGCACCAATTTGTGACACAAAAATTGTGCCAAATTGCAAAAAAAACCCATAACAAGCCATATTGCGCTTGGCAAATTCGGAGAGCACCAAATTTGGCGTTTGCCAAATGGCTTGAATTTTGCAATGAATGTCATTCATGACTTTTGAATGCATTTTTCTAAAATACTTCATTTTCTCTTTCTCTGCCAAGGAAACTATATACATGAAATAAACATATGGACATTTACTTTCTTATACTTTAAGTTATATTTCATGTATATATAGTTTTAGGATGTTTGAGAGTGGTTTAAGATCTCTAGGAGTTATAATGCAAATTTTAGTTTTTGGAAGATTTTAAAATTTTTAGACTTAGTTGAATTTTAATAATCAACATGTCAAATTTTAGTAATCAGGAGGTCAAATTTTAGTAGTTAGCAAGTTGTATCATCTTTCTCTCTACTCTCTATCTCTCAACTCCCTCTCTCTCCCTTCCTCCCTCTCTCCTCTCTCTCTCTCTTACCCCTCTATCTCCTCGCTACATCTGCCTCCCTCCCTCCCCTCTCTACTTCTCTTTGTCTCTTCTCTCTCTCTCTCTACATCTCCTTCCCTCTCTCCTTATCTTTATCTCCCATCTCCCTCTCTCTTTACCTACCTCTCCCTCCATCACTTTGTATCTCACCTATGTATCCCTCCTTACCTCTTTCCCTTTCTACTCTCTATCTTTCCTCTCCCTCCCTCTACCTATATCTCTCTCTCACTCTCTATCCCTCTCTTCCCCCTCTTTTTCTCTAACTCTCTCCTCTCTATCTCATAACTCTCTCTCCCTCCCTCTCACTCTCTCCTCTCTATCTCACCACTCTCTCTATCTCTCTCTCTCTCTCACAAACCTATATCTCTCTCCCTAACTCTCCCTCCCTCCCTCCTTCCCTCTCTACTTCTCTCTATCTCTCCTCTCTCTCCCTCTCTTAACCTCACCCTCCCTCCCCTTATTTTTGTCTCTCGTCTTAATCTCTCTCACTATTGTCCCTCCCTCCTTCCCCCCTCTTTCTCTCTCAATTGCTCCTTTTCTCTATCTCACCATTCTCTCTCTCTCACTCACACACACACACACACACCTCTATCTTTGTCCCTATCTCTCCCTCACTCCCTCCCATCTCTACTCTCTATCTCTCCTCTCTCTTTCCCTCTCTATACCTACCTCCCCCTCCATTACTCTCCCTATCCATCCGTCTCTATCTCACCTATGTCTCCTTCCCTACCTCTTTCCTTCCCCACTCTTTATCTCTCCTCTCCCTTCCTCTACCTACCTCTGTCTCTGTCTCTTTGTCTCTCCATCCCTCTCTTTGTCTCTCACTCTCTCCTTCTCTCTATCTCTATCTCTCACTCCCTCCTCTCTAAATCACCATTCTCTCTCTCCCACTTTCCCTCCTTCCCTCTCCCTCCCT
>VDFB02281492.1:527751076-527775148 GCA_007258455.2 Sequoia sempervirens
CATAATTACTTATAGTCGCATGTGGGAGAAGTTTCGGTAAGATCTAATCATTTGAAGATACATTCAAATGTTTAATTTTTGTCACTTACAAAAATACTTAGAATATTTAATGTAAAGTGTGATAATTATTTTTTAGTACGCCATACCACATATTGGAAGGAGGATTTTGCATCAATTAAGGAGTAGAATGAACATAAAGGCTACGAATTCTTTGATAACAAGATGTCAACTTGCAATTATTTTTTTGTTGTAACATGTTAATGTTGATGTTTTATTTATAGATTTGGAAATATTAACTATCTAATGCACAAAGTAGTTTTGATATTATAATTTTGACTGAGTTTAGGAGGATAAATAGACTAAGGATGAGGACAAGGATGAGAAGGTTGACAAGGTTGAGGCTAATGAAGAAGATGTTGACAAGATTGAGGCTTATGATAAGGAGGTTAACAATGAGGTTAGGATATTTTTACTTAAGACCAAGTGAATTTAATATTTACATTAGGGGAGAGGGGTGCATTGTAGGGTGGGAGCTTATAGTGGGAACAAAAGTAGTCCCACAAGGGCCCCACAATAGACCATCTTAATATGCAAATGTAAAACAGTTTTCACCCACAAAGTCAACAAAGGTACACGTATCACTGTACCATCAAAATTGTATTATAATCAGAGAGTATTTGTCTCATACACATAGATATTCGCAGTCTTACATGCCGAAGAATATTCAAAGCACATTTGACACCACAAATATACAAGCCATATTGCTTGTTACAAGCTCCTCGATTAATAACAAAAGCCTAAAATATAAAATTAGTATAACCCAAGCTCCCCTATAATGTCACCACTTGCATTTCATCGTAGCCACCTTTTTGGCACTTGGGATGCCACGAGTACACCTATGACCCAAGAATGTCCCACCACCAAATCCAATCCAGCCGAACCCCCATCCCACTTTCCCACCAACACAACAGCCAAACATGTAGCAATTATTCATATGTGTCCCATTTGTCAAATCGAACCTCTCTACTAATGATTCCTCCTATTTTTCCCACCTACAACCACCAAAACAATGGTGTTAAAGCCACCAAAATCTCTCGTTAAGCAAACAAGGGATGCACTCCATTAATACATACAAACTTAGCAATTGAAGGCACTCGATGAAGAATTCAAATTTGAAATTAAAAGGACAGGAATTAAAGACTCCACACCAAACCAGAATTGAACATATAAGGAGAAATTCAAATTCAAAAATGCATTACTCAATCTCTTTCAATTTCCATTTAGCACATCCCACTTTCATTATCAGTTATACAATTTGGTCTAGAAATATGAAGATATTCCATAGGAAGCAACAACAACATCCTAACAAGCTACAGGTATTCTACTGCTACAAATTCAAGTTGCCTGTGAATGCAAAGATTTTGAATGGGATGTCAATTTTTGTCTCATTGACCTATAAATCAATATCTAGGGTTTCAACTTACACGTTATATAAATTTCAAGTCATTTCAATTCAATTTCATGCTTTCACTACTTTTCCTTTCCTCTACACTCATCCATGCACGATGTTTAGCTTGCATTATGCATTTCAATATTTTGTGTTATTCATTGCACAACGTTTACTGTTCTTTTCATATTTGCTTACTTACATGAAATATGAAATGGGTTTTACTGGTTTAAATTGGTTTTTCATTACTATTAGACTTGTTTGACGAAATATGGAAAGGGTTTGACTGGTTTTTAGCCATGCACTTGTTTTCGTGTGTTTGTCATTGCACAAACTTTAAATCTGTAATAATTTGCTTTTTACATTTGTTTTTTATTCCAAAATACGGAAATGGATACAATATATTTGCTTGTTACTAGGAAATATTCATACGGTTTTAATGTTTATCATTTTGAGGGTTTCTACCATGCACTTGCATTTGTGTCTTCCTCAATGCACATACTTTAACTCTACCATTTTCTTATAATATTCTCATGTTATTCTAAAATATGAAAATGGTATGACTGGTTTTCATTTCCAAGATATCTTGGCATGTTTATGTATTATTTTGTTATTCCATGCACAATAGTTATGTCTGCGAAATTATTTTTTCATTTCATTGTTACTACCAAACATGGAGAGGGTTTCACTGATTCGAAATTATAGGGTTTTCTCTTTGAGAATGAACAAACTTTAACTCTGCAATTTGTCTTCAAGATTTCTTTATTATTCCCAAATATACTTGATGGAGTCATTTGTTTTCATTCCAAAGTTATTTTTCCATGCAATTATATTATTATGTTCTTATATATGTATTTGTCTTTCCATATATACATATACATATTGTGCATGGAAGAACAAAATAATACATAGACATATTTCCATCCATATATATGGTATGACTGGTTTTCATTTCGAAGATATTTTTCCATGCAATCATATTATTCTATTCTTCCTTTCACAATAGTTTTGTCTGTGAAGTGCAAATTTTATTTCATTGTTACTACCAAAGATTTTTATGGTTTCACTGGTTCACAATTACAAGGTTTTCCGCCATGCACTTGTATTCCTCTCTTTCACAATGCACAAACTAACTCTGCAATTTTCCTTTAATATTTGTTTGTTATTCCCATATATGAAAATTGATTCACTTGATTTCATTTTGAAGATATTTTTCCATGCAATTATATTATTCTCTTCCAATATATGTATTTTTCTACATATATATATATATATAGTGTATGGAAGAATAGAATAATACATAGAGATATTTCCATACATATACAAAAATATGTATATACATATACATATATATTATATATATGCATACACACATATATATACATGTGTATATGTACACACACACACACACACACACATATAAATATATATATATATATATATATTTGTATATAAATATGTATGTAATTGTTTAAGTGATTGTTACTAGGAAATTTTTTTTTTCATATTTATGTTCAGCTCTTCACGTTTCATTGTTTGGCTCAGCACTCAAGAAAGCTCCCTTTCTCTTTCAGTTGAGGTTATCTACCTCACTACACTTATACCATTGTATTTCCTTTTGACAATGTTTAACCAATGTTTGTTCATGTCTCACTAACAAGATCTGCTCCAAGCCATTTCAATTCAAATAATAAAATTGAATATACTGAGATCATGCATATATTGAATAAAAACAAACTATTCATGCACATTAAAGACAATTGCAATACAAAGTGTCATCAATTGCATTGCAAACGGTTCATAAAAAACAAGCAAAATAAAGACAATAATAACATACTATTCATGCACAATAAAGACAATTGCATTACAAACTATTCATAAAAACCAAATCATTGAATTTCAAAATGTCGAGATATATATTAAATAAATGCAAACTATTCATGCATCACTATGACTTCAACACTAGTGTTCAATTTTTTATTTTATTTAACTACTCCAAACATCTTTTTTAACATATGCAAGTGCAATCTAAAGGTAAATAGATGTCAAAAACTAGAACCAAGACTTCAAAGACATCATCTCGTACGAGGAAAGACACTATAACAATCCCCAATGTGCAACAACTGGTTGCAAGAGTAAACACAAATCCAAAACCTGTTGAGGTTGTCCAGGAGGTTGGTGCACCACTGACCCAACGAGAAAGAGCATAAAAGGAAAGGGAATGGTCATCAAAGGACATGGACAGGGCACTAGAGGATGTTGAAACAAATGGGATGTCAATGAGAGCTCCTGCGAAGAAGTGGAAAATCCTAGCTACAACACTTAGCAATTGGTTAGGCAGCCTAACCTCTACTTCAAAGAAGGGTCCACCAACAGTCCTGTTAGAAGAGGAGGAGGGTCTGATTGTGAAGTGGTACACATATATAGAAAATATTGGCCATGGGCTTGAGATTATTAATCTCAAGCAAGAGGTTGCTCAGATATGCCAAACTAGACCCAACCCTTTCACTGAGGGGCTACTTGGAAAATCATGGTGGACTGGATTCAAGAGGCACCATCCAGAATTGACCTTGCACACAGCTTAAGGTCTTGACAAAGATAGGGCGATAAACCTTAGACCCAATATAGTAGCCGAATTTTATAAAACACTCATAGCAGCATATGGAAGTACCCCATACAGTCTTAATAGAATTTGGAACTATGATGAAATGGGCATTCAAGCTAGTAGAAATGGAACTATAAGGGTCTTGGCACATCGAGGCAACAGGAATGTCTCCTACATCATTCCAAAAAGTAGAGAATGGATAAAAATTCTATGTTTTGTTAATGCATATGGCCAAACCATACCTAGTTTCTATCTATTCAAGGGAAATACAAAGATAGAGAATTACATTGTGAACTGTGAACCACGCGCAACTATGGCAACCCAAGGACATGCTTGGATGATGAAGGAGCTTTTCTATGAGTGGTTGGAACATTTTTGTGTGTCGGTTCCTAGGGTTTCTCACCTACTAATAGGCACCTGCTAATTTTTGATGGCCATGGAAGTCATATTGCATTGTCAACTATCCAAAGGGCAAGGGGGTTAGGCATTGACCTCCTTACATTGTCTGCTCATACTTATCATGTGTTACAGCCTTTGGACGTTAGCATTTTTGCACCATTCAAGCAATATTTCAAATTAGAACTAGCAAATTTTCTCACTAAATTCCCTAATATTGATATCAGAAGGGCAGAATTGGTAGAATTAGGTAGCAAGGCATTGAGAAGAGCTTTGACTCTAGCCAAAATAAAAGTTAGCTTTAAAAGGACGGGGATATGGCCCCTCAATTTTTATGCTCTCGTAAATGATATGCATCCCAGCGAGACATATGAAATTGTTGACACTGACGATGCTTCTGCGGTGCATAACATCCTTAGTCTGTTAGGACTTGATGTTCCAATAGATGAACTTTCACAAACATTGCAAACTCCAACAGATAGTCAAGTGCATGAAGGTGCAAAGCAACAATTTGAGGACATGGACAGCCAGCCCGCACAAGAAGACATGGGGTATTTCACATTCCCATATCCAACACCCACACCTCTAGAACAAACAGTGCACTATTATGTAGATTGCAACAATGAAAGTTAGGGTACACTAGACTAGGTGGAGTTTACTGACTCCCAAGTCAATGAAACAATTGAAACAAAAATTGGTTCTCGGATCAGTAACTTCCTTAAGCTGCCAAGTCACAAAGTGAATGGAAGAACAAGAAATTCTGTTGGTGGTGCTCTTTGGGTGAGCTAGCAGTCTCAGTTGTTGACTACTGATAGTTACATGACTCTCATAATGGAGTAGGAATGAAGAAAAAAAGAATTGGAAGAATTGAAAATCAGAAAGAGACAATAAACAGAGGACAAAAAGGAAGCACAGATTCTAGCCTTGGAGTAGAAGGAACAAAAGAAAATTGAAAAGGAAATTGAGTGCAAGGAAAGAGAGCAACTGAAACAATTGCAAAGAAAGGAAAAAGAACAGAAGGAGCAAGATAGGATACAAAAAGAACAAGAGAACAAGGAAAGGGAGATTGAGACTACCCATAGAGCATTGATATGAGATAGACGCTTAAGTAGTCCTGCAACTCCCTTATCTGATAACCACAATTACTTTCGAGATATAACCAATAATATCATCCCTCTATTTTCTGCAGGCAATGTGGGTTTCAGTCCCAGCTCATCTCAAGTTAGTTGCACTCAATTTCCAGTTGGCCAGACTTCTTCACTACTAACTCCCTCAAATGTAAGTTTCACACAACTAAAAAATGCAAATGCAAGTCAATTTATGGAAAGTCTAAATGTAGCAGCAGGAGACGAGAACACATCTCCAGATTCTTTCCTTGGAGCATTCGACTAAGTTTGGGTGGGACCAATTCAAACAGTGCCTTATATCTTTCTTTCTTTTGGATTGTAGATGCAGATGTCATTTTCATTTTTTTGCATCTGTTTATAAATGTGAACTAATTTTTTTTATTATTTTGAACTAAACCTTGGTCAATACTTTGCATATTAAGGCAGTCTACTATCGGTCCCATTGACGACTATGTCAATACCTTTTTTATGGTTGTCTTATAATCTACATTTCAGAAAATATATTCTATGTAGATATTCTATTTCAATTTTGTTTACCACAATTGCTATGTTTATAATATCTATTATACATTTTTGAAAAAAATATTCAATGGTGATAATCTTATACAACATTTCATACGATACAGTCTATGTTGATAATTGAACATACTATGGGATAGATATGAGGGGCTTGATTTAGATATAGACATGAGACCTTATATATCTTATCAACATATATATGATGCCACATCATGAAATATGATAATATGGGATAGACATGAGGGGCTTGATTTAGATATATACATGAGAGCTTGTGGGATAAATATCAAGTTTAAACATGTGTTTTGTATAAAGTTTGAAAGAAGGGAGGGGAATTCTTATAGAAAATTAGGTTACACAAGTGACAACACTTGCATGTGTTGAAGTTGAATTCATTCCTTTTGACACATATCTATCTGTGAGGTAACATGATTAATGAAGGTTGACATTTTTTGTGATGTCATGATTATTCCTAGGACTCAATTCCATGTCATCTTAATGTAGAGCTTTTAGTCATAGATAAAGTAATTCCAATAATATCAATAAAACTCTTATTGTTCAAATTTCCAATTACATCAATTGGTATGAATTGAAAGTTATGCATCTAAATTAAGAGGTCATTGTCATAGAGATACATAATTTTAGAACCTATTTTTTCTCTAATAGTGCCTCTATAAATTGTATATCCATCATAGGATTTTTCCTACTATAATAATTTGCAATTTCATTCAAGAAAGTAATATGACACTTTATATGTTCAATATATATCATTTTAAAGCTAAACATTTGTTTTCTAAATTTTTTGATATATCAAGCCCCACATGTCTATCCCATATTATGCAATGATAAATAATAAATATTCAATGTTGATAATCTTATATATCCTTTTGTATATCAGTAGCTCAATTGAAATTTACTTTTAGGCTATACCTCTACAAAAGATAACATGTATGTATGTCTTATCTCAATCTGATATTTTTTTCAGTACATTACAATTCAGTCTTGATTTGTGAATGGTAGTGATGGATGTGACCTATTTGACCTATATGATTCTATCAATCCCCTATTATTATGTCTGTCATTGCACAAACTTTAAACCTGCAATTTGCTTATAACATTTGTTTGTTATCCCCAATTATGAAAATGGTTTGACTGGTTTTGATTTCGAGGATATATGTAGTGCTTATATGTGCATACATATAAGCATATATATCTATGTGCATAAGGATGTACATATGTCTGTGTGTGCATACAAATTTAGATGTATGTCTATGTGAATACGTATGTACATATATATCTATGTGCATACAAATGCACATGTATGATAGGACAATATGTATGTACATATATTTAAATGTGTATGTACATGAATATATATATGTATGTAAATATATATCAGTGTGTATCTACACATATATATATATATATATATATCAAAGTGCACCTATGTAAGGGTCCATAAATCTCAATTACTAACTATTATCCTCAATTTCCAAATTAATTTATTAGAACCAAACAATTATATAATTGGAAATAAAGAGGAATAATTAAGTAATTTACAATCACTTATTTAAAGGGAATGACATACATATCAATGAATCAAGGTATATCGAAAGAATATCATATAAGTGATTTATAAATATGAACGAGGTTCATCTTTATTCAAAGTAAAAAACTTACAGGTGCAACATAACTGACCATCCTAAGGATGCTTTCACAAGATAGGCTTGCTCATCCATGTGTCAACCACCTAGACCTGCAAGAAAATGTTAGTGAATAGGGGTTTGCCTTGGTCAAACCCCATTTTGGTAGTCAAACCTTAAAATGAAATGAAATAAGATAAAGGCAGGATGAATGATCACCTTATGATGTTGCAATTCACCAAAACTCTAGCAATTAACTCTTGATTGATAGTTATAGAACTTGACTTGAAGGCTTACTTGAGTCATGAAATATTCATCACACATGTTAGTTCAATATAAACATGCTACATGAAGGACTTGTCATGATGATGAGGCATTGGGGTTACTATTACAACAATAATGAGATTACTTTGTAGAAAGTAACACTATTAAACATTTTAAACATTAATAAACAAGATTCCTAATTCACCTTCCAATGCATACTTAACAAGTTCCCTTGATTGTTCTTCTCCTTTTAAAATATTCGTATACATGTATTCACCCAATCACCAAATTCAACATGCCGAACTTTTTTAACTTACTATCCATTTCCCAAATATTTCATATATTCAATGAACATGCTACACATTCCTCTATATTTATTCTACTTAAAAGTATTAAAACACATGGAGATTTTAAATGTATTATTAAAACAAATAATGGACACAATGCTACACATTAATAAAATTCTAAATCCAACTTCCTATACATTAGTAGAAGTAAAGAAATCTTTCCATCATTGAAGAAGAAGAGTAGAAGCCCTTAGTTAATTTCTCTTTAGCACAAAATTAACCAACTAATAGATCAAGACTATGCATTATGGTTATGCTAAGGTGTTAAAGACATTATTCCTTTTCATCATTTAGTTTCCCAAAGGAAAAATACTTAACTCCTCTTTATTTCATTCTATAAGATTCAATCCATTTTGGACACAACCACCTTTTGATAGCCAATTTGATCTTTTAAAAATGAAAGTAAATAAATGAATTCTTCTTGAATCGAGGCTATGTCTAGAGGGAAAGTGAGGTCTATAACAATCGATTTGATTCACTATATTTTGAAATGGTTGTCTTAAATAAGATATGGAAGAAACTAATTATGAATTGGGGAACACTCTACAGATTTCATCAGTTATTAGAAGGAAATTGGTCAACACACAAATTAAATTGGTGACCACATAAAAGTATAGAAGTTAAATACGTCACTGCAACAGATTTAATAAGGATTGGATCTTCTAGTGCTTAGCTTTCTTTTCCTATTGGCTATTTTATTGATTAAATATTACATTGGAATCCATCTCTACTATAACCTACCTAAGAGCTATCAATACTTCATTCCTGATTTACCAGGATCATGAGAAAAAGAGAAAACATACCATTGGAATAAAACGAGAGAAGATTCACAAAATTTGGGGAAAGGCAAGAGACACAATAATAGAATAAGAGAAGAGTACAATTCTGACCTTTCACTTCACCACATGAGCTGGAAAAATACCTTATTTTCCTTTTTCTGCATTAACTTCCATCTTCCACATCTACTCGGTACTCCATAGTTGCCCTCCCAATTTAATCTGACTCCTCCAATATTAGACGATATCCATTTGAGGATGACATGGCAGGCTTAATGGGACCTTTCCAGTTAGCACATGAATTAATCCATGAAACTACAAATATTCCTTGACGTATCCAACTTTGAATTGTAATCTACGGTGCTTAAAGGAATTAACTTCCGATGCATATAGACCAAAGTACAAAATCGTGATTTCCTAGTTGGGCATAATTGAGTATGTGAGAGGTCCAAACTAAAGGTTTATCGATTTTGAATACACTGCTTGACTTATTTCATCAACCTGGCACTATTGAAGACCCCAATTTATACAGGAGTGGTGCTCATTAACTATGAATCCTCTTTTGCTAATGTGGGGAAATAGTAGCATCACAACATAATAGCTCACATCTCTGAATAAAGAATTACCTGAATTACTACTACCCTGGAATGATTTGGCACTATACTACTACCATCAAAACTATATATATACATAAAGAAATACATATTATACAATGAAACATATCCACCATACAAAAGGCACCTAACTCTGATGAAGGTTTCCACATCCAAGAAATAAAGAAAAGAATAAGTCCAAACACCCTAAGCGATTGCACAGATCAAACACAGACAAGAGATATCAAGGAGATCAGAAACATCTAAGTTTCAATTACTAACCCAAGGCTTCCAGGCCCCGAAAGGATACCATAAGGCTTAGCAAGAAATCATTAATGTGTAGTCATTCAATTCAAACTCAACAACCACCCAAGGAGAAGAAGTTTGGAGCTTTCTATCATGCTAATACGTTGAAAATATTTATCTTCAAGTGTTGCAACTGCAATAGATTTTTAGTAGAATCAAGGAGGTTATTTAAATCTTTAAACTTCCTACTATGTTCAAGTGTAGTAGCTGAGACAAGTTGAAAAATGGAATCTGAGAGATTATTTACCTTACAACCTTCATTGACACCTCCCATTAGGGAGGATGTTGCCTGTGGAGGGTGTTGTCCTCCATAGCGCAACCTCCCAATGGGGAAGAACATGGCTGGGAGTCCCCTCCCACACTTAAAGCTTTTCATTCATATCAGTAACAAAAATATACTAAATAGTAAATGCACGACCCAGTTCTGGCACCTAATGAACCATTGTTTTCAGACTCCTTATCAAAGAGAACTTGAGATGTATATCTAATTATTTATTGAATTGAACCAAGATTAGATCAAAGTGCTTAAATATTAAATTGAAATACCAATTATTATTAGAACTAGATTCTTTAAATAAAACTCAAGTGACACAGCTAAGATTCAAACATGATTCCAAGTAAAAATTTTGAAGCTTCAATTTGTTCACAGCTAAACCTCACAAGTTTTGAACTATATGCCAAGGGTAGCAATAAACATGACATCCAAAAAGATAGAAGTGCTACTAGATAATATCACATATAATTTTATCACTAGATTTTTAAAGAAAATCCCAAAAATATAGAAAATCCATATTTAAAGCACGCCTTCTAGAAAAAAATTCAAAACATCAATTGGCTCATAGCCAAACCTAGGGATTTGATTATCATTTCAACAGAGAAAGAAGTGTTGCCAAAAATTTACAATACCTGAGGCACAATACCAATACTTCCAGGATGTCGATCAATACAACAACCTTTCTGGAAATAACGAATGTCATGAGGATTGGCACATTTTATCCCTAAGTCTGAAGGATTGCACACAATATACATCAGTATTATGTTGAGCAATGCATGAGAGTCAGCAGAAAGACTGACGACTATGCCAGTTTTTGACCTCCCAAAGATCCAGTCCATAAGGGAAGTACACTACTGTATACATCATTGAGTAAGACTACATATGCCTCCATGGTAAAATCTTCCTACTACAACTACAACTATGGTGCCGATCTCTCAGAATAGGACTCCTATTAGCATATGGAGAGACCTGAAAATCACCACAAAGCAGAGGTGACTAGTTGTTCCTCCCTTTTCCGTTATTCTTTTTCTTCTTTTAAAAGATTTATTTTTCAGTTTCCTCCAAAAACTGAATCTTGAAAATAATAAAGTTTATTTTATTTTATTTTATTTTTCTTACACAATATTTATTCAGTAAATATTAAAGAAAGTACCATTTTAATTCCAACTTAAATATGTATTTCAAATATTATAAAGAAACACCATTTATCTACAAATAAAACGATTTTTCTAAATACTAAACATTGTCATTTATTTGCTAGATAAATTTTATAATTGTAATTAATTCTTTTATTTCCTTACATTTTTATTTTTCCACAAATTATTTTAATTAAACATTGTAAATACAAACAATAAGAATAGGGGTCATGACAACCTACATCTATGTCAATGTGTATCTACATATATATGAATGTGAATCTACATATACATATATATACATACAATATATATATATATATATATATATATATATATATATATATATATATATATATATATATATATATATATATATATATATATATATATATATATATATATATAATGTGAGATATATATAGATGTATATATATATGTGTGTGTAGTGTGTGTATATATGTATATATATGTGCATATATATGTGAATATATATGTGTATATATGTATATATACATATATGTACATATATATACATATACATACATATATGTATATATATATATATATGTATATACATATACATATACATATACACACACATATATATACATACAACATATATATAGATTGAATGCTATATAGTCTATGTATACATAGAAATTAAATAAAAAGATTTATCCTAATTGAAGTCACATTGATGCATGAAGAGAACCATATATTTCCTTGACAAATTGAGTGTGTTTATGAACACAAGTATTTGAAGTGTTCATAAACACCATACAGGCCATAAACATCATGGAGCACATTATTGATGCACTTAGAACGGGAGAGAACCTTCAATCTAAGGACAATCAAATAAACACTTTAAAAATTATGTTCAAAATCAGCAACGAAATAAATAATAACATTCACCTTAAGTAACACAACACACCCATAACAAAACAAATAACTGAAAAGAAGAAAGAAAAGGGAATGACAAGAGACACTGGTGCAGCTTTAATTAGTGAGGTTGAAAACCTCACCTATATGAATTGGAGATGGAAAATGGTATGGTGAATTTCTCCAACTGAATCCTGCGAACATATATGAAAATAGTCATTAATAAGAAAAGTGTAGTAAGAAAAGTGTTTAACTTACAATAAGAATGTATAGTATCGGTTTTTGTTTACCTATGTCATGCAATTCACCATCACGAAGCCAATAATGGATTAAAATAGCACACCATTGAAGAAGATTGAACAAGAAAGAAATTTACAACAAGTGCCAACTAAATATACCAACATTTCTAAAACAATGAAACAAATAACTGCTAAGGACTAAACATGACATATATGACATTCAAATTGAACAATCGAAATGAACAATTGAATTGAAAATTGCAAGTGAACAATGAAATTGAACATTCAATCAAACAATGAAATTGAACATTTCAATCAAACAATGAAATTGAACATTTCAATCAAATAATGAAATTGAACATTCCAATTGAACAATGCAATTGAACATTCCAATTGATCAATCGAATAGAACTATAAATTTGAACAATCCAATAGAACAATGCAGTAGAACAATAACTTTTAACATTGCAATTGAACAAGCCAATTGGTCAATCAAATTAAATAATGCAATTGAACAATCAAATTGAACGATCCAATTGAACAATCAAATTGAGCAATGCAATTGAACACTCAAATGGAACCATCAAATTGAAGAAAGCAATTGCACAATCCAATTGAACAATCAAATTGAACATGTGTACATGAGTTATACATATATACCAACATGATATGGTGTAACAATCACAGTGTATGGAACAGAAATGCATTGACATCCATAAACAGTGCAAGTTGAAACCCCAAATACCGAGTTACAGGGTGGTGGTTGACAAACATTGACAATGCATAGAACTGATATATATGAACCCTGGCATATGCTTTAAAAAAAACCATGAAATTGGACTGAAATTTCTTCACATTCATAAGTAGTGTAAGTTGAAACCCCAGATATTGAGTTAAATGAAAAACCCAATGTGAACATACACACACACACACACACCCGAACACATACATACATACATACACATTATATATGTATGTATGTATGTATATATACATACATACATATATAATGTGTATGTATGTATGTATGTATGTATACATATATACACATAAATATATATGAGAATACACACACACACATACATACATACATACACATGCATTGTGTATGTATTTATGTATTCATATATATATATATATATAGGCACTGGTAGAGGCCTAGTGAGGTAAAAAAGCTCACCTCTAAGAGAAAGGGAGCTTTCGAGAGTGCAGAGCCGAACAATGAAGCATGTAGAGCTAAACAATGAGTTGTGGAGAGCCACACATGTATTGGTAAGTAACCAAATGAACAATCGAGAATTTTTGCAAACAAAAGGAATGAGAGTGAGTGGGATATGCGAGAATGTGGAGTATTGAATGAACCATGATCTCCAATTAATGTGCCTAACAGACCGAGTAAATGTGAAGTGACGCATAAGGAAAGTTGGTTAGTGGAGGAAACAAAGGAGGCAGTGAGCGATTACTACTCAAAACACATTCCCTCATGTGCAATACAACAGATTCAATGAGTCGAACCCAAACAAAAAACATGAATAGAATCATATGTTTTACCGTGGAGGTAAACCCCAATCTAAATTCATGTTTTTTGTTAGGTTCACCTCATTCAAGCATTAGTTTTCTCCAACAAAATTCTATGCGGTTTGCTACATCAGACCCCTCTTTGTCCACACTTGTCTCTAATTCTTGTAGGAAGCAATACCCTGAAACAACCTTATTATATCATGTTATTACAAGGTTTTCTTCCATGCAATGGTTAAACATGGAATGGGATTCACTAGTTGACAATTAGAGGGTATTCATCCATGCACTTGTGTGTGTATATATATATGTATACACACACACACACACACACACACACACACACACACACACACACACACACACACACACATATATACATGTATACATATATATAAATATGTAGTTTTCTTTTCTTTAATATGCAACTTGGAAGTTTGCAATTCAATGCTTAGTTTTTATGAACAGTTTGTAATGCAATTGATGACACTTTGTAATGTAATTGTCTTTAATGTGCATGAACAGTTTGTTTTTATTCAATATATGCATGATCTCATTTTATTAAATTTTATTATTTGAATTGAAATGGCTTGGAGCGGATCTTTTTAGTGAGACATGAACAAACACTGGTTAAACATTGTTAAAAGGAAATACAATGGTATAGGCGTAGTGAGGTAGAAAACCTCAACTAAAAGAGAAAGGGATCTTTCTTGAGTGCAGAGCCGAACAATGAAATGTGAAGAGCCAAACATAAATATGGAAAACAAATTTCCTAGTAACAATCACTTAAGCAATTAACCTAATTAGATGTATGCTTTGTTTGTTGTTCAATTAAAGTGACTGTAAATATTGAACCTAAGTAGGATTCAACCATCATCAAAGTTAGTTGTAAGGGAGAGGGGAAGATATTTACAATCACTTTAATTGAACAACAAACAAAGCATACATCTAATTAGGTTCAATGTACATATGCATATATGTATATGCATGCGTCAACGTATACGTCGCATCAAAACACTCTTTCCCTACAATGCATGCAGTTAGTACTGGTATAAAATACATGAAAAATACCATGACTTATAAATTCTTGGAAAATGCCAAGAATTTTAATTTCATGGAAAATGCCATAAACTTTATACCACTTCATTGCATTCTCTGTAGGGAAAAAAAGCTCCTTTGTTTCTTTGTTTTCTCTTCAATTAAATTGATAGTGTATACATGTTTCCTATAGCAAGATTTCACATAGGTCCTCTCCTTTATGTGTATGTTTTGTTTGTCCTTCAATTTAGAGACTGTAAATGACGACCACTCTCCCTTACAACCAACTATGATAGCATATGACTCCTACTTATCTTATTAGATGTTTGGTTGGGAATGAATGGAGGACTACAAGTAGGTGGAGGATTAGGATTAGTGTGGGGTTCAATATTAGATGGAGGATGAAGGTATGCATGGAAATATGTGTATTATTTTGTTCTTCCATGCACTATATATATATGTATATTTTAATATATATATATATATATACATATGTGTATATATATACATATGTGTATATATATACATATGTGTATATATATACATATGCATATATGTATATATACATATATGTACATATATATATGTAACGCCCCATCGTGTGAACCCTAAAGGATATGTATATATATATATATATACATATATGTATATATATATATACATATATGTATATATATATATATATATATACATATGCATATATGTATATATACATATATGTACATATATATATGTAACGCCTCGTTGTGTGAACCCTAAAGGACAATAAAATACCGCACAATTTTTATTTTTATTTTTAAAGTGAAACATTGCATAAGATAAGCCATTGAGCATTTGCATAATCATCTATGTCCTCTAAGGTACACGTGGTGGAATTACTAAACTTAAAACTCATACCATAACGATAGCAAATGAAAACCAAGATTACATGAAAATAACATACAACCATCCATGATCATTTAGAGATGAAAAAGATATATCATTTTATTACAATTCAATTCATAGTTCAATATTACAATTGTGGAGCATATTTCCACAGATCTGACACGTCATGGATACAATAGTACATTACATAATGCTTCCCTTATATCATGAGGAAGAGTACATCAAGTACGAGAATAATATATCAATGAAGAATAAAGTTCAAGTGTAGAATAGTCTTCAACCAAGTGAAGCTCTAGAAACTTTGCATCTGCTTCTACATCACAAACACAACCTGGGAACCCAATGGGGTGCATAGCACGCTCCACCCAACCACGTGGACCCAAAGGCCTACCCCCCATGCTAGGAGATGACAAGAAAGGACCAACATCCAAAAAAAAGGTCAAGTAGACAAGGCTAACACACACCAACATAACACAACATCAAACAAATACAAAAAACACTCCCAAAGGCAACCAAACAAGGGAAAATAAATGGGTACTATGGGAGAGTGTCATCGCATGGCCTTTCATGGATTATCCAGACAACCTATCACAAGGTATTGCCTCCATCTATGGTTATCCTGACTTCCTATCTCAAGGCGCCCCTCCATAGGGTGACTCGTACGCGACCACTTACCTTCCGTGAGGACAAGGTAGTGATCTTACCAACCAGGTCTTCTCATCCCATCCTTAGCCTATGAAAGCACTAATGGTGTGGGTGAGACACATAATTAATCTTGTTTAGTGTTTAATTACCCAAACCCACTAGTTCATTAATTAAATTATCACTTGTTAAGGAAACTCTTCCATGGGTTACCCTAATAGCCCCTTTGTGCATCGGCCCCCATGAAGAGCCACTCTCCCCATGGGCACCCAAACCAAAAACATGCAAGGGGTGTACCACATCTCACATAAAGATCAAGATGTACATAACACACAACAAGTGAGGAAAAAACCATCTTGAAAACCCATTCCATATCATAGAAATAAGAGAAAAGGAGGTACCACTCACCACATAAACTACATAAATCAACTGATGCACCAAAATCATGAGAATCAAGTACGTATGTGAGGCATGAACCTTCTCGCCCAAAATCCACTTCAAAATTCAACACTATGGTACAAGGTAACACCCACAAGAACTCAAAATTAGAAATAAGTTCAATGAGTCATAGAGGTTCAACCATGGATAATCAACATAAATCAAGTTTCGCCATTGCCTCTAGAAGCCTAAAACTCTAAAAAAACCACAAACTCCTACTGGAGATAATTCAAACACTTTGGGTTCCCAACCATCTCAAAATATGACTATAAGAAATTCATTTCAAATAGGACCTCCTCAATTGAAATTAACACCAAAGGAAGACTCTCATCATGGAACCACAAATCACTATATAACTTCCAATATCACAAAATGGCAAGTGAGGAATAAAAGAGGCAATATCATAATGAGACCTTCAAATTAAATCAAGATAACATAATCAAGTTAATACAATATCAACCACGCATACCAACAGTAAACTAGCCAATAGGGCACCCAAGGGAGACCTCAATTTTCTCTGCACACAATACCCTAACAAGCTGACATTATGACAAATAAACAACTTAAACGAAATTAATAAACATCCATAAACAACACGATTCCAACAAAATCTTAACATTTGGAAATCTACTCACACAGAATAACTCAAACGGGAGACAAAATGATAAGGAACCTTCAAATCATCCCTTAATCCAACATGAACCCAATAAATAAAAGTCACCACCAAAACCAAGCAACGCAAAGGGTAGACACATCAAAATAAAAACATCAAATCAACCTTCAGATGCACGAATACACTCAATGAATAAACCCTAAAGAGTAATAACCAATCAAGTACATTGTATCCATTCATAGTTTAAAATAACTAAAGAAGCATAACTTCTGAATATCCCAATAATTGTTTTAACACACACAGTTTACTTTCACTAACAAATCAAAAGCAATAAACATCACATCATTTAAATCATCTTTCCAGTTTCACTAAAACATCAAGAAAAATAAGTTCCAAGAATATTAAATCCTCATTAAAATTAATAACTTCCTTACATGATATCCAATTAGTTACACTTTAGATAATAACCACTTAAACAAAAACAAGCTCTTAATTCAACACAAATGTTCACTCTAACTACATCCATGAAGAACTCTCGGCTAACTCACAACTTCACTCACATATAACAATCAATTCTGAAATTAAGCAATTCAACAAAGGCATTATTATCACATTTCACCTAACTCCACAACTTATCCACATAATTTATTAAATTGAGTCCTTAACATATTGATACATAAGTAAGTATAATCAACATAAGTAATTATAATAATATTCATTCTAAATAACCAACTACATAATGGATCTATAAGCCATCGAAGCATATTAAGATTTTACCTATGAAGGTTAAAACGTGAAAACAAACATATAAGAAATAATCTATAATACATTCCTTCAAATTTTGATCAAATAAACTTACTAAATTCATAATTGAACCAAGACAATAATGAACCTAGAGAAGAGATGAAATAACAACTCTAATAAAGTTATCATGTCTAATTTTGATAAAAGGCCTCTCTAAGGGAAACTTGTATTAACAAGACAACTAATAAAATATAGGATACTTGAAGTTCTTAAGCTCATCACCAAACTTCTTCTAGTTCTCATACAAATGATACCCATTTATATTTATTTTGAATCCATTACATAAATATAGAATAATTGAAATGCACACAAGCACGCTATTCACATTGTGTACACAATCCAGTTTAATTTGAATCATCCCATTAACATGTTATACAAATCAATCGCCTATAGCACTCTTTATCCTAATGCTTACTAGCACGCTAGGTGATTGCACCTTAAAAAAAATTAAATTTTGAAGGCCCATGTTGAAAAATTTTCCTTTGCACACTCAGAAGTGCACCTGCAAAATCTATCCAAGTGACCTACTTTGGAAGTTCATAATTTGGAGCCAGTTGATTGTCATGCTTAAAGGATTGTTTCTCTCCATTCTCCCCACATTAATGTACTCCCTGGTCCGATTTCAAAGACCCATTGTCAGATTTGCTATTTTTACCAGGCCAAAAGCAAATGCATTTTGCTTTGTTTTGCACCTACATTTTCAAAATATTTCAAAGAGGTCAAGTTTGACCTTTAATATCTTGTGATGAATAATGACTCAAGAAAATCCCTCTTGCACACATACTTAGTGTACGTAGATGAGCTTATGTTTCTAGTGGCAGCCCCCTAGAAGTTGTTTTGATATTTTTTCAAAGTGGTGACTTTGAGAGCCCTAATTGGTTTCTAACAGGTGAAATTGCAGAAAAGTCCAAGTAGGAAACTTTGGTATTTAATACCTTTCACCTCAGCAAGAATATTTTCATGTTGTTTGTTGTAATGAATTCTTGGGTCAAATGGTAATAGGGTAAAAGCAAAAAGTTGTGTCACACTTTCAGCCAACTTATCCGCACAATTGAATTTAAGTATTTCTAACTAAAAATCATTTTTTGTCAAACATATGATCTAGTAAGATTCATTCTAGCTAAGTTAGCTACTTCCACAACTTTTTCAACTAAAATTGTTGGCTAAAAATATATGGAGCACCACTTTGAGTCCAATTTACCAAAAAAATAAAATTATTTGAAAAACTTGAGGTTTCAATAGCTCCTGCTAATGCAAATAACATTTTTTTTTAAATATAAAAATGCCCTTTTGTAGATCCATAAGTGTAGTTTTCAAAAATATATTTATTTTAATAGTTTAATTATTTTTTATTTTTACTAAAAGTAGGTTATCAACACAAAATATTAGGTTGATTACTATGCCAAGGAAAAACACTAAAACTTATTAAAAAAATTTGAAAAAAATATGATGCACTATCTATAAAAGAATCTATTTTAAGATGGTATAATTTTTTTCCATTTTAGATAAATATTTAATATGAAAGTTGACATCCGATGAAAACAGTTGTTTTTTTATTCACGCAAATTTGAATATTTATTTAAAAATATATATTTATCAAAATTGGAAAAAAAATATATCCATGCACTAAAATTTCAAGTTATAAATACACAAAAAATTTGAAAGAAAAAAAAATAAAATTTACTTATAAAAGTTTGACATCCCATGTAACTTCATTTTTCAGCATTTTATCAGCAAATAAATTATAGTTTAAATTTATTAAAAACAAGTTTAAAACAATTTTTTAATTTTTTCAAAAAAATACAAACATAAAATATACTAAAAAATACATATTTTACTAGTTTACATCATTTCAAAATTCAAAACATATATGCCACTTTTTAGTGATTCAAATTTAAAAATTGGATCAGCATTGGTCGTTTCCTTTATAAAGTGTGACACAACTTTGTTCTTTTACCCAACATGCCTACTCAATTTCAGGCTCCTAGGATAAGTTCCAATTGGTTAACTAATCCTTTTCTGACTACAACATGGCCAAAAATAGTGTTCCGAAAAGTTTCAAATTTTGAAAATCTAAGGACAACTCATTTCTTGTTTTGGTCTAAAACCTCTACAGCTCCATTTTCATAAAAACGGAAGTCATATGATGCATTATTTTAATGTATTTCGGGTGTGGCAAACATGTCCCAGGGGCCGGTTTACAAAGGAGGTTCCTGATTTTTTTATGGCTGGGAAAAGTTTGAATAAATGGGTTTTCTCTAAATAATTGATTATAGTCACACACAAAAAATCTCAGCTCCAGGTGTCGTGGATTGCTCACAGTAATTTTTCTCCAAATGGGTCGCAGGCGTAATTAGAAGTCACAAATTTTCATAATGTTTCAAATGTTCATATTTTAAATATTGTGCAAATGTGAAAGATGTATTTAGGGCAAACGTAAATGTATTTCAAATGTTTTGGAGGACAAGTAAGTTTAATTCTTGCTTCTGATTGGTCCAGAGGCAACTTTCACATGACAAAACTCATCGCCCATTGGAGTTTGAAATTCAAATGAAGCAAAAAATTAGAGATGCAATGTTTTACAGCGATGAGTCTTCATTTGGGCAGGTTAATTGAATCTTTTTAGTAAAGGACAGATTTTAATAAATTTTCAAAGTTCTCCCGCATGTCGCAATTTTGTGTCCATTGCCCATCGCCAATGGATGTCACCGTTTCAACTTTCAATCAGTGATGGAGCAAGCTTTCATCGCCCATCATTGATTGCATATTATTTTATGTCCTCCATCAGAAATATGCCATGGCTGCACTCTCTTTATTATGCATCGCTATTTGATGTTTACTTTTCCATATGCATCCACAATGTGCAATGATGGTATCCCAGTATTTAGTTTTTGTAAGGCGATGGTGGGCCCGAGGATTAATCTTGGCATTTTTTCATGAGTTCTTTTGGACAGCGAAGAATTATGGGAGATTGCACGGGAATAAAGATTATTCATGGCTCGATAAATAAATCAAAAAATTTGCAAATAAAACAAAGAACTTTGGTTGGTGGGTATTAAAACATAAAAATGTGAAATGTGTTTTATTTCTCCCATCGTTGTTTTTTCTCCATTTTTCACATGTTATTAGCGATGTGCGATATTCACTGGGCAAATAAACGGCAAATGCACAAGTAAAACGCCTTCACGATAAAAGCATTTTCAGCTACGAATGAGTGGAATTTTCTACAGTAGAATGAGGATAAATGAAAAATATTTTCATAGTAAAAACAAGATATTTTCAATGGAAGGTGCACGGGAAATATTTTATTGCCTGATAAAATATTTTAAATATCTTCCCAAGTAAAAACAGAGGCATGAAATTGCAATTAAAAGTAAAAAGTAATTACACAAGGGAGATTTTTCATTTTTACAATGAAGAGTGAAAATATTTCATGGAAGAATTTTTATTCTTTCATAAACAAATATTTTCTACAGCAAATAGAAGTGGAATGATGTGTCTTCCAAAGAGGAATGTTTTTCTGTTATAGGGCAGTGGAGTGAGGAGCAAGAAAACAAAGAGCAGGTTGAAGATTCTTCAGCAAGTAAATGCAGTTGAAGATCAGGGAACCTAAATGTGCCAAGTATCTTCTTCAAATGAGCATTTAGGGTTTTTGTTTTTCCTGAAGTGTTTTCTTACTGCCTTATTCAAAAGAAGGTTGTTTTATAATTTAACACAGAGAACATTTTGATGAGAATAGAGAGCATTTTAGAGTCAAGTTTTAGGGTCTGATTTTTTCAATTTTTATGTAAATTTGATTACAATACTAGAAAAATAATGCTAAATTTTTCAAGTTTGATACTATTTTACTCTCTTGTGTACTAGTTTTACAGATTATGGATAATACAATCAAGGTTGTCTTATTTGTCTCTATCAATTTCAAATGGATGTGTGGCTATATTCTTATTTATTAGTTCAAAGAATTAATGTAGGTGCTTGAATATGGCTGTAAATTTGTATTGAACTAAGTGCTAGGATACTAATAAGAAGTAAAGGTTAAGACATAATACTGAAATGTTGTAATGCAACACTTCAGAGCTTCATATATTGTCAGGTGTGAAAATTGTTATCAGATAATGTATGTGTTTGAGTTGACTTCATTCCAAGGATGAGGCACTGATCTAAGTGTGTTATTCATGTTACATTTGGTGGTTAATGCAGCAGCTAATCATCTTTTAAATCAAATTTACTTATCAGTCTTGGTGTGGGTGTGTGTGGAATTCAAAGAATCATATCTCTCATGTTTAATGTGTACATTGCAATGAAGATCAGCCATACCTTTAGGGTATTGTGTATGTTAAGCATATAAAGGAGATTCATCTATTCACTATGTGTTTGATACTTTGGCACACAAGTATCTAAAAGCACACTATTGGAATCACCCTCCCAGGTTTAACAAATCCTAAAGTGTAGGGAAGAAAGGGGAATTTTATTCACTCTCTCATTCGTTGGCCATATCAACCCGTTAAGTTTGAATATGAGAGAGGCTACTCTTTAGGACTCATTGTATCTATTGATTTGGGAACCAACACTAAGCACACCATATGAATTCAATTCACACATGTAATACATCCCTATCAAGAGTACATATAAACAAGGTGATGCATACAATTCAATCATATATATGATTATTGGTACTTTAATTTAACACTAATTATGTCATATAACTTGGATACAAACTAGACCTTTTTACTTGTTAATAAAATTAATATGTACATGACTAAATAAGTTATATCAAACAATTAAGTCATCATAAACGATTCCTTAAAATATAAGTAAATGAATAATATTAATATAATACTAACTTAATAAATATTTTATTAATTTGATTATTAAATTATTAATAATTAGGATGTATTAACATTCTTATTAACTTCACTAAATTTACTAATATTTTCTATCTTTATTAACAAAATTACTAGGGAGCTTGGGTTATTTCTTTAAATAGACACATGAATACATTTAATAGAATTTTCCTAATGTTAATTTCTTTAATTAAAGAAAAAGACAATTTTATACTACTATCTATATATGCTTACATGCACTTTTCAAGCTCACGGTATATATACTTATGCATATGTTTTTACTTCTAAATACAGAGTTTTAACATTACATTTATCCCACAGGCTAGTTGTTTAAACAATAAAAGGATTTATCCAAAACTTAGTTTAAAAAGATGCAGTAATAATAAAACCTAAATGTGCTCATTAATAGAATCTTGGATGTAATTTTCATTTTAAATAAACCGAATGTTAAACCCTAAATGTGTGCATTATTAATATTTTGGTTGCATTTCATCAAATTGGAGAAGTGACAGGTCGATACCGGCAAGGCAGAGTTTGAAGGGGCGGCTACCAATAGCGGCAAGTGCAAAGCCAAATTCCACAACCTTAACCAACATCCTCAGTGCCTGCGCCAAAATGGGAGGTTTGGGACGGCCACAGGCATCCATCGAAGCATAAGGAAGGAGGAATTTTGTTAGATGTTGTAGTGCAACTATGTTGGGAGACATGTATGCAAAATACACCGCGTAGACAAGGC
>VDFB02281492.1:527775248-527807246 GCA_007258455.2 Sequoia sempervirens
TTATTTTACCTTAATTTTTTGGTCTAAAAGATGAGGGAAGTTCTTATTCTATATCATATTATTTCTTCTTTAGATGTATCTCATATTTTACTTGGGCATCCATGGATAAAGCAATATCAAGCAACATCATCTATGTCATGCCATTAAGGTATCAAATATGTTCGAACACTAGTAAAGAGGTTACAATTGCAAGAGATCCGTATATGCCTTTATTTTAGATTAAGTCATTTAACCTTAAATAATTTTAAGAACATACATAAGGATCCTCTATATAAGTGCAAGGATTCTTTGCCTAATTTGTAAAAATTTCAAAGGAATAACAATGGTGGGAAAATCAAGACAAGATGCAACAATTTAGAATTCCTAAAGGGTTTACAATTATTAGAGCCAAAGTAGGTTATATGTAGGTTTTATATTATAAAATGACTAAGAAACTATAAGGGCCAGCAGTTCATAAGCATTGCAAACTTCTTTAGTTTAGAAGCATAGACATATTTTCATTCCTAAACATGGTTTTCTATAAAAAAATTACTCATGTAGCAAGCACACTATAGAGTTCACAAAGAAGGTTAGGGTTTTTAGCTTCATTTGTTATATGGAGATATTTTATTGTAATGTACATAATCAATGATATGATTCTTGATTTTTTATAAGATTTAATATTATGACACCTTAACAAACCAAGCTATGACTTTCATGGTTCACTCCTACATGTATGAAATTTACATTTTCATCTACAAGTTTTACCCTAAATTTGTAGTTTTAAAATTATTTTGTGACCTTGACCCCTACACTTCTAGTCTTTAGGAATTTATTTATCTCCATTTTTTAAACTATGTTGAGAGCCATTATAATGTTTTCTTGCACTAACTTTGGGAGGAAACTCATTTTTCCTTACTTAAACCCTTGGATTGATTTAAAAAAATTGAACAAGTTAAAATACATGCCAAATATAAATGCAAGTTCAATGGGTGTAGTTTTGAATTATAGACCTCTCATCCCCTAACAGATAGTTGATAGTTTTGATATTCATTTTTCTCTTGAAAGGTGTTTAACAAGACAAAAATATATGCAAAATAGGGAAGCAAAATACTATATTGAAAATGCTTTAAAAAATTTCAAACAAGTGCAATTTGAATTCAACAAATTTAAAAAAAATTGCATTTAGGGTTTCGAAATTAAACAAATACATGCATTTTGAACTCTAAAAAAATTGAATTTTAAATACCTCGTGCTCAATAGTGGTCGATATGCAAACTAGAATGATAAACTTTGAAGAGAGGAACGGAAATTTGCTTTCGCCGGTGAGAGAAACCTTGTTTGGTTGCCGTCACAGACTCTGTTTGCCGCGCGCACCAGGGAGACAGTGACTAGTAAAAGAACATAATAAAAGTGTGAAAATGAAACATTTTTTTTTGTTTTTGTCATATTGAAGGGGTTCGGTCGAACCTGGGTTCGACCGAACCCACTTGAATATTAATTTTTAATTTGGGCATTCATTGGTTCGGCCGAACCATGGGTTCGGCTGAACCCAATGGTTCAACTGAACCATTTTATTGGTTCGGTCGAACCATTGGGTTCGGCCGAACCCATTTGATTTGAGGAGTGGAAAAAATCCAAATTTTCCTTCCTCTTAGAAAGTGTAAACCACTATTCTAAGGTAACCCGACGCATACATTTTATCATAAGAAGAAAATAATCTACTCTACAAAATTTTATAAGAATGAAATTTGAAAGTAATTTCTAGGCCATTCGTGTTTGCAATTTTGGGAAATCAATTAGTACTAAACTTTAAAAATAAATCCAAAGAAAAAAGATGTCATCCATGTCCCCGCATTATTGCATATAGACACATATTTATATGCATGTTTAAACAAAGTTTACCATACCTCTTTTTTGCTTCTATGTCTATTTGTAAATAAAATTATGTTTAGTGTAATGTTCTAAAACACATGTTATGTTAATTAATACAACTGAGTTATTTTACTTTATCATATCACAATATGCAAGTGCTAGTAGAAACACTAGTGTTAGGTGGAACATTGATAGGGGTAGCTCATTTGAGTGTAAACTTTTCTAAGATCAATCAATCTTTTTTTTAATGTAGTATGAAGGTTAGTTCTATATAAAGCTATTGATTTTATTATAAATAAGATTTTAATCTTGTTTATGTAATACGAAAACATATTTTTGTGTATAGAACAATGTAATTATATTACAGTAAATTCTTAGATGAATCACTAGAAAGCTATTGATTTTATTATAAATAAGATTTGAATCTTGTTTATGTAATACGAATAAATATTTGTGTATATATATTAAACAAAAAATAATTTGCAAAGATATAAAGAACCTTATTGCCTAAGATAAAATGTAGCTATAGTAAAATAATTCACATGTTTATAGCACTTTGCATTCAAAATAAAATGTAATAATTTGACTTATTAAAATGTAATAAGTCAAATAAATATTACAATAAATTCTTAGATGAATCACTAGAAAGCTATTGATTTTATTATAAATAAGATTTTAATCTTGTTTATGTAATACGAATAAATATTTTTGTGTATATATATTAAACAAAAAATAATTTGCAAATATATAAAGAACCTTATTACCTAAGATAAAATGTAGCTACACTAAAATAGTTCACATGTTTATAGCACTTTGCATGCAAATTATTGAGAGAGAAACATTTGTAACAATGCTCGAGGCATCTACGTATACATGTATCGACATGCACATAATGCATACAAGAGTGAAAAGCATCCTCGACATCTGAATGAGTCTCAAAGCACGATGAGACCTAACTTGCATTTGCAGTATTAAATGAAAGAAAATAGGAGAAATAAACTACTTATTACCAATGCATATATCGAAGGAAAGCATAAAAATATGGATCCATGTAAACATTTATGCATGCATGGATGTGTACATGTGTCCATGTAATTTGGTATGTAAACAAGAATCTATATATATGCCTGTGTGCATAAAGTTAGAAATGTTAGAAACAATTTGCATTTCAAACATATAAAAAAAAACATTTATGATTGAAACAAAACAATAATACATTAGTGTTTTTTGAAGAAGTGTATAAAGGATATCTAATGATGCATTTGAATGCATAGATACATGTAAATATTTGTTAAATATGATCATACATTTTAGCCTTTGGTGAACTGTTATACGTGCTTTTAGGGATCTGTAATAAACAGGATTTAGAAAAGACATTTTGAAAAGAACTCTTGAATACAACTCTATGTTAACAATGAGACTCAATTTGCATTTGCAGTATTAAATGAAAGAAAACAGGAAAAATTAACTATTTATCAGCAATGCATATATCAAAGGAATGCATAAATATATGGATCAATGCAAACATTTATGCATACATCGATGTGTACATGTGCCCATGTAATTTGGTATGTAAACAAGAATCTATATATGCCTGCGTGCATAAAGTTAGAAATCTCAAAAACAATTTGCATTTGAAAGATATACAAAAAACATTTATGATCGAAACAAAAGAATAATACATTATTGTTTTTTGAACAAGTGTATAGAGGATATCTAATGATGTATTTGAATGCATGGATACATGTAAATATTTGTTAAATCTGATCATACATTTTAGCCTCGAAGAAACTGTCATACGCGCTCTTAG
Source organism: Sequoia sempervirens (assembly GCA_007258455.2). Lineage (NCBI taxonomy): Eukaryota > Viridiplantae > Streptophyta > Pinopsida > Cupressales > Cupressaceae > Sequoia > Sequoia sempervirens. Next base: position 527,778,913 of record VDFB02281492.1, read on the forward strand.
TTATCTGTAATAAATAGGATTTAGAAAAAACGTTTTGAAAAGAACTCTTGAATACAACTCTATGTTATGATAGTTATTTTCAAAGCCCTCAGTGTTTAATTGCATAACCTTGATATTTTCTTCATTTTTTTCTTTGTTTGGTACGGTGTTAATTTTTTTGTGATGGATGAAGGTATATTTGAGCTATAGATAGATAAAGATATGTAAGGGTAATAAAGAAGAATGAGTTATGTAAGTGCAAGAAAGAGATGGAATTGAGAGAATGATGAGATGCAAGGTATATGAATAAGTTATGAAAAGTATTTGATATGGGAGGAAAGGATATGCGAGAGTGGATATGAGGATGAATGGAATGTAAATGGTATGAATTTATCATTTTTTAGTTATACGCTTAAAATTAAATGCAAGAAATAAAAATTTGAATGAGTGAGTTGGATTGAATGAAAAAAAGGAATGCAACACATTGGTGTGATGCAAGGAAAGCATATAAATGGGTTTTGAAATGTATTTGATTTGAGAAGAAAGGATGTGCAAGGGTGGAAATGGAAATGAATGGAATCGATAGGGTATGAAGTGATCATTTCTTCCAACAAAGGGTGGAAGAATGTCTAGTTTGTTATTGGTTATGCTTTTTAAAATCATCATAGGGCTGAGTGTCTCAATACAAACACAGAAAAAAGACTCATGTCCCATTTCTCACTCTCCTTCGTACTGAACAAGGTGCCGAGATCCTTGAGCTTCCTTGAAATGCAACAAGAGAAGAATAGATATAAAAATATAATGATATTTAAGGATAGAAGAGTCAAAATAGAAGACAAAGTGAAAGTTGTTATGCATATACTATGAAAACAATAAATATGGAAGATCATGAAATTGAAAAAATGCATATGCTGATGCATTAGAGAACAATAAATGCATGAACAGAGAAATACGTAGAGCTATTCACAGATATATGCATGGATGCATTGACAGACACATGTATACACAGAAAACATAACTACATGGACAAATGGAGAAATGAATACATGTATACATGAATGCATGCATATTTGCATATAGATACAAATTCATATGTTAGATGGAAGCATGTATTCATATACACATGCAAATATGGATGAAGGCATATATGCATATATGCATGTATGGACAATATGCATGAATGTATGTGAACATATAACTTTTAATTTTTTTATATTGGAAAACTAGCATTTATCTGTTTCTATTTATCAGAATAGCTTTATAAATCATTATTGTTATAGAAAATCAATGAAATGTGATCGCATAGATTGATTAAATAAATTTAAGCAAAGGCATAGTTTATAAAACTGGCGAGTAGAGGTACGTAATCCATGATTGCAAATTAAATGCATTGAAATATCAGGAAAATGCGAACACATAGAGAGGTCAAAATAATTGAAGCAAATACATTAAATGGCATCTGGCTGGTGGAGAAGGCGCTGGAATGGCTTGGTGGCCATGGGTGGCCAGCATACTTTGGCCATTTAATATAGATTTAAGCTAGTTGCAATGCATCGCAACTGCTTTGTGGACGTTGTATTCTATTGTACATGCTTGTGTTCTAAGGAAGAGTGTTGTATATTCATGCACATTGGCTCCAAAGCTTTCACTATGGGAGAGCTCTATAGAATGGACAAAAGGGTTTCTACATAATTCCTATGAAACCACATTCCATAACAAGTTCTACCTATTGTTCAATGCCAAACTAGCTGCCAATGAACAACAAAAGCTTCAAAACTCTCAGTTAACATGTAAAGGGCTGAAAAATATTGATCTACCAACTGAATGGGGTCATTTTACTTCAATTATCTAGCACTTATTCTGAATTGTTTAATGCAATCACATGCAACCAGAATTCAGAACAGCTAGCATCCATACACACCTATGCATAGATACATGCTCTCTAACATATTGATATGCATATGGTTTTCTACTGGCACAATCCTTGAACATTCTTTAGGTGCAAGTGCTAGTTTATTAATTGACATTGATTGCTGGATAAAATGTATACATAGACACATAGTTGCACACATGCTTCAATGCACAGATTCATACATACATGCATGGATGTACGCATATATACACATATACATACATACATGATTACACACATACATATATATATGCATTCATGCATCCATGGATGCATATATCCATGTATTAATAGATCCCTTAAAATATGCATATATTCAAATGACCCCATAGAGTTGGGGAATGAATATTTATGTGGCGTTTACATGATAGCAATAAATCCTATAAATATGCATATATGCATGAAGATACATAGCCATCAATGAATCTATGCATTTTCATTTTCATGAGCATTTTAAAACAAACACGATTCAAAAAGCGACTCCCATGGGTTGCGAAAACAGATAAATGCCAATTTACCGATATAAAAAATAACTTACGAAATTGAGATCATATATATAAAAAGCAATATGTTAACACGCTGAAGTATGACTGGCTGGCACCATCCACAAAAAAGCATTTAAATAAAATGCAATAGTAATCTGTTATATACACACATACATACATTAACATAGATACATGCATACATATATACATATTTACATGCACACATATATACATGTTTTTGTATGCATGGATATAGAACTATATTTCATGGGATTATTAAAGAGAGTTCACCCACTTTCTATATGCTTCATAATACATGTGTGCCTATGGGAATAATATACAATATTTGACAATATTCTCTATCCCTTTATGACACATTGGTTAAAGCTCTCTTTATAGAATGAAATTATGCATTGCTAAAGAGACTTAAGATGGTCTTAGTATTTCAAAATATTTGAATGGATAGCACTTAAAATGATCTTAACTATGATTTTATAATCAAAGTATCCAAATGCATTACAGCAATGCAAAACCCAACTTCCATTTAAGATGTACAATGAAAGTAAACAGAAGGAAAAATGCATTTGCTTCAAAGTTTATAAAGCAATTTCAACACATTGTCTAGCCATTGTCCAGAATATGGTTTTCTATGAGCATACTCCTTGATCCTTCTTTACATCTAACTGCTATTTTGTTAATTGACTTTGATTGAAAGGTAATGTAAATGTATTGAGATAATTATACTGACTCTCTACTGGTGTTATATTCAAAGACCAGTACTTGATGAGCAGCCCTCCCCCTTTGGTAGGTTACATCAAAGCCATTGGTTTTGCATCAATGAATTATCTTTTATTGACCACTAAGTTTTAATCAAAATATGCATATGGATTGGAATCAAACTCTAAAAATAAAAAAAAAGACTATCTTTTAAATTATAAATTACAATCAGCCACAAAGAAATTGATTGGATAGTAATTGCATTTTTGATGTCATGTTATTGCAACAAAGATCTACTTTTGAACCCCAATTGCTTAATTTTTATGAACCATATAGCATATGCCACTCACAATACCCATTTGTAAAGATTGTCCTTTGTAACAAAAAGCAATGATATGGCTACAAGTACAATCTATATAGTGAGAATCTTGAATTAACCTTTTTCTTTGTCTACTCTATGCAATTGTAAACAAAGGAGAAGGTTCATTCTAGAAACTCACCCTGTACTCTTTTCTTGAAGAATTTGCTACAGTTGGACCGCTACACCACCTCTCTTCTTCCAATAAAAAGAATTGCACCATGTAATAAGCTTTGATTAGAAAATGAAGACCATTTGTTTGTTTTTCTAAAAGAATAGCAATAAAGCTCAAGGAAATGACCAAAATGTAAAGAACTCCCAAAATTACAATTGCAATATATAATACTCCTACTGCGATGGATACTAATAGCCAAAACTAATAAAACAGTAGCAAGCATTTTTTAGATTCAAGAGACACAAGTATAAATGTAAATTAGATTAAATACACAAACTAGTTGCCATAGGTTCTTGTACCACAAATCTTCTAGCAATGAATTTAACTGCTCTTTTGCATGAAGCCTAAAATTATTTCATGAAGCAATATTACTTGACTGCTCTATGGCAACATTGCAATTTGAATTATAAAACATATTTGACATAGTTTTTTATAAACCCAAGATACAATTTTCTAACTTCCTAAACATTCAGTCTAAGTTTTCCAATTACAAAATCTCAAATTGTTGTTTGCTTGGTATGTTTGTTCCTTGAATTTGATCACTAGGTAAAATGTGCACAAGGATAATTGTAATTTTTTCTTTCTCTTAATTACTATGTATTTAAAGACTAATTAACAACTATCTAATTAATTAGTTATCTAATGATACAAGGATAAATGACAAATATGGAATTGACTACTTTGACATGAGTGAAATGTCACATGGACCTATTAGCTGACACACTACGTACACTGTGACTTTTGAGTGCTTAATCCATCTACATGCAAGTACAAATCACAACCCATAATTAAAATGTCCACAAGGATATTTATAATTATTTCTTTCTTTTTATTATTATGTATTTAAAGACTAATTAACAGCCACCTAATTAATTAGATATCAGATGAAAGAAGAGTAAATGAGAGCTACCAACTCCATAAAAATGCCAAAGTTAACATATGAATATCAAGGTGTCCAGATTTAATACTCATTGCATTCACGGAAGCATTTTCACAGGGAGTTTTGTAAAATGGTTCACCCTTATAAATGCTTCCATTATTTTGCATATGCCTGTGAGAACAATAACCACGACATTTGACAGAATTTAAATGCTTGCTGGTAGAAAAAAGGTTTCTACTGCATTCTTTTGTCTATCTCTGTGCAAATGAAAATTTGTATTCTACTATGGTAAATTATCTAGTGCATTAGGTACTTTAAAGCACAATTTTTTGGATGTTTCTCTTGTTCCAAGTTTGATTCTTTTTGGGGGTTATAACTACCTACTATTGTATTAGTTTCCCATTTTTTCTTCTACAAATGAATGAATATATAAACAAATAATCATATATAATAGTTTTTCTTTGATGAGTTTTGTAAAACAGTTCACCTATTTTCTGTATGCTCCCATTTTTTGCATTTATGCCTACGAGGACAATAACCATGAATTTTAACAAAATCCCTCTATCCTTTATGCTTTGATGACAACAGAAAAGCTCAAAGCAACACACTGTCGACTCATTGTTCGGAAGCTCTCATTATCGCATACATTGACATAATTTTGGTTCCAAAGCTCTCTTTATGGGACCGCTTTGCAGTAATAAAAAATATACAAACTAGGGCTCACATGCATGAAGTAAAATGGACAAGAGGGTTTCTACATAATTCCTATCAAACGCAGATGGAACCTTCACATTTCAACAAGAAATTCGAACAGATAATACTAAAAGTAGTTTAAAATACGAATTTATAATCAAAGTATAAGAATTCCTTAAAGCACTATAGAAGAAAACTCTATAACCACGACTTTTAACAAAATCCCTCTATCCTTTATGCTTTGATGACAATGGAAAAGCTCAAAGCAACACACTGTCAACTCATTGTTCGAAAGCTCTCATTATCACATACGTTGACATAATTTTGGTTCCAAAGCTCTCTTTATGGGACCGCTTTGCAGTAATCAAAAATATACAAACTAGGGCTCACATGCATGAAGTAAAATGGACAAGAGGGTTTCTACATAATTCCTATCAAATGCATCTATGAAATCTTCACATTTCAAAAATACGAATTTATAATCAAAGTATAAGAATGCCTTAATGCATTTATTGTATCAAATAGAAGAAAAAAATGAAAAGTTACCTCTTCTGACCTCAAGCAATTCGTTTCTCGCTGTCCAGTGCGCAACTCTGCAACTACAAAATCCCCTGCTCAGCCACACAATAGAGCACTATGAAATACAACTTCGTTATGCACTTTAATGTAATGAAACTCTGAAAATTAACAAATTATCACCTCAGGTAACTTGTTTCTGGGTCTGGACTCTAGAACTATAACATCTCCTGCTCAGTCGCTACAAACTCTTCCTCAGAACACACGCTTACAGAACACAAAAACAACACGTAAAGTAAGAGAGATGCATAGCAAGTGGCTTAACTATATATTAAATGACCAAAGTACCCTGGCCACGCGTGGCCACCAAGCCATTCCAGTGCCTTCACCTTGAGCCAGATGCCATTTAATGCATTTAATTTGTATTCATGCATTACGTACGTCTACCCACTAGTTTTATAAACTATGCCTTTGCTTAAATTTATTTAATCATTTTATGCGCTCGCATTTTCCTGATATTTTAATGCATTTAATCTGCATTCATGGATTACGTACCTCTAGCCGCCAGTTTTTAAACTATGCCTTTGCTTAAATTTATTTAATCAATTTATGCGTTCGCATTTTCCCGAATTTTTAAAACGAAAATGATTTATAAAGCTACTCGGACGAATAGCAAAATAGATAAATGCTAATTTTCCAATATAAAAAATAGCTCTCCAAATTCAAACTATACAAAAAAATAAGTAATATGTTAAATGGCGAAATGTGATTGGCTGATGCTACCGGTTAAAAGCATTCTGGGCGAATGCATAAGTATTCCTGCCTTGGCGGCAGGAACTAATAAGTACTTTCTAAAATCATTCAAATATTTAATACAAAAATTAAATTCTCACCAGCACTTGTAATAAATTTTAATGTCTTTTAAATGTTCTATAGTTCAATGTTGATAAGGATAATTGGAGGTTCAAATAAACAATGTGTATTTCAACCTACACATGCAACATGTGTACTAGGGATATTTGGAAATCACTTTTGAATTCTTAAAGAGTGTGAGTTAGTAGCTATTGTAGTGTTTTATTTTGTAGGGTTATATAGAATATTAGATTTGATTTTATATAAAAAATGTATGTTGAAATACAAATTGTGTCTTTCAGGCTGCACATGTTTAGTTCACCTACATTTGAAATAATCTTATAAATAATGAGAAAAACATGTGTAGGGTGAAACACATGTTGAGTATTTCAGCCATCATAGATTTTATTCATGTTTTGTAAGATTTATTCTAAGATGTTCTTGGATTTTAACTTTTCTTTAGCGAAAATTGGGTCACATCACCATAGCTAGTAGTCCATGTCATTATATGATGGTAGTGGTTATTCTTGATACAAAATAGCATCCTAAGGCATTTTGACACATTTATAATATCCAATACCATGCCATCGTGAACCATTGTCTATGGTGGTGGGACCCACAATATATGTCAAAGTGATATTTTCTTGTGATAATATTTTTCAAAATGGACCACCAACTACATTGATGATGGGATCCACATTCCTTAACATTTTCAAATATGTGTAGATTTCAAGATTTTTTTTATTTATTTTAATTTGATAAATGAAAATTGAGTTAGAGATAAATTTGAAGCCAACTTCATGCCTAAGACATCATAACATAAAAAATAGCATGCCTAAGACATCATGATCATATTTTCCATACAAATATTTGAAAGTTTTGATGAAATGTGAGTCCCATCACCAAATGATAGGAAAGGGGGTAGTTTTCAATGGTGATTTATCATGATTGAAAAGGGCAATGAAGAATGTTAAGTGTTGTTAAAACATATCAAATCTTGTGAGAGAATGTTAAGTGTTGTTAAAACATATCAAATCTTGTCAGTTCCATCCTTGATGCCAATTTGTATGGTGAATATGGTCATGAGATGCTATTTTGTATGTTATGATGTCTTACACATGATATTTTGCATGAAGCATATATTATCCATAAAAAAACATGTCTAAGACCCCATAACATAAAAAATTAGCATGCCTAGTATATAATGCAATACCATGAAGAACCACTAGTTAGGTGATGGGGAAAATAATAAAAAAATAACCTAATGCTTTACCTTGTCACTTTTTGTCACGATGGACCACTAGGAATGATGATGATGGGACCCACATTTCACTGACACTCTCAAATATGTGGTGCCTTTAATTCATTATCATCACTTGATGTAATTACACAAAATATAAGAAATCTCAAATGCATATCCCTCCATTATCAACTTTTAGGGATGATTTGTAGATGATAGAAAGCAAAAAATGAGTTGTAATTGAACTTCATGCCTAAGACATCATACTATACAAAAAAAATCCTAAGACATCATGACTATATTTACCACTAATGGGGGGTTTAACGTTTCTCCTCACCATCCTCAATCATGATGAAGCACCAACTATGGTCCCTCTCACCAATACTATAGTGACACCCACATTTTTCTAGAACTTTCAAATATCTATAGCTTTCAAGAATTGCCATGATTATTTTTAATTAAAGAAATAAAAATTTAACCACAAATGACTCTACAAGATTCATGAGTGACAAGTTGTAGCTGACCATAACTCTTCTAGGTATGATTTTATATTCTATGTAAATATGTAAAGTCAAGATATTTTAGTCAAACTATGAAGATATAGAGTTCAAATCATGTCAAAAGACTAAAAAAATGACCATATCATTTTCTATTTCCCATGCTATTTAACCTTGCTACTTAACTGCCATTTCATGAGGGGTGAGCTTCATTTTCTCTATGCTATTTAACCTTGCTACTTAACTGCCATTTCATGAGGGGTGAGTTTCATTTTCTCTATTTCCTATCCACTTTAACCTTGTTGTGTCACAATTTTAATTTGTTGTAGAGTATTTTATTGAATACTACAAAGGGAAGGGCTTACTTGTGATTTTCATGAAATTGTTTGAGTGGTTTCCTCAATAGATATCATAGGGAACTTTGGGTGCTAAGAATATCTTCTTCTATATGTCTTTGTAGGTTAAAAAAATGGGCCTATGTAACTCATAAAGTTGATCACTTAAAATATAGCTAAAACTATGAAGACCAAGAGTATAAGTTATGTGAAAGAAAATATTAATCATGCTGTTCACTATTTCATTATTGAATGAGGTAGGAATAACAATATAGTGCACGTTACCATCCATTTTGACCTTCCCATGTTATTTTTTTAACTTTATGTTAAAACCTTTTCAATTAATACTACAAAGGCAAGGGTTCACCTATGACTTCCATGAATTTTTTTAGGGTTTACAAGTGCTAATTTAGAAACTAATTGAATTTCCTACTTTAAACAACTCATTTTTGAATTATTAATAAATTTAATACAAAAATTAACTTACAAATTAGACTACCCATAACACTTGTAGTTCAAGAATCCATCTAAATCATCCTTGCCTTAACCTATTGGGTTGTAATCCCTCATCTTTATTAATAACCAACAAGTCTTACAAGTGTTAGTGATAATTTAAATTTTAAATTATATACAATCCCTAAGTTACAAATCATTCATTTTAAAAAAAATCACCAATAGTCAATTATAGAGTATTCATTTTCCTAATGAATGGATCCCAATAACTTTAAAAGAAATCAAAATTTGAACATGAATTATGAAGGGCATATATTTGAAAGGCACCTTAAAAATCATGGAATAAATATGTACATGTTGAAAATACAATGGAGAAGCAACTATTTTCCATACAAAATTGCATGTGTGAGGATTTGTATCATGATTTTACCATAACACTACCATGTCATGATAAATTGCTAGCTATGGTGAGTATCCCCACAATAATTGATTATTTTCACATTTTGGCCTTGTTGTGTTTCAAATTTATTTATCAAAATACACATTGAAATACATGGAGTGTATTTCAACCTTCACATATTTAGTTCATTAATTGTAAGATATCTTTGCATAAGTGTAGCCCCAACTAAAGTGGTTGTCTAATTTTACGTTTTGTAGGGTTGTATAAAAACTATTAGATTACATTTAAGGTGCTGTGATTTGATTTCTATATAAAATTATATGTTGAAATGCACACTAGCTTTTTCAATCTACAATCTTCTTTGCGAAAATTTCATAGACATCTTACAAATCATGAACTAATTTGTGCATGTTGGAAATCACAATATGTTTTATTTTTTTTCAACATTGTGATTCACACATCAACATAGTTATATTGTGTGATTAAATATTTGTAAATAAATTTGGTTATGTTATTCCATCATATGGCTAAAATTATTGATTGCCATGTATATAAAATAGCTATTTGGGTCATATAAGAAAATATCACTCCCAAGAATTATTCAATATCCCAAAAAGATGAAGATATTTTTAGTTTCTTGGGAATATTATAAGGAAAAACCTATCTCAAACTGCAAAAAAGTAGTAAATTTAAAAATTAAAATGAATAACACAATTTTTACATTTAAATGCATCCTAATTACATATAGAAAGAGACTATAAATTTTGAAATGTAAATTTTTATCATAAATTTTGAGATCATTGATTACAAATAGTTGTAATATAAATCTCTATAAAATTATTGATAAATAACTCTAATTGAATGCCAATGAACCCTTAATGTAATAAAGTATAACTAAGGTAAATACAACTTATCAAAACCTACCAATCTCTTAACTATCAAATACATGAGACTAGTCTATACACAAAATACTAAATACAACTCACAATAATATTCTTCCTAACCTCTTCAAATACCTTTTATATTTACAACAATGGCAAGAATTTTAGGACAATAATGTGTTATCTTAACAATGTTTAATATTAATTATTTTGATAAAATATATTTCCTATAATGTTGACAACACTATCGAGGTTTGTATTGATTGATCACCATACTACTAAGGATGCTACTAAACAGTATGTTGATCAAGAATGTAAGACTCATGATAATGAAATAATGATACTAATTGTGAATCATAAGAATATCAATGAAAGAGTTAGGATAGTTATATCAAAAGATAAGGATGATGACAACAATATCAAATAGTACAACATTATTAACTAATGATATATAACAATAAAAATTTCTAAATAATTTCCTTAATAATATATATTACAAATGAAATAATGAAAATAATATTCATTGATAAGTACAAATGATAAGTCGATGAAATTGGTAATAGACGTGATGCAATTATAATGACAAGCCAAAGGATATTATAATTATTTATAGTTTTGTTTCCTAATGACTATGCTCATGAATAATAAATAATGACAACACTATTTATAGTTGTTATTGACAATATTGATAATCAGTAATCACAATAACAATAGTCATGTTCCCTAATCATAAGATACTAAAACTCAATTATACTAACTATCTTCACAAATCTAGATATAATAATAATAATAATAATAATAATAATAGTAATAATAATAATAATAGTAATAATAATAGTAATAGTAATAATAATAGTAATAGTAATAATAATAGTAATAGTAATAATAATAATAATAGTAATAGTAATAATAATAGTAATAGTAATAGTAATAATAATAGTAATAGTAATAATAATAGTAATAGTAATAATAATAGTAATAGTAATAATAATAGTAATAATAATAATAATAATAACCTCTTCTTAATATATCTAACTTATATACAAAAATGGTACTTAGAAATCTTATCAACTTCTTACACCATTGAAGGTGTATAACCCATTTATAAAAGTTCTAGAGATGAATGGTAAGAAAACTATAGGTTTGATGCTTATATATATCAATAAAATCAATTGTAATATTACTAATGATATATCATTTTTAGTGAAAATTTTGGTCATGTTGAAAGATATTTGAAAAAATCACAATATTTTAAAGAAAATATCTAGAATCCTACTAAGAAAAGATAAATTAGGATATTTTAAATACATCTTTTTTAATGGTTTGGGTGTTGGAAATTATTTCTACCCCATTCCATTACTATTTTCCATGATCATAATCACCTTAACATATGTTGCCAACACTTGTAACTTTCAATAATCATTGCCATTTACTTTAATTTGAGATTGTAGATTGCAAAAATGAGTTCTAGACAACTCTAACACCTACTTCACAAGATACACACAACATAAAGAAAAGTATGATGCTTAACCCACCATATCTCTTTCAGGTAGGTTTATCTATTCTATGTCAATATGCATTGTCTACATGTTTTGCTAAAACTATCAGGTATAGTTTAATTTATCTAAATATATTAATCGTGAACTATATCCTTATTCCTACTAATGAGGTGAGAAGAATCAAATAGAGTATAATACTTTGGAATTAATATCCACTTTGTCATGACAAGGTCAAAATGTAAAAGTTATTAGTTGTTGTGGGGATATTGGTTATTATCTATATAAAGTGCATGTGTAAGGCATCACATCATGATTTCAATATACAATAGAAATAAACTACCATGAGATATCAACTATATTGATGGAAACTATAATTGTTGGCAGATTTAATATTTAATTGAACCTTAATGAAGAAAATTGGAGCACATGCACTTGGGTGATCCCACAATAGTGGTTTAAATTTTTGGCCAAACTAGACACTAAAATAATTTTTTTTAACTAAATCTTCACTTTCAGGCACCTATAGCGGTTAAACTATGAGGAATTTGAAGATGATGCAAAATAGAGTTTCATGATATTTTGTCTATAGATTCTAAATATATTTTTTTCAAAACTTTTGGAATTAGATTGCACTTTTTTTTCCAACTCCCTCAAAAACTATTTTTTTTTCTTCAGAAAACAACATTTTTAAAAAGTGACGCTCACCATATAACGTATAATTTTTTTTCCATGAAGGATAAAATTCTAATTCTTTCAAATTTAGATTTGTAACTCCAATATCTAGTGCTTCCACTTGGTTAGATAGTGTTTTATTGAATATTTTTTCCTTAATCAAGTTTCAAAGTCAAACCAATTACAATTCGACATAGGAAGACTATATCACGCGTAAATTTTTTAGTATGTATCGAAACTTTTTTTTTTTTGTTGGATCAAGGAATTCAATATTTGGTGCACTCATATTTTTCAATTTTTTTTTGATAATCTACTATTTTTCCACATGTGTAGAACAGAGAGCTTGATTTTCGGTGAAAAACCTACATTCACAAGAAATAAAAAATAAATATAATAATAAAATTAAATTTATTTAACATTATAATTTTTGAGAAGCTTATAATACAGAAACATACTTACAAAAAATAATTTTTTTAAAATGAATTCATTTGATCCCACAAAAGGTAAATCAAAAGTGGTTTTTTATCAGCATTTTGATAGGTGTAAATGAGACTCTGTTATAGGAATGGTTTAAAACTAGCGGAGTTCTATCCAAGGGGGTTTGATCTAAGGTAGTTTGATCAAACCCTCTTTAATTGGAATGCTTTAAATGGAAATTTTTAAGGCTTAAGTCATTATATTTTCTAAAAATATGTGATTTCAACAAAAATCAGAATCTCCCAGAAATTGTAAACTAGCTTTGTGGGATCACCCACCTATTTATTACAACTGTTGGTGGCAGTTTAAATGGAAATGAATTGCATTCCTTGCTAAGAGTGCCAACATATATTCCTATTTAGCTAAGAGTGCATCCCATTTCTTACAAGTGCCAACTTAGAAATTAATTGCATTCCTTGTTGTAAACGATTCATTTTTAAATAATTCAAGAAATCAATATGCAAACTAATTTATAAATTAAATTGTCACTAAAACTTGTAAGTCAAGCAATAAGAGCTATAATAGAATATATTTTGTCAAGCCCCTCAAGGTCTCCTCAAGACTCCTTGTAGATTATTCTCACCTTAAATTTTTGGGTTATAATTCCTCATCTATGTCAACAACCAACAAGAACACACCATTTATTACAATTTTTAATGGCATTTAAAATTAATAATTAAATAGAAATTCCCTACTATTTTTTTTTGTAGATTGACCAATATTATTGATATAATGTTATGGTGTCTCAAGCATTCCAAATTGTATGGACAATAAATGATCAAGTAGAGGTAGAAATTAACTTGGAAATTAAACTATCACCAACATTTGTAATGAATAGTTATTCATGTTATTTTATATGTAATGGGGTCTTCGGAAATATATTTTGTATGGAGACTAGCCATTGTTGTCATATAATGGAAAGAGTTTTCAACTACAATGATTGGACCCACATTTCTGTAAACAAAAAGAAAAAATCTAGTAAAAACACATAAGACATCTTAAAAGTGAACAAAATGTGTACTAGTTGAAATACACAATGTGCAAATTTCAACTTGCACATGTTTAGCTCATGCTCCATTGTGTATTTCAACCTGCATAGATTTTTTTCATGTTTTGCAAGATGTCTTCTATCAACATTTTTCTCAAGAAAAAATAAAACCAAACAAAAGGAAACATAGAAAATATCTTACAATATATGAATAAAATATCATATACTAGTATTTCCCTCAAGAAAAAAAAAGCCAAAAAATGACAACACAAAAGACATCTTAAAAAATATGACTAAACATGAACACATTATGAATCAACTAAGAAGTACCTAAATTTGAAAGACATCTTAGAAATTATCAATTAAACTTATCCAGGCTAAAAAATACAAAGTGCATTTGTACAAAATGAAATGCTAATACAACAAATCAAATCTAATAACTTCTATACAACAATATAGAGCATAAGATTAGGCACTTACCTTACTTAGGTTGCATGTATAGCTTCATTTTGTCAAGATAAATATTATGAAATCTAGTTGTACCTTTGAGAAAATCTCAAATTGTTAGGAATTAAAGTGTCCCAATCTTGTAAAATTCTTAGTTTTATTATTTTAATTATTTATCATTTTTTTATTTTCTTATGTTTTTCTAAGTAAATTAACCTCACATAAAAATGGGGCATGGAAATTTGAGGTGGCATTATTTTTCAATTGTTGATATTTTGTTGATATTGTAAGGGAATATCTAAACTGTCTATTTTAAGTAGATTAGGATGACCTACTTATGTGGGACCCTATGAAAACATTTTGATATATTTTTATGATGTGTAAGAGCTTGGAAGAAGGGAGTTATATTAAAATCTTGATTAGCATCATGATAGGTGTTTACACTTATCATGCAACTCTATATAATTTGTGTGATCCCACAATAATGTGTCACACTTTTTGGTCAAAATGGGTAATTGAAATCAACATTTTAAACCATTTTTTCCTTTCTAATAACTATGACAACTAAATTGTTAAGAATTTGAAAATGATGTGAACTAGTGATTTTTGAGATTTTGTGTATAAATTTTAAATGTATTTTAAAATAAATTAAGAATAATTTATGAATATTTTTATGTAACTTTTAATAACTTATTTTTATAGTTAACAATATTTTTAATAAGTGACGTTTATACCATACAACATAATTTTTTTTTTATAGAAAGGGTAAAAGCATAAATTTTTAAACATAGATTCATAACACCAATATCATATTTTTTGTTAATTTTTGAATTGAAATTAATTATAATTTAGACATAGGTTTATACCGTACATCGTAACTAATAATTTATGCATCCAAATTATTATTTTTGTTAAAAAAAGAACATGAATACCTAGTGTGTAAATAGTTTTAAATATATATTTTTACCTATTTTAGTATTTTTTCCATGTTGTGGAACATAGACCTTGACAATTTCCAAAAATATATGTTCTCTAGAAAACATAAAATAAATATAACAATCAAATTAAATATATTAAAAATTATACTCATTAGAAAGCTTATTTTAAGTGTTACAATTGTACAAATCATCTTATTTTAAGTCTAGATGGAGGTTTGAAACGAAAAATTTTGAGGAAATTTTAAGACATACAATATGAGAGGTCATTCAATTACCTTTGTTCAAAGGTCCTTCAAAAGAGGCACCTTCAAACAAAGGTGTAACCTTTGTTTGAAGGTGTAGTGTCAAAAAATGTCATTGCTTACATTTTCACACTTAATTTGGGAATGATTAACATTAAATTGGATCTAATGTCACCTTGATATAGTTTTGTAATGTTTTTTCTACATTCACATTGGATTTAGGGCCCTTTTAAGCTAAATAAACCTAATTTTGCCTTAATTTAATGTTGTAAAGTGTATTTATTTACACTTTCACATTGAGTTTTGGGCCATATTGCATTTATTACCTTCATATCATCACTAACATGACCCTAAGACCCTATATTATGCATCCCGAGGCATATTTCAACTGAAATCTTGACAAGATCAATAAATATACTTAATTTCTCAACTCCCTGTCATTTCCTCCACTAAAAAAGATTAGTGGGACCCATACACCACCTTGGGTGTATGAGTCCCATTTGGCCCCTTTTTAGGGTTTTGAGTGAGAGATTAGGGTTTTAAGTTTAAATTTCATGAATGTTAGCCTCTAAGATCTAATAAATGGTAAGTTGGATGGATTTCCTATATAAAAAATCTTTAAAATCATTATTTCACCTAAGCATTCATGATATCAAGCCTAGCATTCAAGAGTTAAGCATTCCAAGACTTCACAAGAGTGTCAAGAGAGTTTACAAGATCATTTCTAAGGAATTCAAGGGAAAAAGTCTTCATCAATTGTTGTAGAAATTCAAGATCAATCATCATGTCAAGATCAACAAGCATCAAGCATGTTGTTGAGCTAGTGTTGTGATGTAGCATCAAAGATTCGTTTGCAAGCATTATTTCATATCAAAGTTCAAGATCAAGATCTACATTCCACATGGCCACTTCATGTTAAGATTGTTAATTTACATCTCAAGACATCATTCAAGGTATCATTTTTCATGTTTCATGTTTATATTTCATTGTTTCATCACAAGGTTTAATTACATAAATGGGGTTTGACCAAGGAAAATTGCTATTTCCTAACAATCAACAAGTTTTTCTCTCTCTACATGTGTGATTTCAGATCTAGGTGTCTTGGAGCTTGAAGGATTAGGTTGCAAGGTTGAAGAAAGTCATCAAGTTGTCACAAGGTTGTCATCTACACGAAAAGTTACCTACAAGTTGCAAATCAGAGTTTCAGATAAAAAAACAAAGTGTGGAAGGAAGAGTAGAGATAGGATTGAAGATTCAAGTCTTAACCCTTTGATAAAGTAGAGTGGGATTGATACACCATTTGTGGCATATGAGTCCCAGTACAAGGATTTTTATAGATTTTAAGAGATCTAGATCATACACTGACAGATTCCAATTTTGGCACAGAAACCCTAGTTTGAGATTAAATTTCCTAGACTAGTGTATGAGTCCCAGTGGGCATTAAACAAAATTGAGATTTCAGGGTTTTGAAGCTTGTTTTGACCTCATCCTTCTTCCAGGTGCACCTTTGTTCATTCTCAATTTTTTATTATGTATTTTAGTTTCATTTCCTAGGTCATTTAGTTAGGTTTTGCATAGTACTTTGCATGTTACATTCATTTATTGTCTTTCTAAGCCCTAGCTTGGTGGTGAACCCTCTTATTGTCTTTAATCACACCCTAGGATGCCTTATTGCAAGATCTCTTTCCCCCTTTCTATCTTCGGATTGAGATATCTAAGGTTTCCTTGAGTGTAGCAAGTGTGAAATAGGAACCCTACCCTTGTGCTCCATTCCTCAAAGGTGGGGCATACTATTTCCGTTGCTACAAAAGGTACCTTAATTTGTAGACGCCTTCATTCAAAGATCCTTTTGGCTACCCAAAATATTTAAAAAATTAATGGCTAAAAATATTGTTTTGCTATGGTATACAATTTTTTTAATAATAAAATAAAACCTTCATTCAAAGATATTATTTTAATATTTCAAAATCATAAAAAATAATTCTTTGAATGAAAACAATCTTATATTGAAGAAAACCTTTGTTTGAATGTGTTTTTTTACAAAACCTTCAAACAAAGGTTCCTTCATTTGAAAAAATATCTTTGAATGAAGGTGTTTCCTACTTTTCACCCCCATCCAAATTAAACAATCCAATGTCCCAAGTTTTGGACTCACTATTGTTGGTTTACCCTTTTATTAGTGGGAGTTACAAACTTGGGCATCCATGTTGGGTGGATGCTTGATGTATAATGATTATTTTAAGATGTATTATTGATTTATTATTTTAGCCAGTTGTGGAAGCTTCCTATGTGGGCATTGGAATTAGGGTCCTAGTTGGGTGCCATAATACCAAGTGGATTTTGGACAATGCAAAATTGTTGATGGTTTCCAAGTTATTCATTGCTTATAAATTGGGTGTTGGAGTTGTAGTATGTATATATGAATTTACAAGTGCTATAATGTTGCTGATTACCCTAAAATTTGATGCTAGTGAAAATCTTATGAAATATTGGCCTATAAGTGTGTTGTGATCTCTTATTTGATTTGATAATACATTGAGTAGGTTTTGGAGTGTGGGGTTTTCCCCTTAAAGGTATTTTTTCCACATAATATTGGCGTTATATGTTATATCGTTTAAGATTTTATATGTGTTTTTGCATATTTTCTATAATAGTTTAGATTAGATTTAAATTTTTCTATACACTTCTCCTCTCAAGATTAACATAGAAATTTGATTCTACTATCCCTTGCTTCATTACACAAATGACAACAATTCATTTCATTGATGCCACTAATCTCAACTAAATATGACATTATCTACATCTTTTTAGTAGATTATGAATTGATATATGAATCAACCAAGAAAGGCATAAATTTGAAAGATATCATAGAAATCATCAACTAAACTTACAGTGTAGGTTGAAAAAATAAATACTCATTTCAACTTATTAATTTTTATACAAAATAAAATCCTAACAGAACAAATAAAATCTAATAATTTCTATACAACCATTCCAAACATAAAATTAGGCAACCACTTTAATTGAGGCTACACTTGGGTTCATAGAGCTCCATTACATCAAGGAAGTTTGCGAAATCATATAATGTATTTTATGGAATAGAGCATGAATGACCAGAGGTATCATTTTATTTTGATTCAAAAATAAAATGAGAGCTTTGGACATCCATGATATTTAAAACAAGTGCTTAAATTAATGGGTTATATAGACTTGATTAGTTTTACTTACAAAGTTAAAGTTCTCAATTTATTTTTTATAGAGAATAAATGTTGTCTACTATATTGGGAATATTTAAGTGATTAATTTCATGGGTTAATGAGACCCAATTGGTTTTACTTAGAAGGGCATCCAAAAATAGAGGTTTTCAAGACCCTAGAGGATCCCATGAGAGTCAATGAGGAAATTCCTAGAACCCATGGGTAAACCTTTTCCTTTATAAGATTAAATGAAAATACTTTATCATAAGTTAAAACATATAAATTCAATTGATTTTACCTCCAAGGGCATCCAAAAGAATACATTTTCAAGGTTCAAAGGGCTTGATGAGATTCATTGAGGAAATCCCTAAAAAAACTTCATGGTTCACCTAGAGGTAAAACCTTGCCTTTGCAATATTAAATAAAAATGCTCTACCATAAATTAAAACATATAGATTCAATTGATTTTACCTACAAGAACATATAAAAAAAGATATTTTCAATACTCTTAAAATAATTTCATGGTACTCATGGGTAAACCTTTCCTTTTGTAGTATTAATCGAAAATGCTCTACCATAAATTAAAATGTGTCATGACAAGGTTAAAGTGGATGAGAAATAGAGAAATTATAACTCATCCCTCATGGTATTCTTTGATAGTGACAATCCTATACAAAGGTTGTGGAATTTGGCTTTACACCTGCCAATCCCACTTTAAAGCCTTTTAACAAATACATTTTGTGAATATCCTTCAACCTTTGTTGCCTTGGAGACCACATTTTTCCTGATGGATGTCCATACACTGTAAAATTTGGCTTTAGACTTGCCAATCCACATTTTTTGTTGATTATTTTTTTTAAAAATGTGTTTTTGATATGTTTATATTGTCAATATTTTTGTAAGAGATTTCTTTTTCAAAGATTTTTTTTTTACATGTTTATATTGTCAATACTTTTGTATGATATTTTTTTTCAAAGAATATGTTTTTGATATTTTATATTGTCAATATTTTGTATGAGTTTTTTTTTCAAAAGATGGATATATATATATAACACATATTTATATACTTTTATAAAGCATTAGTTTAAAAATATGAATACCCTAAATTTAATGGTTGAATATTTTTATTAGTTATTTTATGATAAAATATAATGAAAATTATATGAAGATTGCATGACATGAAATAAATGATTTTATATATATGATCAATTTTTTAATAAAATTATTGTTTTATATATTTAATTTATATTTTTTCTAATTAAAAAATTAGATAATTACCAAAAAAAAATTTATTTTAGGAGATTTTTTTCAAAGCATATTTTCGACATGTTTATATTGTCAATACTTTCTTTTATGAGATTTATTTAATTTTTTTTTATTTTGACATGTTTATATTCTCAATATTTTTGTATGG
Source organism: Sequoia sempervirens (assembly GCA_007258455.2). Taxonomy (NCBI): domain Eukaryota; kingdom Viridiplantae; phylum Streptophyta; class Pinopsida; order Cupressales; family Cupressaceae; genus Sequoia; species Sequoia sempervirens. The sequence goes on from VDFB02281492.1 coordinate 527,799,160, forward strand.
GATTCATTTCTCAAAAACTATTTTTTGACATGTTTATATTGTTTTTATAGTATGAAAATATTCAAGCCCTAAATTTGATGGTTATATATCTTTTTTATTTATTTTTATGATAAAATATAATGAAGATTATAATAAGATTATATGACATGAAATAAATGATTTTAGATACATGATATTAAAAAAAAAAAATTCTTATATATATTCAAATTAAAAGATATCTTAATATTTAAAGGGAAATTCAAAATAGATAATTATCACAAGAAATTTTCTTAACATACAAGGTCAAGAGCATTGAAATAGGTATATATTTTGTTTAGAGTATTAGTTTTTAGATTTCTTATAGGTGATGGGAAAATCTTTTTGAATCCTATGATTTAAAATAATTTTTTACAATTTGTTCTCATTTAGATTGTTTGTAAATTGTAGTTGAATCTCCTTGTAATCATACTGAATATAAATATTCATGATTATTTTGTGTTGAGAGGTTTCATGAATGAGTTTTTTTTTTTAGTCTTTTATGGGGATATTGTAATCATGAATTAAGATACATTTTCTTTTGGAGAATTCATTATTATTTTTGGTATCAAATTTTACCATCTTTTTGTTATGTTGAACTTAGAGAATTATACATGTCCTAGATATAAGGGGTGCATAATCATTGCCTTGGGTAGGATCTACTAATCTATCTTAGACTTATTTTTAAGCCAAGTAATTATTAGTAGAAGATTGTAAGAGGTAAAAATAATAAGATGGTCTATGAGATAGTCTATCTTATTATTTTTGAGGCATATTATATAAAATAAAGCATATAGAATGTCCTTTCGCTACTTGGACCATCATTTAATAATTGTATAAAGATCTTAAATCTCGATATGAAAGTGACATTTCCTTGGAGAAATATTAACATGTAGATGATACTAATATTATTATTGGTCCTCTTCCCTCTTTTTATACCATGGGATGTATAGTTGATGGAATTCCTTCTCCACTTGTTACTTATATAGAGTTTAAAGTTTCTACTTTGAGATATTCCAACAATTCTTTCTAAAATAATCATATATTTCTTTTAGATTCACCTCATTACCTGACACATTCCTACTACACATCTCCTATTTCTTTTTAGAGTCCCACATTTTAAATTTGGATGAAACCATTTGAGTACCTTTTTTTATTGTTCAATAGTAGTGCTTCTATAACTACATGCTCATCCTCTTTGGATCAACTTATGTATCCTACTTCACATGCTTTCTTTTTGTCATATTTAGTAGCTAGGCATAAGACTCCTATCTATATTTGGCACATCTTAGCTCACCAACATGGAGATATGTGAGAATCTTCTAGAGACCTTGTTTTCTCTATTTATTCCATCTTTGGAGTGGGAATTCAATAAAATTACATCATAGGGTTTCCTTTTTTTTGAAAGCAAGATGTATTATTGGATAGAGAGGGACCTATCGACACTCATTATGAGACCATTTTCTCCTAAATTCCCTTCACTACATGGACTCATTGATCATATGGAGATTGATGGAGGCTATTCATTTTTGGGGATTACATGGCCTAGCTCTCTATTTCACCCCTATCTATTGGGAGTAGGTGGGCGAGGTGTGTGTGTGGTGATAGAGGGGAATTATCTCTCTTTTTTAGGAAAAATATTCTCTTTAGAAGGGAATTTTTATGTACACGTGTACCTTATTAGGCTTCATTTGTTGAGATCCATGTTCTCACCCACCTTAGTTGTACTTAAGGGGGTGTTAGTATAATTTTTTATTTTCCTTTATTTGGGTTTATAATTTTTTCTTACATGTTTGTTTTGCTTACTTAGGTTGTTAGGAGTAGGTCATTATGAGGGTAGATATCATCTTCTAGGAAAGTTACTCCCACCTATTTTTGGTAAATGGAGTTACATTTCCTATTGATTATATTTGTATCCTTTGTTATCTATATGTACTTACTCACTTTGTCTAATTTAATATATATTATGAGATTTTAGTTATTTATGTCAAGAGATGATAAATAATCATAGAAGGGTAGGAAGAGCTTGTGTAAAAAATACCTATGATGTAGAAAAATAGGATCTAGGGTATAAACCACACCTTCTCTTACATCATGATGGAAGGAACCAAAAATTATCACAAACAACCACTTGGCTACCAACCTCAATGAAAGAGCTAGAATGACAGACAAGGGTTTTTCTTCTTTCATTCAGATGATTTGAGTTTGATTAATTTCCTATTAATTGACTTAATATGATAATGTAAATATGCACCTAGGTCAACTATGAAAGTGCAACAAACTAATATGATTTTAGGAAAAAATGGAACCAAAAAATAGAAATAGAGTAAAGAGTAGCAGAGAGCAGACACAAAGGAACCTAGCATGCAAATTTGACCCTAATTTGGCTAGACAGGGGTGTTGGCACCCTAGCCTTGAGAATGTAGACCTTTAGAAATAGAATTTAGATCTCAATTGGTCCCTGTTTGTAGGCTCTTCCTTTCTATACTCAATTTCAAAACTTCATATGTTGCTGATAAATTCCACTTTCCTTAATTTGTTGACTTGTGAGGCTTAAATGCTTGAATAATAATTAAGTCTTCAATCCTCCTCCAATTTTGCTTCACATCTATAACTTGCACACAAGAGAGGAGGGAGAGAGTGTGTCCTATAGGAGCTTTCCTTAGTCAAACTCCATTTTAGTATTTCTACATCCACAACGACTATGATGATGTAAAGGAGTTCTTACCCTAGGCCGAGAAGAGGCAAATAGATAAAAAAGTGACAAATTGATAATTACTGCAATTTACCACTCAAATATCCATTCCTTGATGGACTAAAGTCATTATACTCATCACATTCAAGGAGAATTGGATACTTTATTTGAAGTCTTGCAAGTGTAAGTACTCACAAAACAAATGGACATGAGACATAAAAAAAATCACATGAAAAATTAATGCATTGCTAACATGATGCTTGACTAAAATAATGCTACAATAATTCTTCTAATTATGCTCTTGACTGCTTTTCAAGATGCTCAATTATCACTTCAAAATGCTAGTTCTTGTTAGGATTTCAAATTGTGAAAAATACTTGTATTTATATGCAATTCTTTAATTTCTTGTAAATTGATTATTGACAGTGAATAATTGAATTCACATGTCTAAATGTTAAAATACTGACACCAACATATTTGAATTGGGGCAAAAATAGGCTAGACAGGGGGCTAGTGCCTTGTTGGTGTAGATTTTTCCCCCTTATTCCTAGGTTTTTCCTACACTTAATTAAGCTTTCTTAGGATAATAAAATGAGTTTATTACTAGGAGATAAGTGTGTGGTGTCCCCTTCCTTAAAGGGTGGAACCACTTTCCACTTTTGGTGGTCCATCTCCACTTTTTGTGGTTGATTCCTATTGGTTGGATTTTCCACCTACTTCCTCTCCTAAGTTCTATATAAACTCACTACCTAACTTGTATTTGCATCCATTCAAGCATCTTGCTTTTTATCTTTTCAGCTTTGAAGATATTAATGTAATATTGTCACATAGACATTGCATAATCTCTCAAAGTCCTGGTTTGCATTCTTATGTTTTTCTAGTTTATGTAGCTTTGATTTTCTCTTCAAAATTTCCTTGGGTTATTCAATCTATTTCAGATTTCTAACACACCATAGTACACACCTACTTTGGGGCTTTGAGTGTTGTTAAATAATTATTAATTGATATTCCCAATTCTACTCTGATTTTCTAGATGTGATCACAAAATAGGAAGAACAAAAGTACAATTAGATCCAAGTACATAAGGGGGAGCTAAACCTAGTATGAAATTGTTAAGGGTGACAATTTACAATGCTACATTTATCCTCCACTTTAGTGAGTATGAACTTACGTTCATGGTCACACTAAAGTAAGGATAAGCCAAGAAGGGTTTTTTTATCCAAACATTGAAGAGATAGGACAAAATTGAATATAAGGGATGCACTATCCCCCAGGCTCAAGATCCTATGGCACAACAATGTAAGGAAAAAGGAAAACAAGCATGAGGTGCAATGCAACATGACAAACATGAAGCATGCACAATGAAGACACAAATAAATCACATAATACACAAAAAATATGTGAAAGGCACAAAGTAAACATATAGAAAACACAATAAGACATAATAAAACAAAAACACAAGGTTTGTACTAAAAGGATTTGAGTCGGTAAGGTAGAGAGACCTCAGTCTTAATTTTTTCTCAAATACCAAATGTCATCCCTCAAATATAATGTTAGAAAAAATGGTGCTCTCATAAGGACTAGCAAGCTACATTATGCTAGATCACTCATGAGCTACATAGATCCACTAGCTGGAAAGTTGTTTTATGCTAGGTGTCCATGCAATATGATGGGTTACACAAGGCTAACAAGCTAAGTTATGCTAGATCCATGGAATATTTTTCCTATAATTCCTCGGGGAGCGCATAAAATTTTAAAGTCACAGGGGATTGGTTAACATCATAGGGGACGAAATCAACTTAGAGGGTGTATAAAAGTTTAATGTCATGAGGACCATTTAATGTCACATGGGATGAAATCACCTCAGAGGGTGTACAAAATTTTAACGGAATAATGTCATGGGGGAGCATTTAATGTGATAGGGGATGAATCTAAAAACCCACGCTTTAGGGGGCACTATAAATAACACCACCACAAATAGTGCACATGAACAAATTTTGCAAGGCCACACCTTAGGGGATATCATATATAATACCACCACTAGAGGTGCACATGATTGATATGCAAGGCAACACCTTAGGGAATATCATGCATAATACCACCACTAAGGGGCACATGACTTAACTATAAGGGATCCTTTAGAAAGTATACCCACCTTAAAATAAAATTTATCTTTGCCCCCCAAGTGTGTTGACAAGGACAACCATATGTGGACATTATCATGTTGCTCCTTATTGATGATATATGGTTTCACAAAATTGTTTTTGTGCCCCCAATTCATGGAAATGAGCATCATATGATGCTATGAATTCCACATAGAAAGGAGCCAAACCATAATAATTAATTTGTTACAAATTAATTATGTATGGATTTACATCAATGCCATATAACTGAATTAACCATTGTAGTTTTCCTTTTAAAACAAAAAACTCATCAATAGAATGCCCAAATTGTTGGGAAATGTTGGGTCATCTTAGAAAGAAACATCTAGGAACAACAATGCCTTCGGTAATTTTAATTTCATCAAATTTCCTTAATGACAGAGACTACTATGCCACAAAGCGGAATCAGACATAGCTCATTTCCCACATTGACCCTTAAAGAAAAAATAATGCTAATTAAACCAGTCCCAAACAACACCATTAAATAGATTCAATCAAGAAAAACCATTAAACATGAAATATGAAACATAAGATATAAACACATAGATTTATGTGGGGAAAACCCTTCTGAGTAAAAAACCCCACTCCAAAAAACCTAGATTGCCATTGTATTATTTAGTAATAAAAGTACAGTTACAAATACAATTACAGGCTCTAAGCCTTTATAGGAGATTTACATCTTGTTCAATTTTTGAGAGAAACTGGTAGCATAACCCTACTTCGATCTCTCCTCTCATCCTCTACATTACAGAACGTTCAATGTTTTATAACATTCATTCTATCCAACGGTTCTTGGCCGACCAGGAAAACCAATCGATTCCCAATTGTTGATCCAACTACCAACAGGTTCCAACCAATCATCATTCTCCACCTCAACATCCATTAGGTCCCATTGAGAAATTATACATAGGTCACAAAGTCAACCATCGTCATATTGCGGGGACATCAATTCATCTCCCATTGACATGTCTTTACCACCATGCAAGTCACTGCTCCATCAGACTCACCAAGACTTCAATTACTGGGTGTCGAAGAGGCATTAGACAATCTCACACTGAACTCGCATCATCACATTGACAAGCATCTAGTTTTCCAACCATTCAGTCATTAGATTTTCAAAGAGACACTTGACCATCTCTCCTCAAACACCCAATGTGACATCGAAAAGGTCTTGCAGCTCACTGTACTGCTGATCCATCAAAGAGACATGCATGTCAAAGAGACTTTCACCAAAGTCTCAGTGACACCCTTAAGTCACATTGACACCGAGTCCTTAACTTCCACCTGCATGTCGAAGAGAATTTTCACCAACTCATGGTGACCTCTTGAAGTCTAATTGATAGGAATGAACAAATCTTCAACCAACATGTCTAAGAGACATCTCACAATGTCTCGGTGATTGCACAAGATCACAGCAACAAGGTTCCACCAGACTCAACTTGCATGTCAAAGAGACATGATCCAACATCCTAGCAACAATGTTAAGTCACTCTAATAAGGTACTTACAACCTTCTACTAGAATGTCAAGGAGACATCATTCAAAGTCCTATTGATCATGCCATGTATCACTGACACTCAAAGGGATTGCTCTTTCACTCAAAACCTGAACTTCCAAACCTCAAGTCGGAGGTTGAAAAGTTTGCAAAACCCATGACACACCAAAAATAAAGGGATTGCTTTGTTGATAAAAAAAATGAACTTTTAAACCTCATGTCAGAGGTTGTGAAGTTCCCAGGATCCGCGACCTGCCAACAACGAAGACAACCACAAAGTCACCAAGTCAGGAGGTTATGTAATTTTAGAACCCCACGACTTAAGTGAGGAAAACTTAGAAACCTGTGACTTAGGTAAGAAACCATTTCCCACCAAAGACAATTCAATCAAACTAGTGAGTTTGTCTTAGTGATATTCAACTATCTATTTGACAATGCAGAGGCCCGAACACCAGTACATTTGAGGCACCATTTCTCAATATTCTCCCACTTTCCAAAGAATGCACTTATTACCAGTCAATGCATGAATCCTTTGTATTATCTAGGACACCTGCAACAACATCTATAATTTCTACCATCTCAGGCTATAGTTCTAGCCATCCTCCAAAGAAAAGGAACAAGCCATGGTGTACATATGCACCAGTCTAATCCGAGACACCACCATTAGAACCAACTGATAGCAAGGGTTTCAACACACTGCCACCAAGTTCCACTATTCTCAACAAGCCATATAGAAGTAATGTCAAATTCAAAGCACTCAACATGAACACAACCATAAAGTTATTCTCCAGAAACAAGATAGAATGCTAGCTAGAACAAAAAAACATAAAACTAATTTCTCCCATCCAACTGAACAACCCACGTGATTGAAAAATAGCACCCACAACAAGTGCTAATCCATCCAATCTCACACACCTCCAAGGTATCCTCATTAGTAAATTCATGCCAGTAGCATAGCTAACCCATCAACCGCAGATGCAAGCTCTATGTACAAACCAGTCGAAGAAGACCAAACACATCCAGGAACTCCCACTACATGGGTAATGCTAAATCTAAAATATCAAGGGTATAAGGAGTCTACAAATAGCATCATATAGAAATGTAAAGAAACATCATGTAGTACCAAGGAAACATCCACAATGATATGCAAAATTTGTAAACTGACAACTTGTAAGAACAACTCTTACCACAAGTCTGCATAACTCTCCCAAGTTCTCCACACCTAACAAAGGAAAGAGATAAAGAACCTCCATGTCATCATCCAAGAACATGAGTGGAAACACATGACCACAAGCTAGTGATCAATGCAGGTCCGACCAAACCTCAAGCCAATGTAATGTGAAACCAAAACATCCAGGAAGACAACCAAGATCAAAGACAGTAATCATTGCACATCATGAACTTGTAGAAAATCCTCCTACATACACCTCTAAATGCCAACTGTGCCAAGTATGATCTCCTTCACAACAACCCTAAGAGAAAAACATAACAAGACCCAACCATTCAATCTCCAAGATCAAACACAACATATATATCATGTAATAAATATGGATGTAAACCTCTCAAAGAAGATCAAACCATTTCATTTCCCATTTCAAGAAATACACCCAATGCATCTCCTAAACTCAACATCAAAGAAAGTAACCAAAATGCATAAGGAGATAATCATGCTATCCATCTCTCACAATGAATCCTTCAGAATCACCTTATAGTGGTTCAAG
>VDFB02281492.1:527811954-527908085 GCA_007258455.2 Sequoia sempervirens
GAAAGAGGGGAGAGAGAGGGAGGGAGGGATAGGTAGGGATAGAGAGACGTGATATAGAGAGTAGAGAGAGATATATATAGAGATAGAAGGAGAGGGAGGTGAGATAGAGAAATGTAGAGAAGGAAGGAGGGAGGGAGATAGATATTAGAGAGGGAAGGAGAGAGAGATGGACATGTAGAGATGTAGTTCTTGAGCTCAAGGGAGAGAGTCAGATAAAGGGATGGAGATAGTGAGAGAGAGAAAGGTCTAGATAATAAGAGATGAAAATGAGTGAGATAGAGAGAGAAAGATGAAATTTGACCTCCTAATTACTAAAATTTCACATGTTGATTACTGAAATTTGACTAAGTCTGAAATTTTTAAATTTTTTCCAAAAACTAGAATTTGCATTATAACTCCTAGAGATCTAAAACCACTCTCAAACATCCTGAAACTATATACATGAAATATAACTTAAAGTATAAGAAATTATATGTCCATACGTAAATGCCAACTTAAATTTTTATTTCATGTATATAGTTTCCTTGGCAGAGAAAGAGAAAATGAAAGAGTTTAGAAAAATGCATTCCAAAAGTCATGAATGACATTTGGCAAGTGCTAAATTTGGCGCTATCCAAATGAAGCAAGCCATTTGGTGAGCACCAAATTTGGAGCTCACCAAATGGGTTGCATTGGGAGATACCAAGCCAATGGGTTGGATTTTGCATTGGGCATCCGACCCAAAGGTTTGGACAACCATTTCATGCAAAAGACGTGATTTTATGAAAGGGTAACAAAATTCCTCATATTCTTACATTTGTGCTCATCAACACATATGCATGTATTTCAATGAAACTTCATAAAAAAACATGATGGCATTAACCTCTCTCTTAGCTATCTAAATAGATAATTATTTTTTCGTTTTGATTCAGTTAAGGTTTTGATCCATAACTTCACTTGTAAATGCCTTTGTTTTTGGTCAAAAACCAACATGTGCTAGTTTTAGGATATATTTTTACTTGTTCATCGAAATGTGAAACAAATTACATTTTTTAAAGCTAGACCCCATTCTACATGTGATGAAAAAAATTCAATTTTCGATTAGTTTTCAAAAAATTTAGGGGGGAGCATGCTCAAATTTCAACTTTTCAAGATGTGTCCACTTTGAAAATTCATAAAATATTATATATTCATTAAAAAAATTATCTGAAAGAATGAGGATAAACTACATGGTGTTAGCTAATTTCTCACAATTCGGATTTTTGAAATTCTAAAATACAGTTAATAAAAAAGGGGGAGGCCCTTAGACACTATGCTATTTTTTTGATAAAAATAGGACCTAATTTGGGCCCCCCCTTTTTGAGACCCTTAATCTTCATTAATTTAAAAAAGAATTAGTAGCTTAGAAACTAGACTTGGAGCACTTCAACTCTTGTTCTTGTTGCATCTTGAAATTTTGAGTGTAACTATCTTCATTTTCTCATGCAAATCAGGTTTTACTGATTTTAGAAAAAAAGTGGCATCTTAAGAGCCAAAATTGTGTCACAGATCCATGCACTTACCCTCTACAAGTTTTTCCATGACAACAATATTAACTTCTTCTTAATCTTTCTCCTTATTTTCAGCATCCTCTTGTTTTTCTTTTGAATCTTGTACCACACCATGCTGACTACCATCTTCCTCTTCCCCCTCTTCCAAGTTGGAAATATCATCTTCCAGTTTTTCACCTAGAACCACCTCCAACTCCTGCTTACTCAAATCTAGTGGCTCTTCCTAATTTGAGAGGTATTTTTCAGCTGATGGATCTTCTTCCTCTTCCTCAGAAGATAACATTTTTCCTTTTGTGTTGTAGCTTGTCAATCTCCTCTTGCCTTTACCACGCTTGAGTCTTTGACATTCCCTTCATCTCCTTCATCCAGTATGCCAATAGTGACTTTTTTAGGTGTTTCGATTTCCTCATAGGCTTGAATTTTTCTTTTAGTGCCTGGGGTTTTTCTTAGATCCTTCTTAGGCTAGGTGGTTCTATAGGAAAGGTTTACATCAACTGAAATAGTTTTTGATGCCGAGGGTATGGCTTGAGGGTTCTTTAGATTTTCAAGAGGGGAACGATGTTCAAATTCAATAGGCCAATCGACATTGATAATAGGAGAGGAGGAAACCTCCTTAGTTACTAAAATAGATTTAGGGTTTCTAGCCTGGTGCTTCTTACTAGAGCTAGGGTTATCTTTGAGCATACCAACCTTATGCTTCTTACTAGAGCTAGGGTTCTCTTCAATCAGACCAGGTTGATTATTCAAGGGTTTAATATGGAGGGGTTTCACAACGTTGTTTGGACCAAGCAAGGGAGTATGGGAAAAAACATAGTTATACAACCTTTGAATTAAATCGTTGATGTTTTTACTAACAATTATTTGTGTTTAATTTTTGTTTGAGTCTATGTTATTTAGCTATGTGTGAGAAGGGTTTTCCTATACCTATTTATTCTTCTATTTGTTTTTTTGTGTGTAGGAGGTGTGGTTGGTTTGGAAAATAATTTATGTTTTATGTTTTAGGGGTTGTGGTTAGTGTATAGGGTAAGTTTGAGGCTTTGCATGATGTGGGTTTGAAGGTTTACTATCATTTATACAAATGTTATTTTCATGTTATTGTTGTAAATACTTTTTTCTGGGCATGTATTTGTTTTTGAATGACTCTTTGTTTGCTTTTCTTTCAATACTAAAAATTATAAAAATCCAAAGTATTTTCCTAGGGGTTTAGCATTAGGGTGTGGACAATGATTTTGATTACCCAAGGGTTCCTCTAACTCTTCTAGGTTTTTCATCTAAAAGGAGAGGAAATGGGGCCAAAATGCTAATTTCTACACTCAAGATTAATGTAAAAGGCATGAAATGTATCTAAATTGATGTCTAAATGCAAAAAAATGAAAAAGAAATGATTTATTGATGCTAATTATAAGAAATGCAAAGTGCTGGAAAACACAGTGATGTATGCAAAAACACCTAAGAATGCAAATAAATGATGAAAGAATTGAACAAAATTGGAGAGGTGCACTTGGAATCTGGAATCTAATGCAAAGAGGTTCTGGAATCGTACATAGTTGACTAGAAATTTTTACTGGGACACTTATGCCAAGATGGGCAACTTAGTCTAGTTTCAAAGAGAATCTGTCAGAATAGGAATCTACCAAATGGGTGTCCAGAAATGTGAAAATCAAATTTCAGGACTGGAAGTGGGACTAATTCGCCACAGATGGCGACTTAGTCCACTTGGAGATTTTTGGAATTTCGGAGCAGGACTCTGTAGCTCTCGGTCTGCACTTGCTTTTTTGATAGGTGTCTAATCTAGATTCTACAGAAAATGGGCTGAAAGACGTCTCCAAGCTTCAATTAGGGCTTTGTTGACTTTGATGGATTTTTGACTAGTTTTTGACATCAAACTCTTTGAAAAATCTGCATACAAAGTTTGCAAACACACAGGCAAAGAGGGGGAAAAGGGTTAAGGGTTAGAGTATAGGGGTTTTCCTTGGTCAAACCCTAATTTGGTAATCAAACCCTAAATAATGAAATGAAATATGAAGAGAATGATAAATAAACAACATGCAATGTCATAAACTTACCAAACCCTTGATGTGAAAATCTAAAGATATGTAATGAAGTGCTCCAATGGATGACTTGATTATGCTTAGAGTGCTTGAATGCTTGAGAATGATTAAGTGAATGGATGAATTGCTTGAGAGAATGAATGCTTGAATGAATGGGGGTTAAAATGAGAGGAAAAACCCTTATTTATACTTGATTGTCCTAAATTTCCCAAAAATAACACATCATAGGCCGGCCTCAAGGGTAAGAGAATAAAATCCCACCAAGAAATTAAAATTATTTTGATTTTTATGCCCAATGGGACTAAGTTTCCCTAGGTGGTGACTTGGTCCCACCAGGGAAATTTCACTGGGTTTCAAAGATTAAAGTGCATTAAATGATGTCTAACGGGAATATCCTCAAAAATACACTTAAGTATGGCCAAAAAGTGCATTAAGGAGTCGTTTAAACATGAGAAAGGGTTGAATTAGTGATGACAAGTCTAGAAATACATGAGAGTTTGTTACAACTCTTTACAACACCTTGAAATAAGATTTGGTAAGTGATAGAAAGGGGATATTTAAGTGAATTATAATGAAAGGGTCCTAGAAAAGTGTGAAAGTGGGTTACAACACTTCACAACACTTTTACAAGACATCCTAGAAGTCATAATGATTCTCAAGGGTCCAAGACCTAATGTGAATGTGTTAGCCACATTGAAACATTAAATCTAGGAAAATTAAAGCCAAAGTCCATAAGAGAGACTCAAGTGAGCATAAAAATGTCAACTATACATTTTTTGGTGACACATAGGGTTTGGTGGGTATTAATGTAATGTCCCAAGATTTTACCTAAGATATTAGTGGTGAAAAATGAATGAATAAAATTTTTATGATGTAAATAAAACATCAACAAGCCACATTATATGCCTATGCACTCAAATGTCATATCAAAATACAAAAAATCAAGGTATGTAATACCAATGCTAAAATCATAGTAATACAAACAAAAACTTAACCATGTCATGTGAAAAAGTTACCATGATACTCAAATGAGAGGGTAGGGTTTTTCTAAGAACACTATTCCATGATATTGTTCTCTTGTAGACATAAAGATCTAAAATGTGTGTGACACTTTACTTCACTCCACATCCTAGGATAACTCAAGAAACATCCAAAATAATGCTCAGGAATATCCAAATAGTTGGAGTAAACCCTTAAGGGTTAGATCACTAAGAGATACAAAGCCTTAACCCATCAAACTATTAACTAGATGAGTACAAATAAAGGAACATAACCTAACATAGAGGAGTGACTAACTTGTAAGTAATTTCAAAGGTAGAATGAGGCCACACAAACCAAGACAAGGATAGAGTTTGGTCAAACATGCCTATAACTTGAACTAGACATGAAATAAGGTATAACCCCATTAAATTGAGTGTTTTCTAGAAATGGTTTGAACTAAACATTTACTTACCCTCTAGGTTAAAAAAAGCATAAAATTCATATAAACTAAATGATTCATTTTAAACAAAAATGATTGTACTCACCAGCATAACCATCTATCCTATGTACAACACAAGAACACATGGTGGGGCTTAACTAAACTAATTATTCTATTCCATAATCATAACAATGTTCAAAGTCTAACATATACTTCATAAGCATAGACATCATACATCAAATGAAACAAGCACAATGTCGACTACACAACATCTTATCATTGATTCTATTTACAACTAACATTCAAAGGATAAATAAATATAGCTTATATTGATAAGTGGGATGGAAGATAAAAGAGGCTGGAGGGATTGGAAGTGAAAAAAAAGACCAAGCATTGACCAGCTATGGTTGGAATTTACTAAGTTGAGAAAATAACCTTCAAAGGCGTGATAGATTGAGAGTTTGAAAGCATAGACAGTGCCAAAAATCATTGCAAATAACAGGGGAAGACAATTGATGGTTGCAAATTTTGGTTTTTAATTTTTATATTTGAACAAGAAAATATAATAAAATATAGTAGACTTATTTTGTGGTTACTCCATTAAAGTTTGGTTGGAATTTTTGGTTCATTTGATTTAATTTGCTACAAATTTCTCTTAGTCTAATTTCAGTCAAAGCATTGATCTACTTCAATTGGTATTAGAGTAGGGTTTGATTGGGTTGGTAAGTGAAATGGCATATAGAGGACGAGGTAGAGATAGAGGACCCAGAGGCATGGAGCTTGAGATTGAAGAATTAATAAGAAATTGCACAACAGAGGCAATTAGAGATCTCACAACACAAATGGAGGCCATGGAAATGGCACAAAGAAGAGGAGTTCACACAATGGATATAAGTGACGATGAGGAAGAGCAGATTGTTGAAGGTGGAGAGGAAGTGAACCATTCAGGTCTAGAACCAGGAGAAGAATGATTTATTAAATCCATGACAAAAATAAACTCCAGGCCACGATTTGATCCTCCAAATTTTAAAGAAGGTTTAAATGCAGAGGAGTTGTTGGATTAGATTGTTGAAATGGACAAATATTTTGAATATGACAATACTGAAGAAGATCAGAAGGTGAAATATTCTTGTACCAAGTTGAAGGGGCATGCATCCCTATGGTGGGATCACCTGCAAGAAGATAGGAAGAAAAAGGGAAGATATAAAATAAAATCATGGATCGAATGAGACGAAAATAAAATCCAAATTTCTGCCAGCAAATTATCAAATAAATTTGTTCAGAAAACTTTAAAATTTGAAGAAAAAGGAGAATAGTGTTGAGGAGTGCACTGAAGAGTTTTATCAGTTAAGCATTTAAAAATAGCACTAGGGGAGAGGGGCCCAAAGTAGGGCAGGTCAACTTTGTAGGTCCATGTGGTAGTCCACGTGGATCTAAAAAACTTAAAAAATAGCTCGCCACGTCACCCTGCCACTTGTGCATCGATCCATATTTTTTTTATAAAAAAATCGATCACCTCACCACCTGTTAAGCACATTTTACGCTGACGTGTCCAAAACTAGATGATTTTTTCCTCCACCTAAAAGTGGATCCCACCCACCTCCTTAATCAGCGAGCAGGTCTATGTATAGTAGATCAGACGACCGCGTGTACACGACAACCTCATCACCCTATACCAATAGTTCAATGCATTAAACGCTCGCCGCCTCCTTCGTTTCCTCCATTGACCAACTTTCCTTATGCATTGCTTTGCATTTACTTGGTCTATCCAACACGTTAATTGGAGCTCAAGGTTCATTTAATACTCCACATTCTTGCATATCCCGCTCACTATCATTCCTTTTTTTCGCAAACATTCTTGATTGTTCGTTTTGTTTGTTGCCAAAACTGGTTTGACTCTCCAAGCTTCATCGTTCGGCTCTTCACATTTCTTCATTCAGATCTGCACTATTGACAACTCCCTACCTCTTTCAGGTGAGGTTTCTAACTTCACTTGGCCCATATCACTATCTTTGAATGAATCGGTATTCTTCCATGCACTTTTTTTGCAAAACTTTTCATTGCAACTTTTGTGTTTGAGAAAGTTGCCTTCAATGAAATGTGGGGAGGGTTTAACTTGTTTTATTTTCCTCTACACTCGACCATGCACTCATAATCTTCTGATATTCATTGCACCTCCGCATTCTGCTTTTCATATTTGCTTACTTATGCAAAATATGAAATGGGTTTGACTGGTTTAAAATGGTTTTTCATTACTATTAGACTTGTTCGATGAAATATGGAAAGGGATTGACTAGTTTTCATCCATGCACTTGTTTTCATGTGTTCTTCATTGCACAAACTTTAAATCTGCAATTTTCTTTTTACATTTTTTTGTTATTCTAAAATACGGAAATGGATACAATATATTTGCTTGTTACTAAGAAATATTCACATGGTTTTAATGTTTATCATTTCGAGGGTTTTTTCCATGCACTTGCATTCAAGTCTTCCTTAATGCACAAACTTTAACTCTACAATTTGCTTATAATATTCTAATGTTATTCCGAAATATGAAAATGGTATGTCTGGTTTTCATTTCCAAGATATTCTGGCATGTTTTATGTATTATTCTATTCTTCCATGCACAATAGTTATGTTTGCAAAATTATTTTTTCATTTCATTGTTACTACCAAACATTGGTAAGGCTTTCACTAGTTCAAAATTACAGGGTTTTCTGCCATGCACTTGTATTCCTCTCTTTGACAATGCACAAACTTTAACTCTTCAAATCTCCTTTAATATTTTTTTGTTATTCCCAAATATGAAAATGGATTCACTCATTTTTCATTCCGAAGTTAATCTGCCATGAAAATATATTATTATGTTCTTCCATTGACATTGATATTTCCATACATATAAACTTATTGTGCATGGAAGAACAAAATAATACATAGACAAATTTCCATACATATACTTTTTTCATTTCAAAGCTTTTCTGCCATAATTATATTATTATGTTCTTACATATATATTTATCTCTCCTTCTTTCCCTCTATATATACATATTGTGCATGGAAGAACATAATAATACATAGACATATTTCCATACATATACAAATATATGTATATATATATTCGAAAATATATATAGATAGATAGTAGCATCCCTCTACTTCGACCGTCTTTGGATATTGAGTAAGTTGTTTATTTGTGTCTTGTGAAGTCATGTTGACCTTGTCGTTTGACATTTTTTTAATTGAAGGGATAACATCCCTGGTTTGTCATAGAAGATTTGAAATAATCGCTCCTAGTGTCATTTGCTTTTATAAGGAAGTTGCTCCACGTTTTATCTCCCTAAAATGAGAGAAACTTCTGTCCTTATACTCTCTTCCCCTAAATGTATCCTTATTTATAATTGAGAGAGGAGAACCGATCTTTTTTTTCTTCTAAAAGGAAGGGAAATATGTTTTAAGTAACTAACTAGGTGGAAATAACATTTATTAGCCTTACTCTCTTACTTTTAAGGAAATAAATTATAAAAGGTTGTTTTTATTTAATCTCTATTATTTAGTTGTATCTTCTTTTTAATTAAAATCAAATGTTATACAATTTAGGAGAAAACATAGATTATGTGATTTTATTAGGTTTTCTCTAAAAGAAAAAGATAATAAAAGGTTTGATTTAGATTTTTGGTTGATTTTTGGATTATGTGTATATTTGTATATTTAAAATTAGTGAATGGTAAAAATGGAATGCTATTTGATTTAAGAATTTAAATTGGAAATTTTATTTTGATAGGAATGTATATATATATATAATATTTATTTAATTATTCTTCTTTGAATCAACCTCTTCATAAAATTCCTTGTATAATATTTTAGTGTCCCTGAAAAAAACAGGTCATTAATATTACTGCATTCTATATATGTATATGTGTAAATATATAGCTCATGAATAAAAATTGAGAGAAAATTGGTATTCACATAGATAAATTACTTTTATATATATATATATATTTACTTTATAAATTTCATCTTTTAAAACAAATTTTAAATAAAATAAAACATAATTTACAATATGTTTATTTAAATACAATACTATCTATTAATAGTATTAAATTTATTAAATATACTTATACAAACTCAAACCTCCAAAACCTCCACGTGCCTTTAGGATTCTCTCACATCTTGCATGAGTTTTCAACGTGGAAGAAGCTAGATTTTTTTTGGAAATTTGCTTTACACCTGTCATTTGCATGTGCTTGAAAATGGCTAAAGCTTTTTATTTTCTTACGGCTGTCAATTGCATTCACGGGGGAATTCAGGAAAATAAACCCTAGTTAAAAATAAAGGTAAAAAGAAAATCACGATGGGAAGAGGAAGCTGTTTTTGAAAGGATAAGGGTAACAAAAGTTATGCAGAAGCTTGAAGTAAGTGTTCCTCTATTTTCTCCAGTGTGTTTTGCGAATTAGCACCATTCTTTCAACAATGCTTTATACACGCTCTTTGTATCTGAATTGTGGTACACGTGTTCATCTGGCTTACCATGAATTTATAAGGAAACATTGGTTACATTTATCATCTTCAACAATTTTTTTCTTCAACCAGTGATGTCGTTCCTTGGAATCTGATTTCTGGTTTCTTATTTGTGTTCATTACTGTGTCTTAAACTTTAAGACATGATGCAAGACTATTCAATTTGTGTCAGGGAGCCTTTCTCACTCTGAATAGCCTGTCAAATGAATTCTTTGGGATTCCTTCTTGTTTGGATTAAGATTTGTCTTACTGGTTGATACGTGTATTATCTAAAACTGTTTTCATTGGATGGGTAAAAAAAATTTAAGAGTATTTCAAATAGTTCACGAGTGCTTCCACACTTTGCATACATGTCTACCTAGGGCCATTGCAACTTCATCATCTGACAAATTCCTCTATCCTTCTTGCTGTGCTCGACGCCCATAACCTGTCTCAAAGCTTTCATTTTGGCGCAGACAGTTAGGATGCTGGCTAAGGTTGTGTAATCAGGATTTTCACCTGCCAAATTGCATTTGCTCAAAAGTTTCTTAAGCCTTTTCAACAAATCCGTGTTGTGCATATTCTGCAATCATTGCATCCCAAGAGATCACGTTCCTTTGAGGCAATCGGATAAACAGTAAAAACGCCTTGTCTACGCGGTGTATTTTGCATACATGTCTCCCAACATAGTTGCACTACAACATCTAACAAAATTCCTCCTTCCTTATGCTTCGATGGATGCCTGTGGCCGTCCCAAACCTCCCATTTTGGCGCAGGCACTGAGGATGTTGGTTAAGGTTGTGGAATTTGGCTTTGCACTTGCCGCTATTGGTAGCCGCCCCTTCAAACTCTGCCTTGCCGGTATCGACCTGTCACTTCTCCAATTTGATGAAATGCAACCAAAATATTAATAATGCACACATTTAGGGTTTAACATTCGGTTTATTTAAAATGAAAATTACATCCAAGATTCTATTAATGAGCACATTTAGGTTTTATTATTACTGCATCTTTTTAAACTAAGTTTTGGATAAATCCTTTTATTGTTTAAACAACTAGCCTGTGGGATAAATGTAATGTTAAAACTCTGTATTTAGAAGTAAAAACATATGCATAAGTATATATACCGTGAGCTTGAAAAGTGCATGTAAGCATATATAGATAGTAGTATAAAATTGTCTTTTTCTTTAATTAAAGAAATTAACATTAGGAAAATTCTATTAAATGTATTCATGTGTCTATTTAAAGAAATAACCCAAGCTCCCTAGTAATTTTGTTAATAAAGATAGAAAATATTAGTAAATTTAGTGAAGTTAATAAGAATGTTAATACATCCTAATTATTAATAATTTAATAATCAAATTAATAAAATATTTATTAAGTTAGTATTATATTAATATTATTCATTTACTTATATTTTAAGGAATCGTTTATGATGACTTAATTGTTTGATATAACTTATTTAGTCATGTACATATTAATTTTATTAACAAGTAAAAAGGTCTAGTTTGTATCCAAGTTATATGACATAATTAGTGTTAAATTAAAGTACCAATAATCATATATATGATTGAATTGTATGCATCACCTTGTTTATATGTACTCTTGATAGGGATGTATTACATGTGTGAATTGAATTCATATGGTGTGCTTAGTGTTGGTTCCCAAATCAATAGATGCAATGAGTCCTAAAGAGTAGCCACTCTCTCATATTCAGACTCAACGGGTTGATATGGCCAACAAACGAGAGAGTGAATAAAATTCCCCTTTCTCCCCTGCACTTTAGGATTTGTTAAACCTAGGAGGGTGATTCCAATAGTGTGCTTTTAGATACTTGTGTGCCAAAGTATCAAACACATAGTGAATAGATGAATCTCCTTTATATGCTTAACATACACAATACCCTGAAGGTATGGCTAATCTTCATTGCAGTGTACACATTAAACATGAGAGATATGATTCTTTGAATTCCACACACACTCACACCAAGACTGATAAGTAAATTTGATTTAAAAGATGATTAGCTACTGCATTAACCACCAAATGTAACATGAATAACACACTTAGATCAGTGCCTCATCCTTGGAACGAAGTCAACTCAAACACATACATTATCTGATAACAATTTTCACACCTGATAATATATGAAGCTTTGAAGTGTTGCATTACAACATTTCAGTATTATGTCTTAACCTTTACTTCTTACTAGCATCCTAGCACTCAGTTCAATACAAATTTACAGCCATATTCAAGCACCTACATTAATTCTTTGAACTAATAAATAAGAATAGAGCCACACATCCATTTGAAATTGATAGAGACAAATAAGACAACCTTGATTGTATTATTCATAATCTGTAAAACTAGTACACAAGAGAGTAAAATAGTATCAAACTTGAAACATTTAGCATTATTTTTCTAGTATTGTAATCAAATTTACATAAATATTGACAAACTCAAACCCTAAAACTTGACTCTAAAATGCTCTCTATTCTCATCAAAATGTTCTCTATGTTAAATTATAAAACAACCTTCTTTTAAATAAGGCAGAAAGAAAACACTTAAGGAAAAACAAAAACCCTAAATGCTCATTTGAAGAAGACACTTGGCACATTTAGGTTCCCTGATCTTCAACTGCCTTTACTTGCTGAAGAATCTTCAACCTACTCTTTGTTTTCTTGCTCCTCACTCCATTGCCTTATAATATAAAAACATTCCTCTTTGGACGACACATCATTCCACTTCTATTTGCTGTAGAAAATATTTGTTTATGAAAGAATAAAAATTCTTCCGTGAAATATTTTCATTCTTCACTGTAAAAAAGAAAAATCTCCCTTGTGTAATTACTTTTTACTTTTAATTGCAATTTCATGCCTCTATTTTTACTTGGGAAGATATTTAAAATATTTTATCGGGCAATAAAATATTTCCCATGCACCTTCCATTGAAAATATCTTGTTTTTACTATGAAAATCTTTTTCATTTATCCTCATTCTACTATAGAAAATTCCACTCATTCGTAGTTGAAAATGCATTTATCGTGAAGGCCTTTTACTTGTGCATTTTCCATTTATTTGCCCAGTGAATATCACACATCGCTAATAACATGTGAAAAATGGAGAAAAAACAATGATGGGAGAAATAAAACACATTTCACATTTTTATGTTTTAATACCCACCAACCAAAGTTCTTTGTTTTATTTGCAAATGTTTTGATTTATTTATCGAGCCATGAATAATCTTTATTCTCGTGCAATCTCCCATAATTCTTCGCTGTCCAAAAGAACTCATGAAAAAATGCCAAGATTAATCTTCGGGCCCACCATCGCCTTACAAAAACTAAATATTGGGATACCATCATTGCACATTGTGGATGCATATGGAAAAGTAAACATCAAATAGCGATGCACAATAAAGAGAGTGCAGCCATGGCACATTTCTGATGGAGGACATAAAATAATATGCAATCAATGATGGGCGATGAAAGCTTGCTCCATCACTAATTGAAAGTTGAAACAGTGACATCCATTGGCGATGGACAATGGACATAAAACTGCGACATGCAGGAGAACTTTGAAAATTTATTAAAATCTGTCCTTTACTAAAAAGATTCAATTAACCTGCCCAAATGAAGACTTATCGTTATAAAACATTGCATCTTTGATTTTTTGCTTCATTTGAATTTCAAACTCCGATGGGCAATGAGTTTTGTCATGTGAAAGCCGCCTCTGGACCAATAGAAGTAAGAATTAAACTTGCTTGTCCTTCAAAACATTTGAAATACATTTACATTTTCCCTAAATGCATCTTTCACATTTGCACAATATTTAAAATATGAACATTTGAAACATTATGAAAATTTGTGACTTCTAATTACACCTGCGACCCATTTGGAAAAAAATTACTACGAGCAATCCAGGACACCTGGAGCTGAGATTTTTTGCATGCGGCCATAATCAATTATTTAGAGAAAATCCATTTATTCAAATTTTTCCCAGCCATAAAAAAATCAGGCACCTCCTTTGTAAACCGGCCCCTGGGACGTGTTTGCCACACCCGAAATACATTAAAATAACACATCATATGACTTCCATTTTTTATGAAAATGGAGCTGTAGAGGTTTTAGACCAAAACAAGAAATGAGTTGTCCTTAGATTTTCAAAATTTGAAACTTTTCGGAACACTATTTTTGGCCATGTTGTAGTCAGAAAAGGATTAGTTAACCAATTGGAACGTATCCTAGGAGCCTGAAATTGAGTAGGCATGTTGGGTAAAAGAACAAAGTTGTGTCACACTTTATAAAGGAAATGATCAACGCTGATTCAATTTTTAAACTTGAATCACTAAAAAGTGGCATATATGTTTTGAATTTTGAAATGATGTAAACTAGTAAAATATGTATTTTTTAGTATATTTTATGTTTGTATTTTTTTGAAAAAATTAAAAAATTATTTTAAACTTGTTTTTAATAAATTTAAATTATAATTTATTTGCTGATAAAATGCTGAAAAGTGAAGTTACATGGGACGTTAAACTTTTATAAGTAAATTTTATTTTTTTTCTTTCAATTTTTTTGTGTGTATTTATAACTTGAAATTTTAGTGCACATGGATATATTTTTTTCCAATTTTGATAAATATATATATTTTTAAATAAATATTCAAATGTGCGTGAATAAAAAAACAACTGTTTACATCGGATGTCAACTTTCATATTAAATATTTATCTAAAATGGAAAAAAAATTATACCATCTTAAAATAGATTCTTTTATAGATAGTGCATCATATTTTTCTCAAATTTTTTTAATGAGTTTTAGTGTTTTTCCTTGGCATAGTAATCAACCTAATATTTTGTGTTGATAACCTACTTTTAGTAAAAATAAAAAATAATTAAACTATTAAAATAAATATATTTTTGAAAACTACACTTATGGATCTACAAAAGGGTATTTTTATATTTAAAAAAAAATGTTATTTGCATTAGCAGGAATTATTAAAACCTCAAGTTTTTCAAATAATTTTATTTTTTTGGTAAATTGGACTCAAAGTGGTGCTCCATATATTTTTAGCCAACAATTTTAGTTGAAAAAGTTGTGGAAGTAGCTAACTTAGCTAGAATGAATCTTACTAGATCATATGTTTGACAAAAAATGATTTTTAGTTAGAAATACTTAAATTCAATTGTGCTGATAAGTTGGTTGAAAGTGTGACACAACTTTGTGCTTTTACCCTATTACCATTTGACCCAAGAATTCATTGCAACAAACAACATGAAAAAATTCTTGCTGAGGTGAAAGATATTAAATACCAAAGTTGCCTACTTGGACTTTTCTACAATTTCACCTGTTAGAAACCAATTAGGGCTCTCAAAGTCACCACTTTGAAAAAATATCAAAACAACTTCTAGGGGGCTGCCACTGGAAACATAAGCTCATCTACGTACACTAAGTATGTGTGCAAGAGGGATTTCCTTGAATCATTATTCATCACAAGATATTAAAGGTCAAACTTGACCTCTTTGAAATATTTTGAAAATGTAGCTGCAAAACAAAGCAAAATGCATTTGCTTTTGGCCTGGTAAAAATAGCAAATCTGACCATGGGGCTTTGAAATCGGACCAAGGAGTACATTAATGTGGGGAGAATGGAGAGCAACAATCCTTTAAGCATGACAATCAACTGGCTCCAAATTTTGAACCTCCAAAGTAGGTCACTTGGACAGATTTTGCAGGTGCACTTCTGAGTGTGCAAAGGAAAATTTTTCAACATGGGCCTTCAAAATTTAAATTTTTTTAAGGTGCCATCACCTAGCGTGCTAGTAAGTATTAGGATAAAGAGTGCTATAGGTGATTGATTTGTATAACATGTTAATGGGTTGATTCAAATTAAATTGGATTGTGTACACAATGTGAATAGCGTGCTTGTGTACATTTCAATTATTCTATATTTATGTAATGGATTCAAAAGAAATATAAATGGGTATCATTTGTATGAGAACTAGAAGAATTTTGGTGATGAGCTTAAGAACTTCGAGTATCCTATATTTTATCAGTTGTCTTGTTAATACAAGTTTCCCTTAGAGAGGCCTTTTATCGAAATTAGACATGATAACTTTATTAGAGTTGTTATTTCATCTCGTCTCTAGGTTCATTATTGTCTTGGTTTAGTTATATGAATTTAGTAAGTTTATTTGATCAAAATTAGAAGGAATGTATTATAGATTATTTCTTATATGTTTGTTTTCATGTTTTAACCTTCATAGTTAAAATCTTAATATTCTTCGATGGCTTATAGATCCATTATGTAGTTGGTTATTTAGAATGAATATTATTATAATTACTTATGTTGATTATACTTACTTATATATGTATCAATATGTTAAGGACTCGATTTAATAAATTATGTGGATAAGTTGTGGAGTTAGGTGAAATGTGATAATAATGCCTTTGTTGAATTGCTTAATTTCGGAATTGATTGTTATATGTGAGTGAAGTTGTGAATTAGCCGAGAGTTCTTCATGGATGTAGTTAGAGTGAACATTTGTGTTGAATTAAGAGCTTGGTTTTGTTTAAGTGGTTATTATCTAAAGTGTAACTAATTGGATATCATGTAAGGAAGTTATTAATTTTAATGAGGATTTAATATTCTTGGAACTTATTTTTCTTGATGTTTTAGTGAAACTGGAAAGATGATTTAAATGTTGTGATGTTTATTGCTTTTGATTTGTTAGTGAAAGTAAACTGTGTGTGTTAAAACAGTTATTGGGATATTTAGAAGTTATGCTTCTTTAGTTATTTTAAACTATGAATGGATACAATGTACTTGATTAGTTATTACTCTTTAGGGTTTATTCATTGAGTGTATTCGTGCATCTGAAGGTTGATTTGATGTTTTTATTTTGATGTGTCTACCCTTTGCGTTGCTTGGTTTTGGCGGTGACTTTTATTCATCGGGTTCATGTTGGATTAAGGGATGATTTGAAGGTTCCTTATCATTTTGTCTCCCGTTTGAGTTATTTTGTGTGAGTAGATTTCCAAATGTTAAGATTTTGTTGGAACCATGTTGTTTATGGATGTTTATTAATTTCGTTTAAGTTGTTTATTTGTCATAATGTTAGCTTGTTAGGGTATTGTGTGCGGAGAAAATTGAGGTCTCCCTTGGGTGCCCTATTGGCTAGTTTACTGTTGGTATGTGTGGTTGATATTGTATTAACTTGATTTAATTTGAAGGTCTCATTATGATATTGCCTCTTTTATTCCTCACTTGTCATTTTGTGATATTGGAAGTTATATAGTGATTTGTAGTTCCATGATGAGATTCTTCCTTTGGTGTTAATTTCAATTGAGGAGGTCCTATTTGCAATGAATTTCTTATAGTCATATTTTGAGATGGTTGGGAACCCAAAGTGTTTGAATTATCTCCAGTAGGAGTTTGTGGTTTTTTAGTGTTTTAGGCTTCTAGAGGCAATGGCGAAACTTGATTTATGTTGATTATCCATGGTTGAACCTCTATGATTCATTGAACTTATTTATGATTTTGAGTTCTTGTGGGTGTTACCTTGTACCATAGTGTTGAATTTTGAAGTGGATTTTGGGTGAGAAGGTTCATGCCTCACATACGTACTTGATTCTCATGATTTTGGTGCATCAGTTGATTTATGTAGTTTATGTGGTGAGTGGTACCTCCTTTTCTCTTATTTCTATGATATGGAATGGGTTTGCAAGATGGTTCTTGCCTCACTTATTGTGTGTTATGTACATATTGATCTTTATGTGAGATGAGGTACACCCCTTGCATGTTTTTGGTTTGGGTGCCCGTGGGGAGAGTGGCTCTTCATGGGGGTCGATGCACAAAGGGGCTATCAGGGTAACCCATGGAAGAGTTTCCTTAACAAGTGATAATTTAATTAATGAACTAGTGGGTTTGGGTAATTAAACACTAAACAAGATTAATTATGTGCCTCACCCACACCATTAGTGCTTTCATAGGCTAAGGATGGGATGAGAAGACCTGGTCGGTAAGATCACTGCCTTGTCCTCACGGAAGGTAAGTGGTCGCGTATGAGTCACCCTATGGAGGGGCGCCTTGAGATAGGAAGTCAGGATAACCATAGATGGAGGAAATACCTTGTGATAGGTTGTCTGGATAATCCATGTAAGGCCATGCGATGACACTCTCCCACAGTACCCATTTTTGCCTCTAGGAGTGTTTTTTTTATTTGTTTGATGTTGTGTTATGTTGGTGTGTGTTAGCCTTGTCTACTTGACCTTTTTTTTGGATGTTGGTCCTTTCTTGTCATCTCCTAGCACGGGGGGTAGGCCTTTGGGTCCACGTGGTTGGGTGGAGCGTGCTATGCACCCCATTGGGTTCCCAGGTTGTGTTCATGATGTAGAAGCAGATGCAAAGTTTCCAGAGCTTCACTTGGTTGAAGACTATTCTACACTTGAACTTTATTCTTCATTGATGTATTATTCTCGTATTTGATGTACTCTTCCTGTTGATATAAGGGAAGCATTATGTAATGTACTATTGTATCCATGATGTGTCAGATCTGTGGAAATATGCTCCACAATTGTAATATTGAACTGTGAATTGAATTGTAATAAAATGATATATCTTTTTCATCTCTAAATGATCATGGATGGTTGTATATTATTTTCATGTAATCTTGGTTTTCATTTGCTATCGTTATGGTATGGGTTTTAAGTTTAGTAATGCCACCACGTGTACCCTAGAGGACGTAGATGATTATGCAAATGCTCAATGGCTTATCTTATGCAATGTTTCACTTTAAAAATAAAAATAAAAATTGTGCGGTATTTTATTGTCCTTTAGGGTTCACACGATGGGGCATTACATATATATATGTATATATACATATATGCATATGTATACATATGTATATATATATACATGTATATATATATATATACATATATGTATATATATACATATATGTATATATATACATATATATATATATATATATATAATATATATATATATATATATATATATATATATGTATATATATATATAAATATATATATATATATATATATATATATATATATATATATATATATATAATATATATATATATAAGTAGGAAAATATCCATCCATTTTCCTCCTCCATCTAATATTGAACCCCACACTAATCCTAATCCTCCACCTACTTGTAGTCCTCCATTCATTCCCAACCAAACATCTAATAAGATAAGTAGGAGTCATATGCTATCATAGTTGGCTATAAGGGAGAGTGGTCGTCATTTACAGTCGCTAAATTGAAGAACAAACAAAACATACACATAAAGGAGAGGACCTATGTGAAAGCTTGCTATAGGAAACATGTATACACTATCAATTTAATTGAAGAGAAAACAAAGAAACAAAGGAGCTTTTTTTCCCTACAGAGAATGCAATGAAATGGTGTAAAGTTCATGGCATTTTCCATGAAATTAAAATTCTTGGAAATTTCCAAGAATTTATAAGTCATGGTAATTTCCATGTATTTTATACTAGTACTAACTGCATGCATTGTAGGAAAAGAGTGTTTTGATGCGACGTATACATCGACACGTGCATATACATATATGCATATGTACATTGAACCTAATTAGATGTATGATTTGTTTTTTGTTCAATTAAAGTGACTGTAAATATCTTCCCCTCTCCCTTACAACTAACTTTGATGATGGTTGAATCCTACTTAGGTTCAATATTTACAGTCACTTTAATTGAACAACAAACAAAGCATACATCTAATTAGGTTAATTGCTTAAGTGATTGTTACTAGGAAATTTGTTTTACATATTTATGTTTGGCTCTTCATGTTTCATTGTTCGGCTCTGCACTCAAGAAAGATCCCTTTCTCTTTCAGTTGAGGTTTTCTACCTCACTACGCCTATACCATTGTATTTCCTTTTAACAATGTTTAACTCGTGTTTGTTCATGTCTCACTAAAAAGATCCGCTCCAAGCCATTTCAATTCAAATAATAAAATTTAATAAAATGAGATCATGCATATATTGAATAAAAAAAACTGTTCATGCACATTAAAGACAATTACATTACAAAGTGTCATCAATTGCATTACAAATTGTTCATAAAAACCAAGCATTGAATTGCAAACTTCCAAGTTGCATATTAAAGAAAAGAAAACTGTATATTTATATATATGTATACATGTATATATATGTGTGTGTGTGTGTGTATACATATATATATACACACACAAGTGCATGGATGAATACCCTCTAATTGTCAACTAGTGAATCCCATTCCATGTTTAACCATTGCATGGCAGAAAACCCTGTAATAACATGATATAATAAGGTTGTTTCAGGGTATTGCTTCCTACAAGAATTAGAGACAAGTGTGGACAAAGAGGGGTCTGATGTAGCAAACCGCATAGAATGTTGTTGGAGAAAACTAATGCTTGAATGAGGTGAACCTAACAAAAAACATGAATTTAGATTGGGTTTTACCTCCACGATAAAACATATGATTCTATTCATGTTTTTTGTTTGGGTTCGACTCATTGAATCTATTGTATTGCACATGAGGGAATGTGTTTCGAGTAGGAATCACTCACTGCCTCCTTTGTTTCCTCCACTAACCAACTTTCCTTATGCATCGCTTCACATTTACTCTGTCTGTCAGGAACATTAATTGGAGATCACGGTTCATTCAATACTCCACATTCTCGCATATCCCACTCACTCTCATTCCTTTTGTTTGCAAACATTCTTGATTGTTCATTTGGTTACTTACCCATGCATGTGTGGCTCTCCACAACTCATTGTTTAGCTCTACATGCTTCATTGTTCGGCTCTGCACTCTCAAAAGCTCCCTTTCTCTTTGAGGTGAGCTTTTTTACCTCACTAGGCCTCTACCAGTGCCTATATATATATGAATACATACATACATACACAATGCGTGTGTATGTATGTATGTATGTATGTGTGTGTGTGTATTCTCATATATATTTATGTGTATACATACATACATACAAACATACATACATACATACATACATACATACATACATACATATATATATATATATACAGACATACATACATACATACATACATACATACATACATACATATATAATGTGTATGTATGTATGTATGTGTGTGGGTGTGTGTGTGTGTATGTATGTTCACATTGGGTTTTTCATTTAACTCAATATTTGGGGTTTCAACTTACACTACTTATGAATGTGAATAAATTTCAGTCCAATTTCATGGTTTTTTTTAAAAGCATATGCCAGGGTTCATATATATCAGTTCTATGCATTGTCAATGTTTGTCACCCACCACCCTGTAACTCGGTATTTGGGGTTTCAACTTGCACTGTTTATGGATGTCAATGCATTTCTGTTCCATACACTGTGATTGTTACACCATATCATGTTGGTATATATGTATAACTCATGTACACATGTTCAATTTGATTGTTCAATTGGATTGTGCAGTTGCTTTCTTCAATTTGATGGTTCCATTTGAGTGTTCAATTGCATTGCTCAATTGGATTGTTTAATTTGATTGACCAATTGGCTTGTTCAATTTGATTGTTGGCTTGGATTGTTCAATTGCATTGTTAAAAGTTATTGTTCTGCTGCATTGTTCTATTAGATTGTTCAAATATATAGTTCTATTTGATTGATCAATTGGAATGTTCAATTGCATTGTTCAATTGGAATGTTCAATTTCATTGTTTGATTGAAATGTTCAATTTCATTGTTTGATTGAAATATTCAATTTCATTGTTCACTTGAAATTTTCAATTTGATTGTTCATTTTGATTGTTCAATTTGAATGTCATATATGTCATGTTTAGTCCTTAGCAGTTATTTGTTTCATTGTTTTAGAAATGTTGGTATATTCAGCTGGCACTTGTTGTAAATTTCTTTCTTGTTCAATCTTCTTCAATGGTGTGCTATTTTAATCCATTATTGGCTTCGTGATGGTGAATTGCATGACATAGGTAAACAAAAACCGATACTATACATTCTTATTGTAAGTTAAACCCTTTTCTTACTACACTTTTCTTATTAATGACTATTTTCATATATGTTTGCAGGATTCAGTTGGAGAAATTCACCATACCATTGGCCATCTCCAATTCATATAGGTGAGGTTTTCAACCTCACTAATTAAAGCTGCACCAGTGTCTCCTGTCATTCCCTTTTCTTTCTTCTTTTCAGTTATTTGTTTTGTTATGGGTGTGTTGTGTTACTTAAGGTGAATGTTATTATTTATTTTGTTGCTGATTTTGAACATAATTTTTAAAGTGTTTATTTGATTGTCCTGAGATTGAAGGTTCTCTCCCATTCTAAGTGCATCAATAATGTGCTCCATGATGTTTATGGCCTGTATGGTGTTTATGAACACTTCAAATACTTGTGTTCATAAACACACTCAATTTGTCAAGGAAATATATGGTTCTCTTCATGCATCACTGTGACTTCAATGAGGATAAATATTTTTATTTAATTTCTATGTATACATAGACTATATAGCATTCAATCTATATATATGTTGTATGTATATATATGTATATGTAGATTCACATTCATATATATGTAGATACACATTGACATAGATGTAGGTTGTCATGACCCCTATTCTTATTGTTTGTATTTACAATGTTTAATTAAAATAATTTGTGGAAAAATAAAAATGTAAGGAAATAAAAGAATTAATTACAATTATAAAATTTATCTAGCAAATAAATGACAATGTTTAGTATTTAGAAAAATCGTTTTATTTGTAGATAAATGGTGTTTCTTTATAATATTTGAAATACATATTTAAGTTGGAATTAAAATGGTACTTTCTTTAATATTTACTGAATAAATATTGTGTAAGAAAAATAAAATAAAATAAAATAAAATAAACTTTATTATTTTCAAGATTCAGTTTTTGGAGGAAACTGAAAATAAATCTTTTAAAAGAAGAAAAAGAATAACAGAAAAGGGAGGAACAACCAGTCACCTCTGCTTTGTGGTGATTTTCAGGTCTCTCCATATGCTAATAGGAGTCCTGTTCTGAGAGATTGGCACCATAGTTGTAGTTGTAGTAGGAAGATTTTACCATGGAGGCATATGTAGTCTTACTCAATGATGTATACGGTAGTGTACTTCCCTTATGGACTGGATCTTTGGGAGGTCAAAAACTGGCATAGTCATCAGTCTGCCTGCTAACTCTCATGCATTGCTCAACATAATACCGATGTATATTGTGTGCAATCCTTCAGACTTAGGGACAAAATGTGCCAATCCTCATGACATTCGTTATTTCTAGAAAGGTTGTTGTATTGATCGACATCCTGGAAGTATTGGTATTGTGCCTCAGGTATTGTAAATTTCTAGCAACACTTCTTTCTCTGTTGAAATGATAATCGAATCCCTAGGTTTGGCTGTGAGCCAATTGATGTTTTGAAATTTTTCCTAGAAGGCATGCTTTAAATATGGATTTTTTGTATTTTTGGGATTTTCTTTAAAAATCTAGTGATAAAATTATATGTGATATTATCTAGTAGCACTTCTGTCTTTTTGGATGTCGTGTTTATTGCTACCCTTGGCATACAGTTCAAAACTTGTGAGGTTTAGCTGTGAACAAATTGAAGTTTCAAATTTTTTACCTGGAATCATGTTTGAATCTGAGCTGTGTCACTTGAGTTTTATTTGAAGAATCTAGTTCTAATAATAATTGGAATTTCAATTTAATATTTAAGCACGGTGATCTAATCTTGGTTCAATTCAATAAATAATTGGATATACATCTCAAGTTCTCTTTGATAAGGAGTCTAAAAACAATGGTTCATTAGGTGCCAGAACTAGGTCGTGCATTTACTAATTAGTATATTTTTGTTACTGATATGAATGAAAAGCTTTAAGTGTGGGAGGGGACTCCCAGCCATGTTCTTCCCCATTGGGAAGCTGTGCTATGGAGGACAACACCCTCCACAGGCTACAGCCTATGGAGAGGGCGCTGCCCTCCACAGGAAACATCCTCCCCAAAGGGAGGTGTCAATAGAAGGTTGTAAGGTAAATAATCTCTCAGATTCCATTTTTCAACTTGTCTCAGCTACTACACTTGAACATAGTAGGAAGTTTAAATATTTAAATAACCTCCTTGATTCTACTAAAAATCTATTGCAGTTGCAACACTTGAAGATAAATATTGTCAACGTATTAGCATGATAGAAAGCTCCAAACTTCTTCTCCTTGGGTGGTTGTTGAGTTTGAATCGAATGACTGCACATTAATGATTTCTTGCTAAGCCTTATGGTAGCCTTTCGGGGCTTGGAACCCTTGGGTTAGAAATTGAAACTTAGATGTTTCTGATCTCCTTGATATCTTTTGTCTGTGTTTGATCTATGCAATCGCTTAGGGTGTTTGGACTTATTCTTTTCTTTATTTCTTGGATGTGGAAACCTTCATCAGAGTTAGGTGCCTTTTGTATGGTGGATATGTTTCATTGTATAATATGTATTTCTTTATGTATATATATATATATGTTTTGATGGCGGTAGTATAGTGCCAAATCATTCCGGGGAAGTAGTAATTCAGGTAATTCTTTATTCAGAGATGTGAGCTATTATGCTGCGATGCTACTATTTCCCCACATTAGCAAAAGAGGATTCATAGTTAATGAGCGCCACTCCTGCATAAATTGGGGTCTTCAATAGTGCCAGGTTGATGAAATAAGTCAAGCAGTGTATTCAAAATCGATAAACCTTTAGTTTGGACCTCTCACATACTCAATTATGCCCAACTAGGAAATCACGATTTTGTACTTTGGTCTATATGCATCGGGAGTTAATTCCTTTAAGGACCGTAGATTACAATTCAAAGTTGGATATGTCGAGGAATATTTGTAGTTTCATGGATTAATTCAGGTGCTAACTAGAAAGGTCCCATTAAGCTTGCCATGTCATCCTCAAATGGATATCGTCTAATATTAGAGGAGTCAGATTAAATTGGGAGGGCGGCTATGGAGTATCGAGTAGATGTGGAAGATGGAAGTTAGTGCAGACAAAGGCAAATAAGGTATCTTTCCAGCTCATGTGGTGAAGTGAAAGGTCAGAATTGTACTCTTCTCTTATTCTGTTATTGTGTCTCTTGCCTTTCCCCAAATTTTGTGAATCTTCTCTCATTTTATTCCAATGGTATGTTTGCTCTTTTTCTCATGATCGTGGTAAATCAGGAATAAAGTATTGATAGCTCTTAGGCAGGTTATAGTAGAGATGGATTCCAATGTAATATTTAATCAATAAAATAGCCAATAGGAAAAGAAAGCTAAGCACTAGTGTTGTGCCCTTAGCACACACGCCCTGTTCGGAATGGGGACCCTCTTTTCTGTTGCCTTGTCAGGTCTTTCGGGGCTACCTCATTTTGTGTGCCCCTCTTTTTTGATGTTCCGCGTGGCCGATATTGCTCTAAGGTGTCATCCTAAAATCAACCATGCTTTCCCTTTTGGTTTTTTGCTGCCCTCCGGGGCCTCGTGGGTTCCTTTGGCATTTATGGCTCTGGGGCAGCCCTAGGCCCCTCCGGGCCTAGGCCTCTGGAGTTCCCCTTTCGGGCTTCCCCCTTGCAATCGCTGCCCTTTGCGGCGTTCCCGAGCAGTCTTTTCGCCCCTCGGGGCCCGCCTGCCGCTTTCTGTTTGGAATCCCTCGAAGTTATGCCGGGCGACGCCTGCCCCTTCGGACCCCGGACCCTGGAGGTCCGTCTCCGGACTTCCGTCCGACATTCATTGTCCGCCTTCGCTCACCGTCCGCGGGGTGGTTTTGACCGCTTGCCGCGGGACTCGCTGAGCCTGGCCGTCTGGAGTTCCATCCTCGGAACTCCGTGACGGTTCCGCCGTCGTCCATGGCGGAAGCCTGCCGTCCTCCCGCCATCTGGGTCCCGGCCCCATCCTCACCGTCGCCGCTTATCATCATGTGAATCCTTTGGCGGCGAACCTACGCCTGCTGTCCGCCCTCCGGGCCCCGAGGCTCCCTCCGCCGTGACCGTTCAAACTCGCAATATCTCACGGCGGTCGTCGTTGCGCAGCTTCTTGCCATCCGGATCCCAGAGTCTCTACCGCCGTAGCTGACTCAATTTTGAAATCCACCAACTTTTGGCGTGGCTGTACGTGCAATTAATGCGCACATTAATGGCAGATAAGGTATATAATGTATGGTCTACCAATGTCATTTTCACTTTGCGGATTAGAGCGAATTGATAAGGCCAACATCTGGAGCCCACTGCAATCGGCATCGTCACGATCATCCGTGTCTACATCGCTCCGTTGCTCCCCGATGGATTCCGCACCTCCCCGCTTAGCGTATCCGAGGTAGGCCATCCTCGTTTTCCCTCCCATCATTTTGATCATTTTTGGGGATTTCGTTAAATTGAACAATTGATTAAATTGCATAAAATTGAAGAGCACCCTGTGGCGCCCCTTACCCATGTTTTAAAAATCTCCTAAAACGGTTGGAATGACCCTCCCTGTCGATCCAGAGCTCGCCCATTGCGCGGCCGTTCTTCGCGCAGGGCGACCGGCCCCCTCGGACCTGGTCCCCTCTTTCGTCGTTCCATTCAAGGGTATGGTTGGATGCTGGTGGCCGTCCCCCTAGCTGGGCCCGGGTCATCGGGATTCCGTCCTCGGAATGCCTGTTACGTTTTGCCGCGTCAAAATCTAACCAAGCCATCCTGCCTCACGGCGGTCGGACCTCGATCTCGCCTTAACCGTTGAATTGAAACGGGGTCTTTCTCCATTCGTGTGCTCGGGCCCCAGACGTCAGGGTTCCATCGACTCTTTTCTGCTGTTTGGCCAGTCGTTGCCTCAGCGGTGAAGTCGAGTCTGCCACCCGCCCTTCGGATCTTGGGTTTCCCTTGGCCATCTGAAGGTTGCTTAAACTTTGCCATGCCCCGGGACCCTCCGGGCCCTGCCGTCCGGAATTTCATCCCCGGAACTCCGTGATGGTTCCGCCGTCGTCCACGGCGGAACCCCTCCGGCTACCCGACCTTCGGGCCCCAGAGATACCTTCGCCACCGCCGTCGCCCGATGACTGCCGAAACCTCGCAGCGGCCGTCGTCTCCCGTCTCTCCAGTTGCCGGGTCTCGGATTCCCTGCCACCGCCGCCGTTCAAATCGTTGCAAAAATCATGCGGCGGCCTGCAGCTCTCGTCATCCCGCCACCTGGGCTCCGGGCCATCTTTCGCCACCATCGTTCCAATCAATGAAAATCTTGGAGCAGCTGTAACCTCACGTCGCCTCGGCCGCCGGGCTCCGGCATTACCTCCGCCACTGCCGAGCTTGAACGGTATGTGCACCGGACCGTCCTTCGGAGCCCCGGACCCTGGCCTTCAGACTTCCTCGTCCGGACGTCCGCCCGCTGTTCGCCGTCCCCAACGGCCGCCCCTTAACTGCCTTCCGGCCTGAAACCTCCGAAGCTCCTTAAATCAATCCAAACCAACTCAAATTTAGAATCTAACTTCGACCCACGTCCTAAATCATGCCGTTCTCCATCATGGGCCTCTTAAAATACCAAAATTTGGCCAACGAGGGTCTCCGGGAACTTTTGGTCGTGTTTTCCCTCCCTGACAACATTCCTGT
Organism: Sequoia sempervirens; assembly: GCA_007258455.2. NCBI lineage: Eukaryota > Viridiplantae > Streptophyta > Pinopsida > Cupressales > Cupressaceae > Sequoia > Sequoia sempervirens. The sequence continues at coordinate 527,839,067 of VDFB02281492.1, forward strand.
CAGGGAAGTCCGGCCCTCCAGGCCCGGATTGTCCAAATGCTCTAAAATGAAATCAATATCATCTGAGAATAAAATTTATGATGTATTTGAATGGTTATTTAGATGATATGCTCATAATATGGACTAATATTAACGCTGTTGATGTTTTGTTGTGCTGACTTCGCCCTTTGCTTGCAGGATATATGGAATCGGCTGCAAGAACTTCAGTGGCCTCCGCCGAAAAGGATAAGGGCAAGAAATCCAGAAGGGCCACTCATGGAAAGGAAGATAAGGATCAGATGAAGTTCCATTTTTAGGGTGAACCGCTCTAGTCAAAGGTCTCGACTGACTGGAAAGAGATCTCAGATACCAATATCGGCCAGGTGGACATAGATGAGTTCACCCAGAGGGTCAAGGTCGACCCTAAAACGAAGAATGCCAGGTTGATACGCCAAAGTGGAATCGCCAAAGCTGCCGGCTTCCCTCCATCTTTGATAGCACCTGAATTAGAAATGGCTTGCCGAGAAGTCTACCAAACGGACACCAGAACAATCATGGACAAGGAGGGGAACATCCTTGCCGACATGTCTCCAGAAGGAATCACTAAAACATTCCATATTCCCACATTCCCACATATGGAGGTCCCCACTTTGGAACAGTGTCAGGCGGCGTGGGATGCCAATCCATTGGGCTGCAAGAAATCAATTAACCTTTACTGGTTAAAGGAGAAACGGGGCAGCGCTGCAAAGGTTCCCCAAGAGCTGTTCCGTAGCGACTTTCAAGAAGATTATCATGACTTGGTGACAATGCTAAGCAGGGTCATGGGCCTCCCAGTAGCCACCTACTTCCAAGAGTGGATGGCTTACTACATTGAATAGATCATATGAGGAAATGAGGACGTGAAAACCAAGACCTCATTCGACAGGGGGTATCATCAGCAACTGCTTCAACGAGCAGTTCGTAAATGTCAAGAAAAGCTCCAAGTTCTACATGACCTCGTACCTGGTATACTCCTTGGCAGGTCAGAGACAATATAGTGGGCTATTTATGGCGCCGGATCAGGATCACAAACGAGGGCTCAAGCCTTTTGACCGGTACCCTCAACTACAATACCGTAACTTCAAAAGGGAGTACTGCCGGGTCAATGACGCCTTCATTGGCCACATCATCAGATTGATAGCCGGGGACTTCGAGAGAAGGGTATTCCACAGCGCTCAGGTGCTCCTGAAGGAGTACGCCTTCCTGTTCATCCAATTCTCCAAGTTCACTTATATCCGTGCTCAGGGATTCACGAAACGGCCGAACAAGTTGCCAAGATACCCAAACGATAGAATCATTCATCTAGAACTCTCCCGGCAGCTCCAGCACATTCAGACAGTCTTCGACAACAAGCATGTAGCAGGGATCCCCTATCCCATGACCCTCGGCTAGGGCCTCTATCGACTGCAAACATCTCAATGTGCTGGCAACTCAGAGAAAGAACTTAAAGAATACAATTTTGAATGGTATACGGCTCGCCCGCGAATGGACCCACATGGCCATGTCAGGAAGGTGCTGGGGCCGGTGTATGCCCATAAATACCATGTCGAAGATTTCTGGGCAGATTGTAAAGATGACAAGGAGGTCCGCATGAGACACTACATGCGCATGACAGTGCAATTTTTGATGAAGGTGCAGCTGTTTCCAGTGCCAGACCAGCTCGAGGAAGATGAGTCCACCCTTTTGAACCCGAGGTACCCTATGGTTGCCGACCTGGCAATCCCTTCCATCGACTGGGACGAGCAAGAGGTCAAGGACCTGGATACTATCACCCAGCAGATTATAGCTCGCACTAGGGAGTGGGTTGATGGGCAGGTAGCACAACTGAAGCAACAGGGGGTGGCTCTAACATATGAAGCGCTTAGGAGCGAGCCAAGCACCGTGGAGGACGTTGCCGCCTCCTCATCAGCTGGTGAGACTTCCAAGTCTCCCCCCATCACCAGGTCCCAAAAAAGGAAGGGAACAAAGACAACACAGTCTGCGGACCCCAAAGAACAAGCAACGAAGGACACGGGAGGCTCATCTCCCAAGAAGCTCAAGAGGACAGTGATCAGAGGCGCAGCCTCCCTTGCTCCTTCCTCCCTCGACTGGTGTGCTACCCGCCTCTCAGGCCACAATCGCCTCATCTCTACAGGCGGTGGACATTTCTATTCACCTTGCCTCTTCACCCCCAGCCGGGTCAATAATCAATATCGACTCCTCTAGCATGACCACTTCCCCTTCCTCTACTGCTGCCATGTCACCCATTATCTCCCTGCCTCTGGCAACAATAGCATCGCCTGTTCCCCTTTCCACTGTGCCCGAGGCTATTACACGACACCTGCAGAGTCTCCCCCCAAACTCTCGCAAATCCTAATGGACCCCGCACTCCAGGCGGCCCTCACCCAAGCCCTCGCAATAGCTCAGCCTTCGCAACCGCCAACAGGTCCGCCAGCCATGGAGGCCACAATGCAGATTTCCAAAGAGTTGGAGGAGCTGGAACAGGAGGCTTCAAAGCCTATCGAGGAAGAGGCCGATGATTACTATGAGCACTCTGAATATGAGCACAGAACCATCGAAAAGGTGGCCTATGAGAAAGAAGAGACAAGCTCTTCCGAAAGTGAGGATGAAGAGGATGGCTCAGGTGATAAGGAGATTATTCAGACATTCAATGAGGATATCGAGGAGGAGTCGACTCAGCAGCCGAAGGATGTTGGGGAGGCAGAACAGTCGCCACATGGTGAAGAGGGGCAGCCGCCAGAGGAGCAGCCTGAAAAGGATATCACTGGGGCCGAGATCCATATTGTGAAGAGCCCAGAACCCGAGGCCGGTGAAGAAAAGAAAGAAGAGGAGGCAACGAAAGAAGAAGATCCCACCCAGATATTGACCACCAAGCTGCCCATCAGACACCTCATATTTGTTCAAGATTCTGACGAGGAGGAGGACGCTGCTAAAGAAAAGCAAGAGCCACAAAAGGAAAAGGAGGCCGAAGTCTTGCCTCTGACTGAAATAGGTGAGGGCAGCCATGATGCACCCAAGGACAAATCTACCATGCCCGATTGACTAGAGAGACAACTTGAAAGGATAGCCCTAGTGCTGAAAGACCCGAGGTCGAGATTGGAAGCCATCTTGGCTCGATCCCTGACCACGACTAAGAAGGAGAAGAAGCCTAAGGTCCGTTCCAGGATAACGATGGATGCTTCCGGCTCCTAGGTGGCACAAATAGCAATGCCTACAGTTGGCCAGGAGGGCGTGAGCTACAACATCTCCACCATCGACTTGGGGACAACCACCAGAGAGCAGAAGGTGGAACATCTGGAGGAATCAGTAGCCACGGTAGGGCACTTGATCAAACAAGACAAGGTCACCAAGGATGAACTTAAGGCATAGGTTGCTGCCTTAACAGACTATATCCAGCAGTGGTCCTCAGTGGATGACCTACCCACCACCTCCATGACCGCACCACAGTTGCTCTCCAAGGAGCAGATTGACAAGATGGAGAGGAAGAACTTATAGAAAACAACTGAGAATTGGATCCAACAGGTCGTAAGCATCGAAAACGTGGGAATTGGCATGGCTGTGCAGATAGCCAATAAGTTCTTGGACCTGACCCAATCCCTGGAGGGCACTAGGAAGCTTTGCACCAATTTCCCTGCAATCTACGACTCTGCCTTCCCAAGGGTTGAAGCCATCCTCCAGATGCCTGAGGACACGTGGGAAGAGAAGCTAGAGCTGAAGAAAGAAGATCATTGGCTGGTGGACGTGTGGCGCAGAGATCTCGACAACCGAAAGGAAAGAATGGAGCAAATCCTGAGCAGATTGGATCCAGATGTTGCGTGGATCAAGGAAATCCGGACAGAATGCACTGAGTACCTTAAGCTGATGGCGGGTTATGATATGCCCACAGTACAAATGGATGCCGAGAAGGTGAAGTCATACTTTGAGGAGAAGATGAAGAACGAGACAGCTGGATAAATCACCACGGAATTCTTAAGTTTGGCCGCCCGTGCCTTCGATCGATCAGAGCTGTTCAGGGACCAGGGCTCGAAGTATAATGAAGATTGGAAGCGGCTGGAAGAAAACACCAAAGAATGAAGCTATTAGGCGTTAAGATGCGAAGTCCTCAAGATAGATAAGCTCCAGGCCGTAATCCTCAAGTACATAAAGCATGCAGCCTCCGAAGAACAAGAAGACAGCCCAGCCAAGGAAGAAGACCTCCCTGAAGAGTAGCTATAGCCAAGGGGACAACAATTAGCTACAGGACGAAAGAGCGATAGTGTCATCCACTAGATGACGAAATAGGGAAATGACAAAAGATATTTTTTAATTGTAAATCTATTTGGGGGTAGGTGAAACCCTATTTTGTAATTTATCTTGGCCACACAATGGAAATAAATTTTGGCCATTCATTTAGTTTTTTGGAAACTATAAATAGAGCACTCCCCTCATTTGCAAAAGAGAGAGTTGAGTTGTTGTAAAGACATGCTGTTGAAATTTATAAGAAATAACATTGACTTGGTGTATTTCCTTGATTTCTCTCATGTCATTTGATTCATTTCTCCAATTTCACATGTTTAGTTTAGATCTCTTTGCTGTTTAGTTAGTTGTTTATGTTATTTAGATAAATCTTAAGAATGCTGTTGGCTGATTGTGAAAATTCCTGCTTTGTTGAGGATCCCTTAGTCCATACTTTTTGCTGTTTGCTGAAGGTAGATAGCTGTGCAAAGTTAGCCCGGACTTAATTTGAAGCTGTTCCAAACATTCATTCTTGATTCATGCATGTATGTGGTGGATGAAGGATGAAACATCTGCAGCCCTTAGAAGATAGCACAATTTCCATGATACTGTGAAATTCCTGGTTAAGTGGGATATTGTTTTGAAGAATTGTCCATTGCAGGAACTCCATTGTCACTGTTCGCAACAAGCTTCAGACTTAGGAACTTTTCTTTCCCTTTGCGCCTTTTCCTTTTTTTTTAGAAATTGAACAATACCAAGGTTCATTGCACATTGTAAAGCTAAATCTAATAACTAGATGGAGTCCAAGACTGCTATTTGAACCTACAGCCTATGCGTATCAGCTTCCTATCTTAAGGACTCCTTTTCAAAGATCCAACTTCATGCTTTGTGTCCACACTTTTTATCTTCCATAAGGCCGCCTTGTGATTCCAACAAATCACATCAAACTACTGAGGTATCTAAGCACTGTCATGACCTGATATCCGAGAGACCTTGGGATAGTGTTCTGCAACTCGATTGTGGGAGATTATATTTCAAGAGAGGTAGTGCACCTACACACTGCCTATGTTGAGAAGTGCATAAAAACACCATCAACAGAACTGGCACTAGAAGGAGGGTAGTAGTGAAGATACCAAGTTAGGGGGTAAAGCGAAGCTGGATCGAATCAGATCATTCTCCCCGGAAAGATTTCAAAGGATTCTACGATCAGCACCAAATAAGGGAGAATTTGAAGAATTGCAGCCTCCCACAAGGGAAAAATGAGCACAAAGAAGCAGCTCCGCCTCTTCCTCTTCCTCCACTCCATCCGCCTCCATTTCACCCTCACCTCCATTTGGCTAGCCTTCATCTTCTGCCCAACCATCTCAAACAACATTTGCACATCTTCCCTCCGGCAGCCAGGAGTTTGCTCCTCTCCCGGCCCTTTCAGTCCAAAGCAGAATCCAGGTAGCCATAGCTCAAGGACAGCCCCATATTGTGGTTGTATTGCCAATACAGCCCCAAATCCCTGTTCTCTAATAGCAAGTGCCACCTCCCCCTCCCCCCATGGCTTGGCTTGCACATAACCCTTCGTCGATACACTTTGCTGTTTACAATGATATGTCCAAGAATCCGGAGGGCTTTTGTTCGAAGTTCCATCCACGTGACATGCAAAGAACAGCTGAGGAGCATATCAAAATATTCAAAACGACGATCACCGAAATGCAAGTGGATTACGAGGATGTGGCATGTCGCCTCTTTCCGCATTCATTGGGAGAAGAGGCCTTCTATTGGTACATCAATCTGCCAAGGGGATCCATCACCTCATTGACCCTGATGAAGAATGCCTTTCTGCAGAAATACAAGATCCCTGTCAACCCCGCAGACCTCTATCAACAGTTCATGTCCATCAGAAGGGAGGTCAACGAACCTATCGGCTCCTTCAATGACCGCTTCCATTGGCCTATATGCGGCTTCAGAATCCTTACGTCCATAATGATGCGGCAGGTCTCCCCGTATACTATGCAGCCCTGAACAATCTCACGTCGGCCTTGGTGAAGAGGATGCACCCACCGCCCGCAACCCTACTGGCCACCTATGCGGAAGCTGTTGTGGCCAGTGCTGACTTGAGGCAAAATATCTCCGGCCCGCTGCCCTTCTTGGGGCCGGTAGCCCACCCAATGTAGATTCAAGGGCTCAATCAGGCATTTGCTCATCAAACCCCCCTCATGAACCAGGTACCCCAACTGCCTATGGTGCCACATCCGGGGCAGCCGTTGAACTATGCACCTCCCACTTCTTCTTATCTGCAACCCCAGCAGCAATACCAATACTTTCAGGTTGCTCCGCAATAGCAAGCGTATTCCCAACAGCCCCAGGCACCGTTGTATCTGTCGGGACCAGACTTTCCTCTGGCCTATCAAAATCAGCCGGCGGCCCTGCCCGCTTTTCTCCAAAACCCGGCCCCATCGCCTGGAGGTGCGACTGAGAAAGACAAGCTAGAGGAGCTGACCGAGATGATTAAGAAAGTGTCCACAGAGATGATGCATCTGAAAAACTAGAATAATTAGTTGCAGGCCTCCCAACACAACTTCCAGGCCAATTTCAACAGGGACAGTCGAGAGTCTTGAGATAATAGAGACAACAGAGATAATCGGGAGGTAGGTACTTCCTCTGAGTAGAATTATGAGAGGGGGCAGAATTCCAATCAAAATGCAGAAAGAAGACTTTCTCAGAGAAAAAATCGCACGTGGAACACCAGGCCTAACAACGGTGGTGTTTCCACACCGTTCGATCAACCGGTAAGCAATGACAAAATGTCTAGTGACGTGTATTTGGCCAAAGCGACTTTGTCCGGATGGTGTCGACTTCACAAAACCAGCAGGCATTCTGAGCTGGATTGTCCTGAATTTCAGACAGCTGCTGAGATCTTCCAGGTGGAGGTACAAAATACCGTCGACAATGCCAACTGCAGGGACATCGTCCCATCTGAGCCCTATGACTCCTCTTGTCTGGTGGTCAATCAGGCGCCATTTCCACGAGGAGACCGCAACGAGCCCGAAGTTGAGCCTACTCCTACCGAGGATGAGAAAACGCAGGAGGTAAGTAATGAACAAACCTTGGCTCAACTTTTCGATTCAGTAGATAATGGTCTGATAGATGAAGAAGAGCCCTTTGTGGATGAGGTCCACATGTTTCATCAGCGGTCGAGTCCATACTTCCTTAGAAATAGGCAAGCGGGTGGACCCTTCACAACTTCTACCCCACCAAACAACTTCGCCACCCCGCCTGATCCAAATGCTAGCAATAACCCGAGGCTCCCTCATATACTTGCCCAATATTTCAACAAAAATCAATCTCAAAACCAGTCGCAAAGTCAGCCTCAAGGCCAACCCCAAAATCTATCTGGACAGGCAAAGGGCCAACCCCCTAGTTCTCCCATAGGCCAAGCTTTTAGCTCCAAAATCGAGCAAATGGGTGAATATGTGGTAGAAGAGTTCAAGAAGGTCAAAATCAGCTTGTCAGCCTTCGAATTACTTAAGGTTCCTGCCGTGAGGCACACATTTTTTAGGGTTCTAAATAAGACTCCATTCTCTAACACGACACAAGAGACCCCAACCAAGAGGGTAACCTTTGAGGAGCCCAGGAGAGAACATGAAGCACAGGACAATACCAAAAGAAGGAACGGTGTACCCGTAAATTAGTCGGCAAGTAGATATGTTGAAAAGGAGCCAGAAAGGGCTGGTAGACAGTCTCCCAGGGACCAACAATTTAAGCAAACCAAGGATACGGGCAGTGATAGGAACAAAGGTCAAATAACTCAAATGGACACACTTGTGGGCATCCTCCAGGGGAGACCGGAAACTCCCCCTTTCCTGACTACCATTAGGGTCTTTGGGAAGAATTTGCACAACTGCCTGCTCGATTTAGGCACGTCTGCCAACGTCATGCCCTTGGCCGTATGCAAGGCTCTTGGCATCACTCCCACACCTTCAAAGAGAAAGGTCACCCAACTGGATAAAACAAAGATCACTATCATGGGTGAGGTAAATCGCATCCCCATGCAAATTGCTGCAGACCCCCGAATACAACAGGTTGTTGATATCCAAGTGGCGGATATTCTTGATTCTTATGGAATTATTCTACAGAGGGAGTTTACCAAGGCGCTGAATGGATACACCATCATAGACCTTTCCCATATGTGGCTGCCATGGAAGGGGCTACCAAATCAGATCCCCATTGACCGTGAACCCCGTATGAAATATATGATCACAGAATACAATAATCTCAGTGAAGTATTATTCGCCGAGACCGATTTAGGGAACTATCACCCTTTTGCTTACTAAAATGAGCTTGAGCTTCAGGAAGAACGTATAGATGAAGTATTGCTGGTGTTGTGTAGTCCCTCGGCAGATTCCGTGCGAATGCCACCAGATACCGAAGCATTGATAGAAACATATAATGAGCCAGGTAAGGAGGACGACCGGGGATTACTCAATGGCTTCCAGGAGTTCATGGAAAAATGTGCAAGAGATCAGCTCAGCCTAGGAGCTAGAATAAATTTCTAGGATCTCTTATTGCCAAACTGGTGTAGGGTACACAATGCTGCTCACTCCGAATTTGACTATTGCTTGTGCCAAGCAGCAGTCGAGCATGTTAAGAAAGCCACTGCTCCTCCGACACAAACACCAAAGGAGGCACCAGCAGAACCACCTGTTGATCGTTGCCTCAAACCTGAAAACCCCCTAAGATCACAAAACCTGCCATCCAGCCGAAAGGGAGCGGAGGCTCAGTCAGACTCGAAGACAAGGAATCCTCCGCGTGCTGGACACTCCGATTTGATGGATCAAAGTCAAGGCAAGGAGCTGGAGCGGGGATCGAACTCATCAGTCCCACGGGTAAGACATTTCTCACTGCCCATCGATTACAATTTTATTGCACCAACGACGTAGCAGAATATGAGGCTTTAGTCCTTGGCCTTCTTATGGCCTTGAAGAAAAATGTGAAAGTGCTATAAGTTTTCGGGGATTCCGCACTTATAGTTAAGTAGGTCAAAAAATTGTACTCCTACCATGATCAAAGACTCGCCAATTATAGGCATAGGGTTTGGGATCTCTTAGAGGGCCTAGATGCATTCAACATACAATTGGTCTCTTGTACTCAAAATCGCACAGCTGACGCCTTGGCTCAAGTAGCTAGCACATTACAGCCCCTCTCTTTGTCTGGGCTCAAGAAGTTCACTATTGAACTAACATCCACGCCATTGGTCCCAGATAATGTTACTCACCTACAGGTCTTCAATGATGATAAGCATATCCTCCAGTTCATCACAAGTTCTGACGTTTTTGCTGCCCAAATAATTGATGAAGCTGATCTGCCAGAGGCTGAATTGGACATAGAAGGGGTTATCAACCTCAAGACCAACACGATCCCTAGAGGCATGGTTCAGCTAGAGCACGTATTTGATTTGGATTAGATCAAGGATCAGGATTGACAAACAAAAAAGGAGGCTATAAGCAACCAGTGCAACGCTCATAACTTGGGAACGACCGAGGATACCAAGAATGTTTTTATTGGCAAAGTGTGTACGCCTGAAGAAAAGAAAGGAATCACGGATGCTTTGCACAGATATCATGACGTGGTGGCATGGAGTTATGAAGATTTGAAAACATATGACACCTCTGTCATCACGCACACCAACCCTCTGAAGACTGAAGTGAGGCCATTTCATCAGCGACATGGCCCTATCAATGCCTTGCTAGAACTTGTCATTTACAAGGAGGTGCAGAAATTGCTTTCAGTAAGAATCATCTTCCTTAGAGAAGGAAAAATATCCAGTGCCTTCACTGGATGAAGTGCTGCAAATTGTCAATGACTCCCAGATGATGTCGTTCCTCGATGGATACTCCGGGTATAATCAAGTAATGGTACAATACGAGGATCGCCACAAGATCGCGTTCACCACCAAGTGGGGGACGTTTGCCTATAGAAGAATGCCGTTCGGGCTCATCAACGTCGGCGCCACTTTCTAATGCACCATGGATATCGCCTTCAAGGACCTAATTAGCAAATGCATAATCATCTACATGGATGATTTGACCATATTCTCCAAAAAGCGAGGCGACCACGTCTCTGACCTATGCAAAGTATTTCAGAGATGCCGAGAGTTTGGGGTTTCTCTCAATCCTAAGAAGTGCATTTTCGGAGTGACCGAAGGTAGTTTGCTCGGGCACATCATCTCAGAGTAGGGAATCTCTATTGATCCTGAGCGCATTGAGTCATTACTCAAGATTCAGCCCCCGGGCAGCAAGAAGGAATTAAAGTCTTTCTTCAGAAAGATCAACTTTGTCCAAAAATTCATCATAGGTTTCACAGAAATCGTCAAACCTCTCAATGCCATGCTTAAACAGGACGCCAAAGTTGAGTGGACGCCAGATGCCAAACAATCCTTTGAAGAAATCAAACAGGCCATTGCTGAGGCGTCTGTGTTAGTTAGCCCAGATTATCTGAAGCCGTTCTATATCTACTCATTTGCTTCGGGGCATTCTTGTGCTAGTATGCTGACCCAAAAAGACGACGAGGGGAATGAGCATCCAATCACCTTCATGAGTGCCCCCCTCAAAGATGCTGAATTGCGTTACCACAACATAGAAAAACAGGCATACACTCTCATTAGGGGAGTAAAGAAATTTAGACACTACATTCTACGCAATAAGGTATTCGCTATTGTCCCCGACCCAGTGGTCAAAACGTTGCTTATGTAGAATGAATTGGGCGAACGAAGGGCTAAGTGGGTCACCCTGCTTCAAGAGTATGATATGGAGATCCAACCAATGAAATTGGTACGAGGGCAGGCACTCACCCATACAATGGCCGAAACAGCAGCAGAGGCTGCACCTGAATTCGCGGTACAACAATATTAGCTTGAAGATGTCTCCCCGGGAGAATGGTATCAAAATGTCATTTATTATTTGTTGAATCATAAGTGTCCACCGCATCTGCAAGGAGTCCAGAAGAGGGCCCTGAGATTGAAAAGCAATGGTTATATGTTGCAGGGTTCTATTCTTTATAAGAAGAATCATGAGGGATTTATCTAAGATGCCTCAGCAAGGAGGAAGCAGAACGCGTTCTGAGGGAGTTTCACAACAAATTCGGTATGGGCCATGGCTCTGGTTCTTCTACAGCACATCAGATATTAAGGGCAGGGTACTATTGGCCAACTGTCTTCAAAGATGCCCATTGCCATGTTCGTTCATGTCATACGTGCCAGACCACTGCCACCAGGGAGAGGAATGCTGCTGTCCCACTGCAGCCCGTGCTGGAGGTAAGGCCTTTTGCGCAATGGGGTCTCGACTTCATCGGTCCAGTAAGCCCTCCATCATCTGCGGGACACAGGTACATTCTGACTGCTACTGATTATTGTACTAGATGGACGAAAGTAATAGTTTGTAAGCATTGTACAACTGAAGTAGTTACCAATTTCTTAGAAAGTTTCATTTTAAATCGTTTTGGTTGTCCGTATGCTTTGGTATGTGATAATGAACCTGCCTTTGCTTCATTAAAATTTGCTGGCTGGGCGTTTGACTATGGGGTTGCCCTCAAATTCTCATCCAATTATTACCCTCAGGGCAATGGCCTTGCCGAGTCCACGAACAAGAATTTGATTACCGTGATCAAGAAGCTGCTACATAGGAATCCCAAGGACTGGCATACCTAGCTCCGTTTTTCCCTTTGGGCTGATCGCACTCGTCACGAGGCTACCCTTGGTGATTCTCCGTTCCACCTTGTCTATGGACTTCAGCCTATATTCCCCATCCACCTGAAGATTCCTACTCTTCAGTTCATCAATGATTTTTATGGAGGAGATCGTAGGGAAGCTCGTTTAGCTAAACTTTTACATTTAGAGGAAGTCCGAAATCGCGCGATAGAAAATTTTGCCAAGCATCAGGGCGTAGTTAAGAGATGGTTCGACCGCCGGGCCAAAATCAAGGCCTTTAGAATTGCAGATTTGGTCCTATATTGGGACAAGGCCCATGAGAAGAAAGGGGGACACAACAAATTCGACAAGCTCTGGCTTGGCCCCTTTTAAATAGCTGAGATTTTGGGAGATAATGCCTTCCGCCTAAAGAACTTAACCGGAGAGAACGTCCTGTTGCTAGTCAACGGGCAACACCTGAAGCATTACTTCCAAGCTTGAGCTCCTTTGAGCTCTTTGTTGTAAATACCTGTACATAGGATAGAATAGTTGCTTTCTTGCTTGTTTGCGCTTTGCTTGTGTCGCTTTTTGCTTTCTCCCTCCCGACAATTTTTGTTTTCGAAAGAGGTTTCCTGCTCCTTTGCGGTGGCAGTGCTTGCCTAACAAGCGGTTCACTTTGCTGTCCGTTCTTTGTGTTCTCTGGCTAAACATTCACTCTAGACTATCGGTCTTTGCAGAGCTGTCCGTGAATGATTTCCTTGTCTGAACTTTGCTCAGAACTTGACCCTTTGCCGGATCTTCTTACCCGCATCTCAGATCTCGCACAAATCACATAATAATAAATTATGAAGGACTGTACTATGGTTATTATGACACCTTAGTGAGTGAAAAATCTTAAGTCTACTCCAGTGACCACTGCAGTCTCAAACCCATTGTAGGCTTCAATGCTTACCCTGTCGAGCTAAATGGTGAAAGAGAAATAAAATATCAAAGCAAAAGAGAGAAAAAAAACTCTGAAAAAAAGAAATAAATGATCGTATGGGCGTTCGGATAACTCTATCGAGGCAATGGACGCTCGGCTGGCAGTAGAGCAATATCCATGAGATTGCAGCGACAACCCCGCCAGGGCTATGGACGCCTGACTGGCAGCGGGGCAATGTCCAGGTTACTTTTGGTGTTAGACAACTTATGTAGCTCACTCGGTTGAAGTGATAACTCTGGTTACTATCCCTAGGAAAGGAATGAACTCACTTCACACATGCTTCTGAGATGCTATGTAAGCTGACCTAATTAAGGATCTCGTTCTCCTGGGTTCATCCTTGGAAACCGCTCTTGGTCTGCAAAACCAGAAATTCTGGGTCTTTAATGAATATTTATCCCTAGAACGCTCTGGAGCGTTCTCCAGCGGAGTCGCCATTTGTTGTGCCCTTAGCACACACGCCCCATTCCGCGTGGCCGATATTGCTCTAAGGTTTCATCCTAAAATCAACCATGCTTTCCCTTTTGGTTTTTTGCTGCCCTCTGGGGCCTCATGGGTTCCTTTGGCGTTTATGGCTCTGGGGCGGCCCTGGGCCCCTCCGGGCCCAGGCCTCTGGAGTTCCCCTTTCGGGCTTCCCCCTTGCGCTCACTACCCTTCGCGACGTTCCTGGGCCATCTTTCCGCCCCTTGGGGCCCGCCCCGCCGCTTTCCGTTTGGAATCCCCCGAAGTTATGCTGGGCGACGCCTGCCCCTTCGGACCCCGGACCCCGGAGGTCCGTCTCCGGACTTCCGTCCAGCGTTCGCTGTCCGCCTTCGCTCGCCGTCCGCGGGGTGGTTTTGACCGCTTGTCATGGGACTTGCCGGGCCCGGCCGTCCAGAGTTCCATCCTCGGAACTCCGTGACGGTTCCGTCGTCATCCACGGCGGAACCCTGCCATCCTCCCGCCATCCGGGTCCCGGCCCCATCCTCGCCGCCGCCGCTTATCATCGTGCAAATCCTTTGGCAGCTAACCTATGCTTGTTGTCTGCCCTCCGGGCCCCGAGGCTCCCTCTGCCGTGACTATTCAAACTCGTAATATCTCACGGCGGTCGTCGTTGCGCAGCTTCCCACCATCCGGATCCCAGAGTCTCTACCGCTGCCACCGACTTAATTTTGAAATCCACCAACTTTTGGTGTGGCCGTACATGCAATTAATGCGCGCATTGATGGCAGATAGGGTATATAATGTATGGTCTGCCAATGTCATTTTCACTTTGCGAATTAGAGCGAATTGATAGGGCCAACATCTGGAGCCCACTGCAATCAGCATCGTCACGATCATTCGTGTCTACATCGCTCCGTCGCTCCCCGGTGGATTCCCCACCTCCCCGCTTAGCGTATCTAAGGTAGGCCATCCTCGTTTTCCCTCCCATCATTTTGTTCATTTTTGGGGATTTTGTTAAATTGAACAATTGATTAAATTGCATAATATTGAAGAGCACCTCGTGGCGCCCCTTACCCATGTTTTAAAAATCTCCTAAAACGGTTGGAATGACCCTCCCTGTCAATCCGGAGCTCGCCCATTGCGCAACTGTTCTTCGTGCAGGGCGACTGGCCCCCTCGGACCCGGTCCCCTCTTTCGCCATTCCATTCCAGGGTATGCTTGCATGCCGGCGGCCGTCCCCCTAGCCGGGCCCGGGTCATCAGGATTCCGTCCCCAGAATTCCTGTTACGTTTCGCTGCGTCAAAATCTAACCAAGCCATCCTGCCTCGCGGCGGTCGGACCCTGATCTCGCCTTAACCGTTGAATTGAAACCGAGTCTTCCTCCATTCGTGTGCTCGGGCCCCGGACATCGGGGTTCCGCTGTTTGGCCAGTCATTGCCTCGGCGGCGAAGTCGAGTCTACCGCCCGCCCTTTGGATCCCGAGTTTCCCTTGGCCGTCTGAAGGTTGCTTAAACTTTTCCATGCCCTGGGACCCTCCGGGCCCGGCCGTCTGGAGTTCCATCCCCGGAACTCCGTGATGGTTCTGCTTTCGTCCACGGCAGAACCCCTCTAGCTGCCCGACCTTCGGGCCCCGGAGATACCTTCGCCTCCGCTGTCGCCTGATCACTGCCGAAACCTCACGGCAGCCGTCGTCTCCCGTCTCTCCGGTTGCCGGGTCCCAGATTCCCTACCGCCGCCGCCGTTCAAATCATCGCAAAAATCATGCGGTGGCCTGCAGCTCTCGTCTTCCCGCCGCCTGGGCTCCGGGCCACCTTTCACCACCGCCGTTCCAATCAATGAAAATCTTGGAGCAGCTATAACCTCGCGTTGCCTGAGCCGCCGGGCTCCGGCATTACCTCCGCCACCGCCGAGCCTGAACGGTATGTGCACCCGACCGTCCTTTGGAGCCCCGGACCCCGGCCTTCGGACTTCCTCTCCGGACTTCCGCCCACTGTTCGCTGTCCCTAAGGGCCGCCCCTTAACTACCTTCCGGCCTAAAACCTCCGAAGCTCCTTAAATCAATCCAAACCAACTCAAATTCAGAATCTAACTTCGACCCACGTCCTAAATCATGCCGTGTGCCATCATGGGCCTCTTAAAATACCAAAATTTGGCCAACGGGGGTCTCCGGGAACTTTCGGTCGTGTTTTCCCTCCCTGACAGCATTCCTGTCAGGGAAGTCCGGCCCTCCGGACCCGGATTGTCCAAATGTTTTAAAATGAAATCGATATCATCTGAGGATAAAATTTATGATGTATTTGAATGGTTATTTAGATGATATGCTCATAATATGGACTAATATTAATGTTGTTGATGTTTTGTTGTGCTGACTTTGCCCTTTGCTTGCAGGATATATGGAATCGGCTGCAAGAACTTTAGGGGCCTCCGCCGAAAAGGATAAGGGCAAGAAATCTGGAAGGGCCACTCGTGGAAAGAAAAATAAGGATCAGATGAAGTTCCATTTTCAGGGTGAACCGCTCCAGTCAAAGGTCTCGACTGACTGGAAAGAGATCTCAGATACCAATATCGGCCAGGTGGACATAGATGAGTTCACCCAGAGGGTCAAGGTCGACCCTAAAACGAAGAATGCCAGGTTGATACGCCAAAGTGGAATCGCCAAAGCTACCGGCTTCCCTCCGTCTCTGATAGCACTTGAATTAGTAATGGCTTGCCGAGAAGCCTACCAAACGGACACCAGAACAATTATGGACAAGGAGGGGAACATCCTTGCCGACATGTCTCCAGAAGGAATCACTAAAACATTCCATATTCCCACATTCCCACATATGGAGGTCCCCACTTTGGAACAGTGTCAGGCGGCGTGGGATGCCAATCCATTAGGCTGCAAGAAATCAATTAACCTTTACTGGTTAAAGGAGAAACGGGGCAGCGCTGCAAAGGTTCCCCAAGAGCTATTCTGCAGTGACTTTCAAGAAGATTATCACGACTTGGTGACAATGCTAAGCAGGGTCATGGGCCTCCCAGTAGTTGCCTACTTCCAAGAGTGGATGGCTTACTACATTTAATAGATCATACAAGGAAATGAGGACGTGAAAACCAAGACCTCATTCGACTGGGGGGGTATCATCAGCAACTGCTTCAACGAGTAGTTCATAAATGTCAAGAAAAGCTCCAAGTTCTACATGACCTCATACCTGGTATACTCCTTGGCATGTTAGAGACAATATAGTGGGCTATATATGGCGCCCGATCAGGATCACAAATGAGGGCTCAAGCCTTTTGACCGGTACCCTCAATTACAATACCGTAACTTCAAAAGGGAGTACTGCCGGGTCAATGACGCCTTCATTGGCCACATCATCAGATTGATAGCTGGGGACTTCGAGAGAAGGGTATCCCACAGCACCCGGGCGCTCTTGAAGGAGTACGCCTTCCTGTTCATCCAATTCCCCAAGTTCACTTACATCCGTGCCCAGGGATTCACGGAATGGTCGAACAAGTTGCCAAGATACCCAAATGACAGGATCATTCTCCTAGAGCTCTCCCGGCAGCTCTAGCACATTCAGACGGTCTTCGGCAACAAGCATGTAGTAGGGATCCCCTATCCCATGACCCTCGGCCAGGGCCTCTATCGACTGCAAACATCTCAATGCGCCAGCAACTCAGAGAAAGAACTTAAAGAATACAATTTTGAATGGTACACGGCTCGCCCGTGAATGGACCCACATGGCTATGTCAGGAAGGCGCTGGGGCCGGCGTACGCCCACAAATACCATGTCAAAGATTTCTGGGCAGATTGTAAAGATGACAAGGAGGTCCGCATGAGACACTACATGCGCATGACAGTGCAATTTTTGAGGAGAGTGCAACTGTTTTCGGTGCCAGACTAGCTGGAGGAAGATGAGTCCACCCTTTTGCACCTGAGGTACCCTACGGTTGCTGACCTGACAATCCCCTCCATCGACTGGGACGAGCAAGCGGTCGAGGACCTGGATACTATCACCCATGCCCGATTGGCTGGAGAGACAGCTTGAAAGGACAGCCCTAGTGCTAAAAGACCCGAGGTCGAGATTGGAAGCCATCTTGGCTCCATCCCTGACCACGATTAAGAAGGAGAAGAAGCCTAAGGTCCGTTCCAGAATAACGATGGATGCTTCCGGCTTCTGGGCGGCACAAATAGCAATGCCTACAGTTGTCCAGGAGGGCATGAGCTACAACATCTCCACCATCGACTTGGGGACAGCCACCAGAGAGCAGAAGGTGGAACATCTGGAGGAATCAGTAGCCACGATACTGCACTTGATCAAACAAGACAAGGTCACCAAGGATGAACTTAAGGTACAGGTTGCTGCCTTAACAGACTATATCCAACAGTGGTCCTCAGTGGATGACCTACCCACCACCTCCACGGTCGCACCACAGTTGCTCTCCAAGGAGCAGATTGACAAGATGGAGAGGAGGAAGAACTTAGAGAAAACAACTAAGAATTGGATCCAATGGGTCGTAAGCATCGGAAACGTGGGAATCAGCATGGCTGTGCAGATAGCCAATAAGTTCTTGGACCTGACCCAATCCCTGGAGGGCACGAGGAAGCTCTGCACCAATTTCCCTGCGTTCTACGACTCCACCTTCCCAAGGGTTGAAGCCATCCTCCAGATGCCTGAGGACATGTGGGAAGAGAAGCTAGACCTAAAGAAAGAAGATCATTGGCTGGTGGACGTGTGGCGCAGAGATCTCGACAACCGGAAGGAAAGGATGGAGCAAATCCTAAGCAGAGTGGATCTAGATGTTGTGTGGATCAAGGAAATCTAGACAGAATGCACTGAGTACCTTAAGCTGATGGCGGGTTATGATATGCCCACAGTACAAATGGATGCCGAGAAGGTGAAGTCATACTTTGAGGAGAAGATGAAGAACGGAATAGCCAGTGAAATCACCACAGAATTCCTAAGTTTTGCCGCCCATGCCTTCGATCGATCAGAGTTGTTCAGGGACTAGGGCTCAAAGTATGATGAAGATTGGAAGTGGCTAGAAGAAAACACCAAAGAATGGAGCTATCAGGTGTTAAGATGCAAAGTCCTCAAGATAGACAAGCTCCAGACCGTAATCCTCAAGTACATAGAGCATGCAGCCTCCAAGGAACAAGAAGACAACCCAGCCAAGGAAGAAGACCTCCCTGAAGAGTAGCTACAGCCAAGGGGACAACAATTAGCTACAGGACGAAAGAGAAATAGTGTCATCCACTAGATGACGAAATAGGGAAGGGACAAAAGATGTTTTTTAATTGTAAATCTATTTGGGGGTAGGTGAAACCCTATTTTGTAATGAATCTTGGCCACACAATGGAAATAAATCTTGGCCATTCTTTTGGTTTTTTGGAAACTATAAATAGAGCACTCCCCTCATTTGCAAAAGAGAGAGTTGAGTTGTTGTAAAGGCATGCTGTTGAAATTTATAAGAAATAACATTGACTTGGTGTATTTCCTTGATTTCTCTCATGTCATTTTATTCATTTCTCCAATTTCACATGTTTAGTTTAGATCTCTTTGCTGTTTAGTTAGCTGTTCATGTTATTTGGATAAATCTTAGGAATGTTGTTGGCTGATTGTGAAAATTCCTGCTTTGTTGAGGATCCCTTAGTCCATACTTTTTGCTGTTTGCTGAAGGTAGATAGCTGTGCAAAGTTAGCCTGGACTTAATTTGAAGCTGTTCCAAACATTCATTCTTGATTCATGCATGTATGTGGTGGATGAAGGATGAAACATCTGCAGCCCTTAGAAGATAGCACAATTTCCATGATACTGTGAAATTCCTGGTTAAGTGGGATATTGTTTTGAGGAATTGTCCATTGCAGGAACTCTATTGTCACTGTTCGCAGCAAGCTTCAGACTTGGGAACTTTTCTTTCCCTTCTCTCTTTTTCCTTTTTTTTTTAGAAATTGAACAATACCAAGGTTCATTGCACATTGTAAAGCTAAATCTAATAACTAGATGGAGTCCAAGACTGTTGTTTGAACCTACAGCCTATGCGTATCAGCTTCCTATCTTAAGGACTCCTTTTCAAAGATCCAACTTCATGCTTTGTGTCCACACTTTGTATCTTCCGTAAGGCCGCCTTGTGATTCCAACAAATCACATCAAACTACTGAGGTATCTAAGCACTGTCATGACCTGACACCCGAGAGACCTTGGGATAGTGTTCTGCAACTCGATTGTGGGAGATTGTCTTTCAAGAGAGGTAGTGAACCTACGCACTGCCTGTGTTGAGAAGTGCATAAAAACACCATCAACAACTAGAAGATCCAATCATTATTAAATCTGTTGCAGCGATGCATTTAACTTCTGTACTTTTATGTGGTCACCAATTTAATTTGTGTGTTGACCAATTTCCTTCTAATAACAGACGAAATCCTTAGAGTGTTCCCCAATTCATAATTAGTTTCTTCCATATCTTCTTTGAGACAACCATTTCAAAATACAGTGAATCAAATTGATTGTTATAGACCCCACTTTCCCTCTAGACATAGCCTCGATTCATGAAGAATTCATTTATTTACTTTCATTTTTAAACGATCAAATTGGCTATCGAAAGGTAGTTGTGTCCAAAATGGATTGAATCTTATAGAATGAAATAAAGAGGAGTTAAAGTATTTTTCCTTTGGGAAACTAAATGATGAAAAGGCATAATGTCTTTAACACCTTAGCATAACCATAATTCATATTCTTGATCTATTAGTTGGTTAATTTTGTGCTAAAGAGAAATTAACTAAGGGCTCCTACTCTTCTTCTTCAATGATGGAAAGATTTCTTTACTTCTACTAATGTAGAAGAAGTTGGATTTAGAATTTTATTAATGTGTAGCATTGTGTCGATTATTTGTTTTAATAATACATTTAAAATCTCCATGTGTTTTAATACTTTTAAGTAGAATAAATATAGAGGAATGTGTTGCATGTTCATTGAATATATGGAATATTTGGGAAATGGATAGTAAGTTAAAAAGGTTTGGCATGTTGAATTTGGTGATTGGGTGAATACATGTATACAAATATTTTAAAAGGAGAAGAACAATCAAGGGAACTTGTTAAGTATGCATTGGAAGGTGAATTAGGAATCTTGTTTATTAATGTTTAAAATGTTTAATAGTGTTACTTTCTACAAATTAATCTCGTTATTATTGTAATAGTAACCCCAATGCCTCATCATCATGACAAGTCCTTCATGTAGCATGTTTATATTGAGCTAACATGTGTGATGAATATTTCATGACTCAAGTAAGCCTTCAAGTCAAGTTCTATAACCATCAATCAAGAGTTAATTGCTAGAGTTTGGTGAATTGCAACATCATAAGGTGATCATTCATCCTGCCTTTATCTTATTTCATTTCATTTTAAGGTTTGACTACCAAAATGGGGTTTGACCAAGGAAAACCCCTATTCACTAACATTTTCTTGCAGGTCTAGGTGGTTGACACATGGATGAGCAAGCCTATCTTGTGAAAGCATCCTTAGGATGGTCAGTTATGTTGCACTTGTAAGTTTTTTACTTTGAATAAAGATGAACCTCATTCATATTTATAAATCACTTATCTAAGATTATTTCGATATACCTTGATTCATTGATATGTATGTCATTCCCTTTAAATAAGTTATTGCAAATTACTTAATTATTCCTCTTTATTTCCCATTATATAATTGTTTGGTTCTAATAAATTAATTTGGAAATTGAGGATAATAGTTAGTAATCGAGATTTCTGGACCCTTACATAGGTGCACTTTGATATATATATATACACACACATGTAGATACACATTGATATATATTTACATACATATATATATATTCATGTACATACACATTTAAATATATGTACATACATATTGTCCTATCATACATGTGCATTCGTATGCACATAGATATATATGTACATACATATTCACAGAGACATACATCTAAATTTGTATGCACATACATACATATGTACATCCTTATGCACACAGATATATATGCTTATATGTATGCACATATAAGCACTACATATATCCTCGAAATCAAAACCATTCAAACCATTTTCATAATTGGGGATAACAAACAAATGTTATAAGCAAATTGCAGGTTTAAAGTTTGTGCAATGAAAAACATAATAATAGGGGATTGATAGAATCATATAGGTCAAATAGGTCACATCCATCTCTACCATTCACAAATCAAGATTGAACTGTAATGTATTGAAAAAAATATTAGATTGAGATAAGACATACATACATGTTATCTTTTGTAGAGGTATAGCCTACAAGTAAATTTCAATTGAGCTACTGATATACAAAAGGATATATAAGATTATCAACATTGAATATTTATTATTTATCATTGCATAATATGGGATAGACATGAGGGGCTTGATATATCAAAAAATTTAGAAAACAAATGTTTAGCTTTAAAATGATATATATTGAACATATAAAGTGTCATATTACTTTCTTGAATGAAATTGAAAATTATAGTAGGAAAAAGCCTATGATGGATATACAATTTATAGAGGCACTATTAGAGAAAAAATAGGTTCTAAAATTATGTATCTCTATGACAATGACCTCTTAATTTAGATGCATAACTTTCAATTCATACCAATTGATGTAATTGGAAATTTGAACAATAAGAGTCTTATTGATATTATTGGAATTACTTTATCTATGACTAAAATCTCTACATTAAGATGACATGGAATTGAGTCCTAGGAATAATCATGACATCACAAAAAATGTCAACCTTCATTAATCATGTTACCTCACAAGTGGATATGTGTCAAAAGGAATGAATTCAACTTCAACACATGCAAGTGTTGTCACTTGTGTAACCTAATTTTCTATAAGAATTCCCCCCCTTCTTTCAAACTTCATATAAAACACATGTTTAAACTTGATATTTATCCCACAAGCTCTCTTGTATATATCTAAATCAAGCCCCTGATGTCTATCCCATATTTTCATATTTCATGATGTGGCATCATATATATGTTGATAAGATATATAAGGTCTCATGTCTATATCTAAATCAAGCCCCTCATATCTATCCCATAGTATGTTCAATTATCAACATAGACTATATCGTATGAAATGTTGTATAAGATTATCACCATTGAATATTTTTTTCACAAATGTATAATAGATATTATAAACATAGCAATTGTGGTAAACAAAATTGAAATAGAATATCTGCATAGAATATATTTTCTAAAATGTAGATTATAAGACAACCATAAAAAAGGTATTGACATAGTCGTCAATGGGACCAATAGTAGACTACCTTAATATGCAAAGTATTGACCAAGGTTTAGTTCAAAATAATAAACAAATTTAGTTCACATTTATAAATAGATGCAACAAAATGAAAATGACATCCACATCTACAATCCAAAAAAAAGAAAGATATAAGGCATTGTTTCAATTGGTCCCACCCAAACTCAGTTGAATGCTCCAAGGAAAGAATCTGGAGATGTGTTCTCGTCTCCTGCTGCTACATTTAGACTTGCCATAAATTGACTTGCATTTGCATTTTTTAGTTGTGTGAAACTTACATTTGAGGGAGTTAGTAGTGAAGAAGTCTGGCCAACTAGAAATTGAGTGCAACTAACTTGAGATGAGTTGGGACAGAAACCCACATTTCCTGTAGAAAATAGAGGGATGATATTATTGGTTATATCTCGAAAGTAATTGTAGTTATCAGATAAGGGAGTTGCAGGACTGCTTCAACGTCTATCTCATATCAATGCTCTATGGGTAGCCTCGATCTCCTTTTCCTTATTCTCTTGTTCTTTTTGTATCCTCTCTTGCTCCTTCTTCTGCTCTTTTTCCTTTCTTTGCAATTGTTTCAGTTTCTCTCTTTCCTTGCGCTCAATTTCCTTTTCAATTTTCTTTTGTTCCTTTTGCTCCAAGGCCAGAATCTATGCTTCCTTTTTGTCCTCTGTTTGTTGTCTCTTTCCGATTTTCAATTCTTCCAATTCTTTTTTTCTTTGTTCCTGCTCCATTATGAGAGTCATGTAATTGTCAGTAGTCAACAACTGAGACTGCTGGCTCACCCAAAGAGCACCACCAATAGACTTTCTCATTCTTCCATTCACTTTGTGACTTGGCAGCTTAAGGAAGTTACTGATCTGAGAACCACTTTTTGTTTCAATTGTTTCATTGAATTGGGAGTCAGTAAACTCCACCTAGTCCAGTGTACCCTGACTTTCATTGTTGAAATCTACATAATAGTGCACTATTTGTTCTGGAGGTGTGGGTGTTGGATATGGGAATGTGAAATACCCCATGTCTTCTTGTGCGGGTTGGCTGTCCATGTCCTCAAATTGTTGCTTTGTACCTTCATGCCTTGACTATCTGTTGGAGTTTGCAATGTTTGTGAAAGTTCATCTGTTGAAACATCAAGTCCTGACAGACTAAGGATGTTTTTCATCGTAGAAGCATCGTCGGTGTCAAAAATTTCATATGTCTCACTAGGATGCATGTCATTTACGAGAGCATAAAAATTGAGGGGCCATATCCTCGTCCTTTTAAAGCCAACTTTTATTTTGGCTAGAGTCAAAGCTCTTCTCAATGCCTTGCTGAATTCTGCCCTTCTGATATCAATATTAGGGAATTTAGTGAGAAAATTTGCTAGTTTCTGATTTGAAATATTGCTTGAATGGTGCAAACATGCTAACATCCAAAGGCTATAACACGTGATAAGTATGAGCAGGCAGTGTAAGGAGGTTAATGCCTAACCGCCTTGCCCTTTGGATAGTTGACAATGCAATATGACTTCCATGGCCGTCAAAAATTAGCAGGTGCCTATTAGTAGGTGAGAAACCATAGGAACCGACACACAAAAATGTTCCAACCACTCATAGAAAAGCTCCTTTGTCATCCAAGCATGTGCCTGGGTTGCCATAGTTGCGCGTGGTTCACAGTTCACAATGTAATTCTCTATCTTTGTATTTCCCTTGAATAGATAGAAACCAGGTATGGTTTGGCCAAATGCATTAACAAAACATAGAATTGTTATCCATTCTCTACTTTTTGGAATGATGTAGGAGACATTCCTGCTGCCTTGATCTGCCAAAACCCTCATAGTTCCATTTCTGCTAGCTTGAATGCCCATTTCATCATAGTTCCAAATTCTGTTAGGACTGTATGGGATACTTCCATATGCTGCTATGAGCGTTTTATAAAATTCAGCTACTATATTGGGTCTAAGGTTTACCGCCCTGTCTTTGTCAAGACCTTAAATTGTGTGCAAGGTCAATTCTGGATGGTGCCTCTTGAATCTAGTCCACCATGATTTTCCAAGTAGCCCCTCTGTGAAAGGGTTGGGTCTAGTCTGGCATATCTGAGCAACCTCTTGCTTGAGATTAATATTCTCAAGCTCGTGGCCAATATTTTCCATATATGTGCACCACTTCACAATCAGACCCTCCTCCTCTTCTGACAGGACTGTTGGTGGACCCTTCTTTGAAGTAGAGGTTAGGCTGCCTAACCAATTGCTAAGTGTTGTAGCTGGGATTTTCCACTTCTTCGCAGGAGCTCTCGTCGACATCCCATTTGTTTCAACATCCTCCAGTGCCCTGTCCATGTCCTCTGATGACCATTCCCTTTCCTTTGATGCTCTTTCCCGTTGAGTCAGTGGTGCACCAACCTCTTGGATAACCTCAACAGGTTCTAGATTTGTGTTTACTCTTGCAACCAGTTGTTGCACATTGGGGATTGTTATAGTGTCTTTCCTCATATGAGACGATGTCTTTGAAGTCTTGGTTCTAGTTTTTGACATCTATTTACCTTTAGATTGCACCTGCAGATGTTAAAAAAGATGTTTGGAGCAGTTAAACAAAATACAAAATTGAACACCAGTGCTGAAGTCACAGTGATGCATGAATAGTTTGCATTTATTTAATATATATCTCAACATTTTGAAATTCAATGATATGGTTTTTATGAATAGTTTGTAATGCAATTGTCTTTATTGTGCATGAATAGTATGTTTTTATTGTCTTTATTTTGCTTGGTTTTTATGAACAGTTTGCAATGCAATTGATGACACTTTGTATTGCAATTTTCTTTAATGTGCATGAACAGTTTGTTTTTATTCAATATATGCATGATCTTAGTATATTCAATTTTATTATTTGAATTGAAATGGCTTGGAGCAGATCTTGTTAGTGAGATATGAACAAACATTGGTTAAACATTGTCAAAAGGAAATACAATGGTATAAGTGTAGTGAGGTAGATAACCTCAACTGAAAGAGAAAGGGAGATTTCTTGAGTGCTGAGCCGAACAATGAAACGTGAAGAGCTGAACATAAATATGTAAAAAAATTTCCTAGTAACAATCACTTAAACAATTACATACATATTTATATACGAATATATATATATATATATATATATATATGTGTGTGTGTGTGTACATATACACATGTATATATATGTGTGTATGCATATATATAATATATATGTATATATATACATATTTTTGTATATGTATGGAAATATGTCTATGTATTATTCTATTCTTCCATACACTATATATATATAATATATATGTAGAAAAATACATATATTGGAAGATAATAATATAATTGCATGGAAAAATATCTTCAAAATGAAATCAAGTGAATCAATTTTCATATATGGGAATAACAAACAAATATTAAAGGAAAATTGTAGAGTTAGTTTGTGCATTGTGAAAGAGAGGAATACAAGTGCATGGCGGAAAACCCTGTAATTGTGAACCAGTGAAACCATAAAAATCTTTGGTAGTAACAATGAAATAAAATTTTCATTTCGCAGACAAAACTATTGTGAAAGGAAGAATAGAATAATATGATTGCATGGAAAAATATCTTCGAAATGAAAACCAGTCATACCATATATATGGATGGAAATATGTCTATGTATTATTTTGTTCTTCCATGCACAATATGTATATGTATATATGGAAAGACAAATACATATATAAGAACATAATAATATAATTGCATGGCAGAATAACTTTGGAATGAAAACAAGTGACTCCATCAAGTATATTTGGGAATAATAAAGAAATCTTGAAGACAAATTGCAAAGTTAAAGTTTGTTCATTGTCAAAGAGAAAACCCTATAATTTTGAATCAGTGAAACCCTCTCCATGTTTGGTAGTAACAATGAAATGAAAAAATAATTTCACAGACATAACTATTGTGCATGGAATAACAAAATAATACATAAACATGCCAGGATATCTTGGAAATGAAAACCAATCATACCATTTTCATATTTCAGAATAACATGAGAATATTATAAGCAAATGGCAGAGTTAAAGTATGTGCATTGAGGAAGACACAAATGCAAGTGCATGGTAGAAACCCTCGAAATGATAAACATTAAAACCGTATGAATATTTCCTAGTAACAAGCAAATATATTGTATCCATTTCCGTATTTTGGAATAAAAAACAAATGTAAAAAGCAATTTATTACAGATTTAAAGTTTGTGCAATGACAAACACACGAAAACAAGTGCATGGCTAAAAACCAATCAAACCCTTTCCATATTTCGTCGAACAAGTCTAATAGTAATGAAAAACTAGTTTAAACTAGTCAAACCCATTTCATATTTCGTGTAAGTAAGCAAACATGAAAAGAACAGTAAACGTTGTGCAATGAATAACACAAAATATTGAAATGCATAATGCAGGCTAAACATCGTGCATGGATGAGTGTAGAGGAAAGGGAAAGTACTGAAAGCATGAACTTGAATTGAAATGACTTGAAATTTATATAAAGTGTAAGTTGAAACCCTAGATATTGATTTATAGGTCAATGTGACAAAAATTGACATCCCATTCAAAATATTTGCATTCACAGGCAACTTGAATTTGTAGCAGTAGAATACCTGTAGCTTGTCAGGATGTTGTTGGTTCCTCTGGAATATCTTCATATTTCTGGACCAAATTGTATAACTGATAATGAAAGTGGGACGTGCTAAATGGAAATTGCAAGAGATTGAGTAATGCATTTTTGAATTTGAATTTCTCCTTATATGTTCAATGCTGGTTTGGTGTGGAGTCTTTAATTCCTATCCTTTTAATTTCAAAATTGAATTCTTCATCGGGTGCCTTCAATTGCTAAGTTTGTATGTATTAATGGAGTGCATCCCTTGTTTTCTTAACAAGAGATTTTGGTGGCTTTAACACCATTGTTTTGGTGGTTGTAGGTGGGAAAAATAGGAGGAACCATTAGTAGAGAGGTTCGATTTGACAGATAGGACACATATGAATGATTGCTACATGTTTGGCTGTTGTGTTGGTGGCAAAGTGGGATGGGGGTTCGGCTGGATTGGATTTGGTGATGGGACATTCTTGGGTCATAGGTGTATTCATGGCATCCCAAGTGCCAAAAAGGTGGCTACGATGAAATGCAAGTGGTGACATTATAGGGGAGCTTGGGTTATACTAATTTTATATTTTGGGCTTTTGTTATTAATCGAGGAGCTCGTAACAAGCAATATGGCTTGTATATTTGTGGTGTCAGATGTTCTTTGAATATTCTATGGCATGTAAGACTGTGAATATCTATGTGTATGAGAAAAATATTCTCTGATTATAATACAATTTTGATGGTACAGTGATACGTGTACCTTTGTTGACTTTGTGGGTGAAAACTGTTTTACATTTGCATATTAAGGCGGTCTACTGTGGGGCCCTCGCGGGACTACTTTTGTCCCCACTATAAGCTCCCATCCTACTTTGGGCCCCTTTCCCCTAATGTAAATATTAAATTCACTTGGTCTTAAGTAAAAATATCCTAACCTCATTATTAACCTCCTTATCATAAGCCTCAATCTTGTCAACATCTTCTTCATTAGCCTCAACCTTGTCAACTTTCTCATCCTTGTCCTCATCTTTAGTCCATTTATCCTCCTAAATTCAATCAAAATTATAATATCAAAACTACTTTATGCATTAGATAGTTAATATTTCCAAATCTATAAATAAAACATCAACATTAACATGTTACAACAAAAAAATAATTGCAAGTTGACATCTTGTTATCAAAGAATTCGTAGCCTTTCTATTCATTCTACTCCTTAATTGATGCAAAATCCTCCTTCCAATATGTGGTATGGCGTACTAAAAAATAATTATCACACTTTACATTAAATATTCTAAGTATTTTTGTAAGTGACAAAAATTAAACATTTGAATGTATCTTCAAATGATTAGATCTTACCGAAACTTCTCCCACATGCGACTATAAGTAATTATGAGGACCACGAAAGGTCCGATTGATTTTTGACCCATCTATTGTATGTCTAATAGTATCATCCATTTTTTAAAATGACGCATGATTGTCTCTCACAATAAAAACTACATACAAGTGTTATTGATAGTTTAAATTCCAAATTAATTCCGTTCCCTATTATAAATAAGTACTTTCTAAAATCATTCAAATATTTAATACAAAAATTAAATTCTCACCAGCACTTGGAATAAATTTTAATATCTTTTAAATGTTCTATAGTTCAATGTTGATAAGGATAATTGGAGGTTCAAATAATGTGTATTTCAACCTACACATGCAACATGTGTACTAGGGATATTTGGAAATCACTTTTGAATTCTTAAAGAGTGTGAGTTAGTAGCTATTGTAGTGTTTTATTTTGTAGGGTTATATAGAATATTAGATTTTATTTTATATAAAAAATGTATGTTGAAATACAAATTGTGTCTTTCAGGCTGCACATGTTTAGTTCACCTACATTTGAAAGAAATCTTATAAATAATGAGAAAAACATGTGTAGGGTGAAATACATGTTGAGTATTTCAGCCATCATAGATTTTATTCATGTTTTGTAAGATTTATTCTAAGATGTTCTTGGATTTTAACTTTTCTTTAGGGAAAATTGGGTCACATCACCATAGCTAGTAGTCCATGTCATTATATGATGGTAGTGGTTATTCTTGCTATACAAAATAGCATCCTAAGGCATTTTGACACATTTATAATATCCAATAGTCTATGGTGGTGGGACCCACAATATATGTCAAAGTGATATTTTTCTTTTGATAATATTTTTCAAAATGGACCACCAACTACATTGATGATGGGATCCACATTCCTTAACATTTTCAAATATGTGTAGATTTCAAAAAAATTTTCATTTATTTTAATTTGATAAATGAAAATTGAGTTAGAGATAAATTTGAAGCCAACTTCATGCCTAAGACATCATAACATAAAAAATAGCATAATCATGATCATATTTTCCATACAAATATTTGAAAGTTTTGATGAAATGTGAGTCCCATCACCAAATGATAGGAAAGGGGGTAGTTTTCAATGGTGATTTATCATGATTGAAAAGGGCAATGAAGAATGTTAAGTGTTGTTAAAACATATCAAATCTTGTGAGTTCCATCCTTGATGCCAATTTGTATGGTGAATATGGTCATGAGATGCTATTTTTTATGTTATGATGTCTTACACATGATATTTTGCATGAAGCAAATATTATCCATAAAAAAACATGTCTAAGACCCCATAACATAAAAAATTAGCATGCCTAGTATATAATGCAATACCATGAAGAACCACTAGCTAGGTGATGGGGAAAATAATAAAAAAATAGCCTAATGCTTTACCTTGTCACTTTTTGTCATGATGGACCACTAGCAATGGTGATGATGGGACCCACATTTCACTGACACTCTCAAATATGTGGTGCCTTTAATTCATTATCATCACTTGATGTAATTACACAAAATCTAAGAAATATCAAATGCATATCCCTCCATTATCAACTTTTAGGGATGATTTGTAGATGATAGAAAGCAAAAAAAGAGTTGTAATTGAACTTCATGCCTAAGACATCATACTATACAAAAAAAATCCTAAGACATCATGACTATATTTACCACTAATGGGGGGTTTAACGTTTCTCCTCACCATCCTCAATCATGATGAAGCACCAACTATGGTCCCTCTCACCAATACTATAGTGACACCCACATTTTTCTAGAACTTTCAAATATCTATAGCTTTCAAGAATTGCCATGATTATTTTTAATTAAAGAAATAAAAATTTAACCACAAATGACTCTACAAGATTCATGAGTGACAAGTTGTAGCTGACCATAACTCTTCTAGGTATGATTTTATATTCTATGTAAATATGCAAAGTCAAGATATTTTAGTCAAACTATGAAGATATAGAGTTCAAATCATGTCAAAAGACTAAAAAAATGACCATATCATTTTCTATTTCCCATGCTATTTAACCTTGCTACTTAACTGCCATTTCATGAGGGGTGAGCTTCATTTTCTCTATGCTATTTAACCTTGCTACTTAACTGCCATTTCATGAGGGATGAGCTTCATTTTCTCTATTTCCTATCCACTTTAACCTTGTTGTGTCACAATTTTAATTTGTTGTAGAGTATTTTATTAAATACTACAAAGGGAAGGGCTTACTTGTGATTTTCATGAAATTGTTTAAGTGGTTTCCTCAATAGATATCATAGGGAACTTTGGGTGCTAAGAATGTCTTCTTCTATATGTCTTTGTAGGTTAAAAAAAATGGCCCTATGTAACCCATAAAGTTGATCATTTAAAATATAGCTAAAACTATGAAGACCAAGAGTATAAGTTATGTGAAAGAAAATATTAATCATGTTGTTCACTATTTCATTATTGAATGAGGTAGGAATAACAATATAGTGCATGTTACCATCCATTTTGACCTTCCCATGTTATTTTTTTAAATTTATGTTAAAACCTTTTCAATTAATACTACAAAGGCAAGGGTTCACCTATGACTTCCATGAATTTTTTTAGGGTTTACAAGTGCTAATTTAGAAACTAATTGAATTTCCTACTTTAAACAACTCATTTTTGAATTATTAATAAATTTAATACAAAAATTAACTTACAAATTAGACTACTCATAACACTTGTAGTTCAAGAATCCATCTAAATCATCCTTGCCTTAACCTATTGGGTTGCAATCCCTCATCTTTATTAATAACCAACATGTCTTACAAGTGTTACTGATAATTTAAATTTTAAATTATATACAATCCCTAAGTTACAAATCATTCATTTAAAAAAAAACACCAATAGTCAATTATAGAGTATTCATTTTCCTAATGAATGGATCCCAATAACTTTAAAAGAAATCAAAATTTGAACATGAATTATGAAGGGCATACATTTGAAAGGCACCTTAAAAATCATGGAATAAATATGTACATGTTGAAAATACAATGGAGAAGCACTATTTTCCATACAAAATTGCATGTGTGAGGATTCGTATCATGATTTTACCATAACACTACCATGTCACGATAAATTGCCAGCTATGGTGAGCATCCCCACAATAATTGATTATTTTCACATTTTGGCCTTGCTGTGTTTCAAATTTATTTATCAAAATACACATTGAAATACATGGAGTGTATTTCAACCTTCACATATTTAGTTCATGAATTGTAAGATATCTTTGCATAAGTGTAGCCCCAACTAAAGTGGTTGTCTAATTTTAAGTTTTGTAGGGTTGCATACAAACTATTAGATTACATTTAAGGTGTTGTGATTTGATTTCTATATAAAATTATATGTTGAAATGCACACTACCTTTTTCAATCTACAATCTTCTTTGCGAAAATTTCATAGACATCTTACAAATCATGAACTAATTTGTGCATGTTGGAAATCACAATATGTTTTATTTTTTTTCAACGTTGTGATTCACACATCAACATAGTTATATTGTGTGATTAAATATTTGTAAATAAATTTGGTTATGTTATTCCATCATATGGCTAAAATTATTGATTGCCATGTATATAAAATAGCTATTTGGGTCATATAAGAAAATATCACTCCCAAGAATTATTCAATATCCCAAAAAGATGAAGATATTTTTAGTTTCTTGGGAATATTATAAGGAAAAACTATCTCAAACTGCAAAAAAGTAGTAAATTTAAAAATTAAAATGAATAACACAATTTTTACATTTAAATGCATCCTAATTACATATAGAAAGAGACTATAAATTTTGTAATGTAAATTTTTATCATAAATTTTGAGATCATTGATTACAAATAGTTGTAATATAAATCTCTATAAAAATGTTGATAAATAACTCTAATTGAATGTCAATGAACCCTTAATGTAATAAAGTATAACTAAGGTAAATACAACTTATCAAAACCTACCAAACTCTTAACTATCAAATACATGAGACTAGTCTATACACAAAATACTAACTACAACTCACAATAATATTCTTCCTAACCTCTTCAAATACCTTTTATATTTACAACAATGGCAAGAATTTTAGGACAATAATGTGTTATCTTTTAACAATGTTTAATATTAATTATTTCAAATGATAAAATATATTTCCTATAATGTTGACAACACTATCGAGGTCTGTATTGATTGATCACCATACTACTAAGGATGCTACTAAACAGTATGTTGATCAAGAATGTAAGACTCATGATAATGAAATAATGATACTAATTGTGAATCATAAGAATATCAATGAAAGAGTTAGGATAGTTATATCAAAAGATAAGGATGATGACAACAATATCAAATAGTACAACATTATTAACTACTGATATATAACAACAAAAATTTCTAAATAATTTCCTTAATAATATATATTACAAATGAAATAATGAAAATAATATCCATTGATAAGTACAAATGATAAGTTGATGAAATTGGTAATAGACATGATGCAATAATAATGACAAGCCAAAGGATATTAAAATTATTTATAGTTTTGTTTCCTAATGACTATGCTCATGAATAATAAATAATGACAACACTATTTATAGTTGTTATTGGTAATATTGATAATCAGTAATCACAATAATAATAGTCATGTTCCCTAATCATAAGATACTAAAACTCAATTATACCAACTATCTTCACAAATCTAGATAATTATGTTTCTTTTAAAACAATAATAATAATAATAATAATTTTCATTACCTCTTCTTAATATATCTAACTTATATACAAAAATGGCACTTAGAAATCTTATCAACTTCTTGCACCATTGAAGGTGTATAACCCATTTATAAAAGTTCTAGAGATGAATGGTAAGAAAACTGTAGGTTTGATGCTTATATATATCAATAAAACCAATTGTAATATTACTAATGATATATCATTTTTAGTGAAAATTTTGGTCATGTTGAAAGATATTTGAAAAAAATCACAATATTTTAAAGAAAATATCTAGAATCCTACTAAGAAAAGATAAATTAGGATATTTTAAATACATCTTTTTTAATGGTTTGGGTGTTGGAAAGTTTTTCTACCCCCATTCCATTACTATTTTCCATGATCATAATCACCTTAACATATGTTTCCAACACTTGTAACTTTCAATAATCATTGCCATTTACTTTAATTTGAGATTACTATTTTCCATGATCATAATCACCTTAACATATGTTGCCAACACTTGTAACTTTCAATAATCATTGCCATTTACTTTAATTTGAGATTGTAGATTGCAAAAATGAGTTCTAGACAACTCTAACACCTACTTCACAAGATACACACAACATAAAGAAAAGTATGATGCTTAACCCACCATAACTCTTTCAGGTAGGTTTATCTACTCTATGTCAATATGCATTGTCTACATGTTTTGCTAAAACTATCAGGTATAGTTTAATTTATCTAAATATATTAATCGTGAACTATATCCTTATTCCTACTAATGAGGTGAGAAGAATCAAATAGGGTATAATACTTTGGAATTAATATCCACTTTTTCATGACAAGGTCAAAATGTAAAAGTTATTAGTTGTTGTGGGGATATTGGTTATTATCTATACAACGTGCATGTGTAAGGCATCACATCATGATTTCAATATACAATAGAAATAAACTACCATGAGATATCAACTATATTGATGGAAACTATAATTTTTGGCGGATTTAATATTTAATTGAACCTTAATGAAGAAAATTGGAGCACATGCACTTGGGTGATCCCACAATAGTGGTTTACAATTTTTGGCCAAACTGGACACTGAAATATTTTTTTTAACTAAATCTTCACTTTCGGGCACCTATAGCGGCTAAACCGTGAGGAATTTGAAGATGATGCAAAATAGAGTTTCATGATATTTTGTCTGTAGATTCTAAATATATTTTTTTCAAAACTTTTGGAATTAGATTGCACTTTTTTTTCCATCTCCCTCAAAAACTGGTTTTTTTTTCTTCAGAAAACAACATTTTTAAAAAGTGACGCCAATCGTATAACGTATTTTTTTTTTTCCATGAAGGATAAAATTCTAATTCTTTCGAATTTATATTTTTAACTCCAATATCTAGTGCTTCCACTTGGTTAGATAGTGTTTTATTGAATATTTTTTCCTTAATCAAGTTTCAAAGTCAAACCAATTACAATTCAGACATAGGCAGACTATATCACGCGTAAATTTTTTTGTATGTATCGAAACTCAATTTTTTTTGTTGGATCAAGGAATTCAATATCTGGTGCACTCATATTTTTTAATTTTTTTTTGATGATCTACTATTTTTCCACATGTGTAGAACAAAGAGCTTGATTTTCGGTGAAAAACCTACATTCACAAGAAATAAAAAATAAATATAATAATAAAATTAAATTTATTTAACATTATAATTTTTGAGAAGCTTATAATAAGGACTACATACTTACAAAAAATAAATTTTAAATGAATTCATTTGATCCCACAAAAGGTAAATCAAAAGTGGTTTTTTATTAGCATTTTGATAGGTGTAAAGGAGACTCTGTTATAGGTATGGTTTAAAACTAGTGGAGTTCTATCCAAGGGGGTTTGATCTAAGGTAGTTTGATCAAACCCTCTTTAATTGGAATGCTTTAAATGGAACTTTTTAAGGCTTAAGTCATTATATTTTCTAAAAATATGTGATTTCAACAAAAATTAGAATCTCCCAGAAATTGTAAACCAGCTTTGTGGGATCACCCACCTATTTATTACAATTGTTGGTGGTAGTTTTAATGGAAATGAATTGAATTCCTTGCTAAGAGTGCCAACATATATTCCTATTTAGCTAAGAGTGCATCCCATTTCTTACAAGTTCCAACTTAGAAATTAATTGCATTCCTTGTTATAAACGATTCATTTTTAAATAATTCAAGAAATCAATATGCAAACTAATTTATAAATTAAATTATCACTAAAACTTGTAAGTCAAGCAATAAGAGCTAGAATAGAATATATTTTGTCAAGCCCCTCAAGGTCTCCTCAAGTCTCCTTGTAGATTATTCTCACCTTAAATTTTTGGGTTATAATTCCTCATCTATGTCAACAACCAACAAGAACACACCATTTATTACAAATTTTAATGGCATTTAAAATTACAAATTAAATAGAAATTCCCTACTATTTTTTTTTTTAGATTGACCAATATTCTTGATATAATGTTATGGTGTCTCAAGCATTCCAAATTGTATGGACAATAAATGATCAAGTGGAGGTAGAAATTAACTTGGAAATTAAACTATCACCAACACTTGTAATAAATAGTTAGTCATGTTATTTTATATGTAATGGGGTCTTTGGAAATATATTTTGTATGGAGACTAGCCATTGTTGTCATATAATGGAAAGAGTTTTCAACTACAGTGATTGGACCCACATTTCTGTAAACAAAAAGAAAAAATCTAGTAAAAACACATAAGACATCTTAAAAGTGAACAAAATGTGTACTAATTGAAATACACAATATGCAAATTTCAACTTGCACATGTTTAGCTCATGCTCCATTGTGTATTTCAACCTGCATAGATTTTTTTCATGTTTTGCAAGATGTCTTCTATCAACATTTTTCTCAAGAAAAAATAAAACCAAACAAAAGGAAACATAGAAAATATCTTACAATATATGAATAAAATATCATATACTAGTATTTCCCTCAAGAAAAAAAAGCCAAAAAATGACAACACAAAAGACATCTTAAAAAATATGACTAAACATGAACACATTATGAATCAACTAAGAAGTGCCTAAATTTGAAAGACATCTTAGAAATTATCAATTAAACTTATCCAGGCTAAAAAATACAAAGTGCATTTGTACAAAATGAAATCCTAATACAACAAATCAAATCTAATAACTTCTATACAACAATATAGAGCATAAGATTAGGCACTTACCTTACTTAGGTTGCATGTATAGCTTCATTTTGTCAAGATAAATATTATGAGATCTAGTTGTACCTTTGAGAAAATATCAAATTGTTAGGAATTAAAGTGTCCCAATCTTGTAAAATTCTTAGTTTTATTATTTTAATTATTTATCATCTTTTTATTTTCTTATGTTTTTCTAATTAAATTAACCTCACATAAAAATGGGGCATGGAAATTTGAGGTGGCATTATTTCTCAATTGTTGATATTGTAAGGGAATATCTAAACTGTCTATTTTAAGTAGATTAGGATGACCTACTTATGTGGGACCCTATGAAAACATTATGATATATTTTTATGATGTGTAAGAGCTTGCAAGAAGGGAGTTATGCTAAAATCTTGATTAGCATTATGATAGGTGTTTACACTTATCATGCAACTCTATATAATTTGTGTGATCCCACAATAATGTGTCACACTTTTTGGTCAAAATGAGACATTGAAATCAACATTTTAAACCATTTTTTCCTTTCTAATAACTATGGCAACTAAATTGTTAAGAATTTGAAAATGATGTGAACTAGTGATTTTTGAGATTTTGTGTATAAATTTTAAATGTATTTTAAAATAAATTAAGAATAATTTATGAATATTTTTATGTAACTTTTAATAACTTATTTTTATAGTTAACAATATTTTTAATAAGTGATGTTTATACCATACAACATAATTTTTTTTTATAGAAAGGGTAAAAGCATAAATCTTTAAACATAGATTCATAACACCAATATCATATTTTTTGTTAATTTTTGAATTGAAATTAATTATAATTTAGACATAGGTTTATACCGTACATCGTAACTTTTTATTTATGCATCCAAATTATTATTTTTGTTAAAAAAAGAACATGAATACCTAGTGTGCAAATAGTTTTAAATATACATTTTTACCTATTTTAGTATTTTTTCCATGTTGTGGAACATAGACCTTGACAATTTCCAAAAAATATATGTTCTCTAGAAAATATAAAATAAATATAACAATCAAATTAAATATATTCAAAATTATACTCATTAGAAAGCTTATTTTAAGTGTTACAATTGTACAAATCATCTTATTGTAAGTCTAGATGGAGGTTTGAAACCAAAAATTTTGAGGAAATTTTGAGACATACAATATGAGAGGCCATTCAATTACCTTTGTTCAAAGGTCCTTCAAAAGAGGCACCTTCAAACAAAGGTTTAACCTTTGTTTTGAAGGTGTAGTGTTGAAAAATGTCGTTGCTTACATTTTCACACTTAATTTGGGAATGATTAAAATTAAATTGGACCTAATGTCACCTTGATATAGTTTTGTAATGTGTTTTCTACATTCACATTGGATTTAGGGCCCTTTTAAGCTAAATAAACCTAATTTTTCCTTAATTTAATGTTGTAAAGTGTATTTATTTACACTTTCACATTGAGTTTTGGGCCATATTGCATTTATTACCTTCATATCATCACTAACATGACCCTAAGACCCTATATTATGCATCTTGAGGCATATTTCAACCGAAATCTCATCAAGATCAATAAATATACTTAATTTCTCAACTCCCCAACATTTCCTCCACCTCAAAAAAGATCAGTGGGACCCATACACCACCTTGGGTGTATAAGTCCCATCTAGATGGGACCTATACATCACAAGTGGTGTATGAGTCCCATTTGGACCCTTTTTAGGGTTTTGAGTGAGAGATTAGGGTTTTAAGTTCAAATTTCATGAATGTTAGCCTCTGAGATCTAATAAATGGTAAGTTGGATGGATTGCCTATATAAAAAATCTTTAAAATCATTATTTCACCTAATCATTCATGATATCAAGCTTAGCATTCAAGAGTTAAGCATTCCAAGACTTCACAAGAGTGTCAAGAGAGTTTACAAGATCATTTCTAAGGCATTCAAGGGAAAAAGTCTTCATCAATTGTTGTAGAAATTCAAGTTCAATCATCATGTCAAGATCAACAAGCATCAAGCATGTTGAGCTAGTGTTGTGATGTAGCATCAAAGATCCATTTGCAAGCATTATTTCATATCAAAGTTCAAGATCAAGATCTACATTCCACATGGCCACTTCATGTTAAGATTGCTAATTTACATCTCAAGACATCATTCAAGGTATCATTTTTCATGTTTCATATTTCATGTTTCATGTTCATATTTCATTGTTTCATCATAAGGTTTAATTACATAAATGGGGTTTGACCAAGGAAAACTGCTATTTCCTAACAATCAACAAGTTTTTCTCTCTCTACATGTGTGATTTTAGATCTAGGTGTTTTGGAGCTTGAAGGATTAGGTTGCAAGGTTGAAGAAAGTCATCAAGTTGTCACAAGGTTGTCATCTACATGAAAAGTTACCTACAAGTTGCAAATCAGAGTTTTAGATCCAAAAACAAAGTGTGAAAGGAAGAGTAGAGACAGGAGAGAAGATTCAAGTCTTAACCCTTTGAAAAAGTAGAGTGGGATTAATACACCACTTGTGGAATATGAGTCCCAGTACAAGGATTTTTCCAGATTTTAAGAGATCTAGATCATACACTAACAGATTCCAATTTTGGCACAGAAACCCTAGTCTGAGATTAAATTTCCTAGACTAGCGTATGAGTCCCAGTGGGCATTAAACAAAATTGAGATTTCAGGGTTTTGAAGCTTGTTTTGACCTCATCCTTCTTCCAAGTGCACCTTTGTTCATTCTCAAATTTTTATTATGTATTTTAGTTTCATTTACTAGGTCATTTAGTTAGGTTTTGCATAGTACTTTGCATGTTACATTCATTTCTTGTCTTTCTAAGCCCTATCTTGGTGTGAACCCTCTTATTGTCTTTAATCACACCCTAGGATGCCTTATTGCAAGATCTCGTTCCCCCTTTCTATCTTCAGATTGAGATATCTAAGGTTTCCTTGAGTGTAGCAAGTGTGAAATAGGAACCCTACCCTTGTGCTCCATTCCTCAAAGGTGGGGCATGCTATTTCCGTTGCTACAAAAGGTACCTTAATTTGTAGACGCCTTCATTCAAAGATCCTTTTGGCTACCCAAAATGTTCAAAAAATTAATGGCTAAAAATATTGTTTTGCTATGGTATACTATTTTTTTAATAATTAAATAAAACCTTCATTCAAAGATATTATTTTAATATTTCAAAACCATAAAAAATAATTCTTTTGAATGAAAACAATCTGATATTGAAGAAAACCTTTGTTTGAATGTGTTTTTTTACAAAACCTTCAAACAAAGGTTCCTTCATTTGAAAAAATATCTTCGAATGAAGGTGTTTCCTACTTTTCACCCCCATCCAAATTAAACAATCCAATGTCCAAAGTTTTGGACTCACTATTGTTGGTTTACCCTTTTATTAGTGGGAGTTACAAACTTGGGCATCCATGTTGGGTGGATGCTTGATGTATAATGATTATTTTAAGAGGTATTATTGATTTATTATTTTAGCCAGTTGTGGAAGCTTCCTATGTGGGCATTGGAATTAGGTCCTAGTTGGGTGCCATAATATCAAGTGGATTTAGGACAATGCAAAATTGTTGATGGTTTCCAAGTTATCCATTACTTACAAATTGGGTGTTGGAATTGTAGTATGTATATATGAATTTGCAAGTGCTATAATGTTGCTGATTACCCTAAAATTTGATGCTAGTAAAAATCTTATGAAATATTGTCCTATAAGTGTGTTGTGATCTCTTATTTGATTTGATAATACATTGAGTAGGTTTTGGAGTGTGGGGTATTCCCCTTAAAGGTATTTTTTCCACATAATATTGGCGTTACATGTTATATTGTTTAAGATTTTATATGTGTTTTTGCATATTTTCTATAATAGTTTAGATTAGATTTAAATTTTTCTATACACTTCTCCTCTCAAGATTAACATAGAAATTTGATTCTACTATCCCTTGCTTCATTACACAAATGACAACAATTCCTTTCATTGATGCCACTAATCTCAACTAAATATGATATTATCTACATCTTTTTAGTAGATTATGAATTGATAAATGAAT
Source organism: Sequoia sempervirens (assembly GCA_007258455.2). NCBI lineage: Eukaryota > Viridiplantae > Streptophyta > Pinopsida > Cupressales > Cupressaceae > Sequoia > Sequoia sempervirens. The sequence continues at coordinate 527,879,614 of VDFB02281492.1, forward strand.
CAACCAAGAAAGGCATAAATTTGAAAGATATCATAGAAATCATCAACTAAACTTACAGTGTAGGTTGAAAAAATAAATACTCATTTCAACTTATTAATTTTTATACAAAATAAAATCCTAACAGAACAAATAAAATCTAATAATTTCTATACAACCATTCCAAACATAAAATTAGGCAACCACTTTAATTGAGGCTACACTTGGGTTCATAGAGCTCCATTACATCAAGGAAGTTTGCGAAATCATATAATGTATTTTATGGAATAGAGCATGAATGACCAGAGGTATCATTTTATTTTGATTCAAAAATAAAATGAGAGCTTTGGACATCCATGATATTTAAAACAAGTGCTTAAATTAATGGGTTATATAGACTTGATTAGTTTTACTTACAAAGTTAAAGTTCTCAATTTATTTTTTATAGAGAATAAATGTTGTCTACTATATTGGGAATATTTAAGTGATTAATTTCATGGGTTAATGAGACCCAATTGGTTTTACTTAGAAGGGCATCCAAAAATAGAGGTTTTCAAGACCCTAGAGGATCCCATGAGAGTCAATGAGGAAATTCCTAGAACCCATGGGTAAACCTTTTCCTTTATAAGATTAAATGAAAATACTTTATCATAAGTTAAAACATATAAATTCAATTGATTTTACCTCCAAGGGCATCCAAAAGAATACATTTTCAAGGTTCAAAGGGCTTGATGAGATTCATTGAGGAAATCCCTAAAAAAACTTCATGGTTCACCTAGAGGTAAAACCTTGCCTTTGCAATATTAAATAAAAATGCTCTACCATAAATTAAAACATATAGATTCAATTGATTTTACCTACAAGAACATATAAAAAAAGATATTTTCAATACTCTTAAAATAATTTCATGGTACTCATGGGTAAACCTTTCCTTTTGTAGTATTAATCGAAAATGCTCTACCATAAATTAAAATGTGTCATGACAAGGTTAAAGTGGATGAGAAATAGAGAAATTATAACTCATCCCTCATGGTATTCTTTGATAGTGACAATCCTATACAAAGGTTGTGGAATTTGGCTTTACACCTGCCAATCCCACTTTAAAGCCTTTTAACAAATACATTTTGTGAATATCCTTCAACCTTTGTTGCCTTGGAGACCACATTTTTCCTGATGGATGTCCATACACTGTAAAATTTGGCTTTAGACTTGCCAATCCACATTTTTTGTTGATTATTTTTTTTAAAAATGTGTTTTTGATATGTTTATATTGTCAATATTTTTGTAAGAGATTTCTTTTTCAAAGATTTTTTTTTTACATGTTTATATTGTCAATACTTTTGTATGATATTTTTTTTCAAAGAATATGTTTTTGATATTTTATATTGTCAATATTTTGTATGAGTTTTTTTTTCAAAAGATGGATATATATATATAACACATATTTATATACTTTTATAAAGCATTAGTTTAAAAATATGAATACCCTAAATTTAATGGTTGAATATTTTTATTAGTTATTTTATGATAAAATATAATGAAAATTATATGAAGATTGCATGACATGAAATAAATGATTTTATATATATGATCAATTTTTTAATAAAATTATTGTTTTATATATTTAATTTATATTTTTTCTAATTAAAAAATTAGATAATTACCAAAAAAAAATTTATTTTAGGAGATTTTTTTCAAAGCATATTTTCGACATGTTTATATTGTCAATACTTTCTTTTATGAGATTTATTTAATTTTTTTTTATTTTGACATGTTTATATTCTCAATATTTTTGTATGGGATTCATTTCTCAAAAACTATTTTTTGACATGTTTATATTGTTTTTATAGTATGAAAATATTCAAGCCCTAAATTTGATGGTTATATATCTTTTTTATTTATTTTTATGATAAAATATAATGAAGATTATAATAAGATTATATGACATGAAATAAATGATTTTAGATACATGATATTAAAAAAAAAAAATTCTTATATATATTCAAATTAAAAGATATCTTAATATTTAAAGGGAAATTCAAAATAGATAATTATCACAAGAAATTTTCTTAACATACAAGGTCAAGAGCATTGAAATAGGTATATATTTTGTTTAGAGTATTAGTTTTTAGATTTCTTATAGGTGATGGGAAAATCTTTTTGAATCCTATGATTTAAAATAATTTTTTACAATTTGTTCTCATTTAGATTGTTTGTAAATTGTAGTTGAATCTCCTTGTAATCATACTGAATATAAATATTCATGATTATTTTGTGTTGAGAGGTTTCATGAATGAGTTTTTTTTTTTAGTCTTTTATGGGGATATTGTAATCATGAATTAAGATACATTTTCTTTTGGAGAATTCATTATTATTTTTGGTATCAAATTTTACCATCTTTTTGTTATGTTGAACTTAGAGAATTATACATGTCCTAGATATAAGGGGTGCATAATCATTGCCTTGGGTAGGATCTACTAATCTATCTTAGACTTATTTTTAAGCCAAGTAATTATTAGTAGAAGATTGTAAGAGGTAAAAATAATAAGATGGTCTATGAGATAGTCTATCTTATTATTTTTGAGGCATATTATATAAAATAAAGCATATAGAATGTCCTTTCGCTACTTGGACCATCATTTAATAATTGTATAAAGATCTTAAATCTCGATATGAAAGTGACATTTCCTTGGAGAAATATTAACATGTAGATGATACTAATATTATTATTGGTCCTCTTCCCTCTTTTTATACCATGGGATGTATAGTTGATGGAATTCCTTCTCCACTTGTTACTTATATAGAGTTTAAAGTTTCTACTTTGAGATATTCCAACAATTCTTTCTAAAATAATCATATATTTCTTTTAGATTCACCTCATTACCTGACACATTCCTACTACACATCTCCTATTTCTTTTTAGAGTCCCACATTTTAAATTTGGATGAAACCATTTGAGTACCTTTTTTTATTGTTCAATAGTAGTGCTTCTATAACTACATGCTCATCCTCTTTGGATCAACTTATGTATCCTACTTCACATGCTTTCTTTTTGTCATATTTAGTAGCTAGGCATAAGACTCCTATCTATATTTGGCACATCTTAGCTCACCAACATGGAGATATGTGAGAATCTTCTAGAGACCTTGTTTTCTCTATTTATTCCATCTTTGGAGTGGGAATTCAATAAAATTACATCATAGGGTTTCCTTTTTTTTGAAAGCAAGATGTATTATTGGATAGAGAGGGACCTATCGACACTCATTATGAGACCATTTTCTCCTAAATTCCCTTCACTACATGGACTCATTGATCATATGGAGATTGATGGAGGCTATTCATTTTTGGGGATTACATGGCCTAGCTCTCTATTTCACCCCTATCTATTGGGAGTAGGTGGGCGAGGTGTGTGTGTGGTGATAGAGGGGAATTATCTCTCTTTTTTAGGAAAAATATTCTCTTTAGAAGGGAATTTTTATGTACACGTGTACCTTATTAGGCTTCATTTGTTGAGATCCATGTTCTCACCCACCTTAGTTGTACTTAAGGGGGTGTTAGTATAATTTTTTATTTTCCTTTATTTGGGTTTATAATTTTTTCTTACATGTTTGTTTTGCTTACTTAGGTTGTTAGGAGTAGGTCATTATGAGGGTAGATATCATCTTCTAGGAAAGTTACTCCCACCTATTTTTGGTAAATGGAGTTACATTTCCTATTGATTATATTTGTATCCTTTGTTATCTATATGTACTTACTCACTTTGTCTAATTTAATATATATTATGAGATTTTAGTTATTTATGTCAAGAGATGATAAATAATCATAGAAGGGTAGGAAGAGCTTGTGTAAAAAATACCTATGATGTAGAAAAATAGGATCTAGGGTATAAACCACACCTTCTCTTACATCATGATGGAAGGAACCAAAAATTATCACAAACAACCACTTGGCTACCAACCTCAATGAAAGAGCTAGAATGACAGACAAGGGTTTTTCTTCTTTCATTCAGATGATTTGAGTTTGATTAATTTCCTATTAATTGACTTAATATGATAATGTAAATATGCACCTAGGTCAACTATGAAAGTGCAACAAACTAATATGATTTTAGGAAAAAATGGAACCAAAAAATAGAAATAGAGTAAAGAGTAGCAGAGAGCAGACACAAAGGAACCTAGCATGCAAATTTGACCCTAATTTGGCTAGACAGGGGTGTTGGCACCCTAGCCTTGAGAATGTAGACCTTTAGAAATAGAATTTAGATCTCAATTGGTCCCTGTTTGTAGGCTCTTCCTTTCTATACTCAATTTCAAAACTTCATATGTTGCTGATAAATTCCACTTTCCTTAATTTGTTGACTTGTGAGGCTTAAATGCTTGAATAATAATTAAGTCTTCAATCCTCCTCCAATTTTGCTTCACATCTATAACTTGCACACAAGAGAGGAGGGAGAGAGTGTGTCCTATAGGAGCTTTCCTTAGTCAAACTCCATTTTAGTATTTCTACATCCACAACGACTATGATGATGTAAAGGAGTTCTTACCCTAGGCCGAGAAGAGGCAAATAGATAAAAAAGTGACAAATTGATAATTACTGCAATTTACCACTCAAATATCCATTCCTTGATGGACTAAAGTCATTATACTCATCACATTCAAGGAGAATTGGATACTTTATTTGAAGTCTTGCAAGTGTAAGTACTCACAAAACAAATGGACATGAGACATAAAAAAAATCACATGAAAAATTAATGCATTGCTAACATGATGCTTGACTAAAATAATGCTACAATAATTCTTCTAATTATGCTCTTGACTGCTTTTCAAGATGCTCAATTATCACTTCAAAATGCTAGTTCTTGTTAGGATTTCAAATTGTGAAAAATACTTGTATTTATATGCAATTCTTTAATTTCTTGTAAATTGATTATTGACAGTGAATAATTGAATTCACATGTCTAAATGTTAAAATACTGACACCAACATATTTGAATTGGGGCAAAAATAGGCTAGACAGGGGGCTAGTGCCTTGTTGGTGTAGATTTTTCCCCCTTATTCCTAGGTTTTTCCTACACTTAATTAAGCTTTCTTAGGATAATAAAATGAGTTTATTACTAGGAGATAAGTGTGTGGTGTCCCCTTCCTTAAAGGGTGGAACCACTTTCCACTTTTGGTGGTCCATCTCCACTTTTTGTGGTTGATTCCTATTGGTTGGATTTTCCACCTACCTCCTCTCCGAAGTTCTATATAAACTCACTACCTAACTTGTATTTGCATCCATTCAAGCATCTTGCTTTGTATCTTTTCAGCTTTGAAGATATTAATGCAATATTGTCACATAGACATTGCATAATCTCTTAGAGTCATGGTTTGCATTCTTATGTTTTTCTAGTTTATGTAGCTTTGATTTTCTCTTAAAAAGTTCCTTGGGTTATTCAATCTATTTCAGATTTCTAACACACCCTAGTACACACCTATTTTGGGGCTTTGAGTGTTGTTAAATAATTATTAATTGATATTCCCAATTCTACTATGATTTTCTAGATGTGATCACAAAATAGGAAGAACAAAAGTACAATTAGATCCAAGTACATAAGGGGGAGCTAAACCTAGTATGAAATTGTTAAGGGTGACAATTTACAATGCTACATTTATCCTCCACTTTAGTGAGTATGAACTTACGTTCATGGTCACACTAAAGTAAGGATAAGCCAAGAAGGGTTTTTTAATCCAAACATTGAAGAGATAGGACAAAATTAATTATAAGGGATGCACTATCCCCCAGGCTCAAGATCCTATGGCACAACAATGTAAGGAAAAAGGAAAACAAGCATGAGGTGCAATGCAACATGAAAAACATGAAGCATGCACAATGAAGACACAAATCAATCACATAATACACAAAAAATATGTGAAAGGCACAAAGTAAACATATAGAAAACACAATAAGACATAATAAAACACAAACACAAGGTTAGTACTAAAAGGATTTGAGTCAGTAAGGTAAAGAGACCTCAGTCTTAATTTTTTCTCAAATACCAAATGTCATCCCTCAAATATAATGTTAGAAAAAATGGTGCTCTCATAAGGACTAGCAAGCTACATTATGCTAGATCACTCATGAGCTACATAGATCCACTAGCTGGAAAGTTGTTTTATGCTAGGTGTCCATGCAATATGATGGGTTACACAAGGCTAACAAGCTAAGTTATGCTAGATCCATGGAATATTTTTCCTATCATTCCTCAGGGAGTGCATAAAAGTTTAAAGTCATGGGGGATTGGTTAACATCATAGGGGACGAAATCAACTTAGAGGGTGTATAAAAGTTTAATGTCACGGGGACCGTTTAACGTCACATGGGATGAAATCACCTCAGGGGGCGTACAAAATTTTAATGTCATAATGTCATGGGGGAGCATTTAATGTGATAGGGGATGAATCTAAAAACCCACGCTTTAGGGGGCACTATAAATAACACCACCACAAATAGTGCACATGAACAAGTTTTGCAAGGCCACACGTTAGGGGATATCATATATAATACCACCACTAGAGGTGCACATGATTGACATGCAAGGCAACACCTTAGGGAATATCATGCATAATACCACCACTAAGGGGCACATGACTTAACTATAAGGGATCCTTTATAAAGTATACCCACCTTAAAAGAAAATTTATCTTTGCCCCCCAAGTGTGTTGACAAGGACAACCATATGTGGACATTATCATGTTGCTCCTTATTGATGAAATATGGTTGCACAAAAATGTTTTTGTGCCCCAAATGCATGGAAATGAGCATCATATGATGCTACGAATTCCACATAGAAAGGAGCCAAACCATAATAATTAATTTTTTACAAATTAATTATGTATGGATTTACATCAATGTCATATAATTGAATTAACCATTGTAGTTTTCTTTTTAAAGCACAAAACTCATCAATAGAATGCCCAAATTGTTGGGAAATGTTAGGTCATCTCAGAAAGAAACATCTAGGAATAATAGTGCCTTCGGTAATTTTAATTTCATCAGATTTCCTTAAAGACATAGACTACTATGCCACAAAGTAGAATCAGACATAGCTCATTTCCCACATTGACCCTTAAAGAAAAATTAATGCTAATTAAACCAGTTCCAAACAACACCATTAAATAGATTCAATCAAGAAAAACCATTAAACATGAAATATGAAACATAAGATATAAACACATAGATTTATGTGGGGAAAACCCTTCTAGGTAAAAAACCCCACTCCAAAAAACCCAGATCGCCATTGTATTATTTAGTAATAAAAGTACAGTTACAAATACAATTATAGGCTCTAAGCCTTTATAGGAGATTTACATCTTGTTTGATTTTGGAGAGAAACTGGCAGCATAACCCTACTTCGATCTCTCCTCTCATCCTCTACATTACAGAACGTTCAATGTTTAATAACATTCATTCTATCCAATGGTTCCAGGCCGACCAGGAAAACCAACCGATTCCCAATTGTCGATCTGACTGCCAACAGGTTCCAACCAATCATCATTCTCCACCTCAACATCCATCAGGTCCCATTGAGAAATTATACATAGGTCACAAAGTCAACCATTGTGATATTGTGGGGACATCAATTCATCTCCCATTGACACATCTTTACCACCATGCAAGTCACTGCTCCATCAGACTCACCAAGACTTCAATTACTGGGTGTTGAAGAGACATCAAACAATCTCACACTGAACTCGCATCATCACATTGACAAGCATCCAGTTTTCCAACCATTCAGTCATTAGAGTGTCAAAGAGACACTTGACCATCTCTCCTCAAACACCCAATGTGACATCGAAAAGGTCTTGCAGCTCACTGTACTGCTGATCCATCAAAGAGACATGCATGTCGAAGAGACTTTCACCAAAGTATCGATGACACCCTGAAGTCACATTGACACCGAGTCCTTAACTTCCACCTGCATGTCAAAGAGACTTTTCACCAACTCATGGTGACCTCTTGAAGTCTCATAAATAGGAACGAACAAATCTTCAACTGACATGTCTAAGAGACATCTCACAATGTCTCAGCGATCGCACAAGATCACAGCAACAAGGTTCCACCAGACTCAACTTGCATGTTGAAGAGACATGATCCAACATCCTAGCAACAATGTTAAGTCACTCTAACAAGGTACTTACAGCCTTCTACTAGAATGTCAAGGAGACATCTTTCGAAGTCCTGTTGATCATGCCATGTATCACTGACACTCAAAGGGATCGCTCTTTCACTCAAAACTTGAACTTCCAAACCTCAAGTCGGAGGTTGAAAAGTTTACAAAACCCACGACATACCAAAAACAAAGGGATTGCTTTGTTGATAAAAAAATGAACTTCTAAACCTCATGTTATAGGTTGTGAAGTTCCCAGGATCCACGACCTGCCAACAACAAAGAGAACCACAAAGTCGCTAAGTTGGGAGGTTATGTAATTTTAGAACCTCACAACTTAAGTGAGGAAAACATAGAAACCTGCGACTTAGGTAAGAAACCATTTTCCACCAAAGAAAATTCAATCAGACTAGTGACTTTGTCTTAGTGATATTCAACTATCTATTTGACAATGCAGAGGCCCGAACACTAGTACATTTGAGGCACCATTTCTCAATATTCTCCCACTTGTCAAAGAATGCACTTATTACCAATCAATGCATGAATCCTCTGTATTATCTAGGACACCTGCAACAACATCTATAATTTCTACCATCTCAGGCTACAGTTCTAGCCATCCTCCAAAGAAAAGGAACAAGCCATGGTGTACATATGCACCAGTCTAATATGAGACACCACCATTAGAACCAACTGATAGCAAGGGTTTCAACACACTGCCACCAAGTTCCACTATTCTCAACAAGACATATAAAAGTAATGTCAAATTCAAAGCACTCAACATGAACACAACCATAAAGTTATCCTCCAAAAACAAGATAGAATGCTAGCTAGAACAACAAATAGAAAACTAATTTCTCCCATCCAACTGAACAACCCACGTGATTGAAAAATAGCACCCACAACAAGTGCTAATCCATCCAATCTCACATACCTCCAAGGTATCCTCATTAGTAAATTCATGCCAGTAGCATAGCTAACCCATCAACCGTAGATGCAAGCTCTATGTACAAACCAGTCGAAGAAGACCAAACACATTCAGGAACTCCCACTACATGGGTAATGCTAAATCTAAAAGATCAAGGGTATAATGAGTCTACAAATATCATCATATAGAAGTGTAAAGAAACATCATGTAGTACCAAGGAAACATCCACAATGATATGCAAAATTTGTAAACTGACAACTTGTAAGAACAACTCTTACCACAAGTCTGCATAACTCTCCCAAGTTCTCCACACCCAACAAAGGAAAGAGATAAAGAACCTCCATGTCATCATCCAAGAACATGAGTGAAAACACATGACCACAAGCTAGTGATCAATGCAGCTCTGACCAAACCTCAAGCCAATGTAATGTGAAACCAAAACATCCAGGAAGACAACCAAGATCAAAGACAATAATCATTGCACATCATGAACTTGTAGAAAATCCTCCTACATACACCTCTAAATGCCAACTGTGCCAAGTATGATCTCCTTCACAACAACCCTAAGAGAACAACATAACAACACCTAACCATTGAATCTCCAAGATCAAACACAACATATATATCATGTAATAAATATGGATGTAAACCTCTCAAAGAAGATGAAACCATTTCATTTCCCATTTCAAGAAATACACCCAATGCATCTCCTAAACTCAACATCAAAGAAAGTAACCAAAATGCATAAGGAGATAATCATGCTATCCATCTCTCACAATGAATCCTTCAGAATCACCTTATAGTGGTTCAAGATCCATATCCATGAAAGAAAGAATAAAACACCTGAGAGAGACAATGGGCAATACCTCTCAAGCAATAAACTATCGAGTAGACCAAGAGTGGGGAATGTATGAAAGCCATCATGACTCCTCCAAGAGAAATCTCCTCATTGGTCTCTATTGAACTCTCGTCCAACCAAGGTAAAGGATTCTTGGAATTTCTGCTGAAATCTCTCCAAGAGTGGCCATCAACAACACTTCTCACATCTCAGGAGAATTATAGCCTCACCTTATTCTTCATGTATCCATGAGCACCTACAAGCGATCATCTCATTCTAAAATCCAAATGCATCACTGCACTATCATGAAGTTCTCAAGAATATAACCAATGCACCCAATACACAAAGAATTACCAGACCACCATCAAAGCTCCACACATCTGAAATAGGAACTTATCATGACATCATGATCTCATCATCCCCCTTAGGAGATACCACGCTTCAAGAGAACTCACCATGGCCTTAAGAGAAATGTATCATGCAAAGACTTTAATACATAAACAAGAGTATACCATGAAATGAAACAACTCTAAACCAACACCACCTATCAAGCGCCACCAACACCTTAGCCAAATACTCCAAACATCCTCCATGGTTCTTGTGGACACCGATTTTGGCACCCAAGGTTCTCTAACACTTCTAGGGTTTTTCACCTAAAAGGAGAGAGGTAGGCCAAAATGCGCAATGTCCCCACTCAAGATTAATGCAAATATGAATAAAATATGCCTAAATGGAATGCTCTAAATGCAATAAATTGATAAAAGATATTGATTATTAATGCAAAAATAATGAAATGCAAGTTCTTTGGGAACATAGTGTTGTATGCAAAAATGACTTAAGAATGAAAACAAACAATAACAAAAATGAAAGAGACTAGAGAGGTGCACCTAGAAACTAGAATGTGATGCAAAGAGGCTCTAGAATCCTATAGAGTTTATGTTTGAAGCCAACTGGGACACTTACGCCAAGCTAGGTGACTTAGTCTTGTTTTGGGGAGATTTCACCGGAACAGGTTTCAGCCAAAAGAGTATCTAGAAATACATAAATCACATTTCAGGCCTGGTAGTGGGACTAATTCACCATAGATGGAAACTTAGTCCACCTTTATCTTTCAAGAATTTCAAGACAAGAATTTGTAGCTCTTGTTCTGGACTCCTCTTCTTGATAGGTGTTTGAATCTGATTATGCAGAAATCGGGCTGTAAGTGATCTAGAAGCTTCTCTTAGGGCTTTGTTGACTTGAATGATAACACCTTTTAACACCTTTCTATTTGAAAAATCTACATACAAGACCTGCAAAACACACATGCAAAGAGGGGAAAAAGTGTTAAGGGTTAGTGAATAGGGGTTTGCCTTGGTCAAACCCTGATTTGGTAATCAAAACCTTGAAAATGAATTGAAAGAGAAAGAGAAAGATGAATGAAAACATGCAATGCTACAACTCACCAAACCCTTGATGTAGAAATTTGAAGATATGCAAGTGGATGCTCCAATGAAGACTTGATAATGCCTAAAATGCTTGAGAATTACTTGAATGATTAAATGAATGAATGTGTTGCTTGAAAATGAATTATGAGGCTGAAAATGAGAGGAAAACCCTTTATTTATACTTGATTTTACAAAATTTCTTGGAAATAACACATCACACAGGTCGACCTCAAGGTTAAGAGAATAATATCCCACTAGAAATTTAAAATAATTTTTGATTTTTGTGCCCAGTGGGACTAAGTCACCCCAGGTGGTGACTAGGTTTCACCAGGGAAATTTTAATGGGTGTCGGGAATTAAAGTGTATTTAATGATGTTTAACGAGATTATTCTTTGAAACAAACTTAAGTAGGGCCGAAAAGTGTATTAAGGGGCCATTTAAAAATAAGAAAGGGTCAAATTATTGATGACAAGCCTAGAAAAGCATGAAAGTTTGTTACAACTCTTTACAACACTTTGGAATAAAGCTTGGTAAGTGATAAAAAGAGGTTATTTAGGTGAATTATAATGAAAAGGTCCTAGAAAAGTGTGAAAGTGGGTTACATGCAACACTTCACAACACTTTTACAAGACATCATATAATTCTTAACGATTCTCAAGGACCAAGACCTAATGTGAATGTGTTGACCACATTACAACATTAAATCTAGGAAAAACTAGGCCAACATCCATAAGAAAGACCCAAATGAGTGTAAAAATGTCCAAAGATACATTTTTTTGCGTCACATTTAGCCCCCGCTTTAGTGAGAGGATGAACTTCCTTCAAAATCACACTAAAGTAGCCCAACATGCTTATGAAGAGGGATCCAAATGTATCCATGCTGGTAAGATGAGACAACAACAATCAAGAGGGGTGATCAAGCCCCCAAGATCAAAATCCCATGGTAAACCAAACATTAGCACAAAGGAATACACATGAAAATGATGAAAAATAATGAAAGGGAGAAAAGGAGAAGGAAAAACAGAAAGTCGGATCAAGCTTCAATTATTTGTCCATCTCGTTGTGAATCAAATCTAGGTTGTTTTTCTGGAAAAATAAATGTATACTCACTTTGAGGCAACGAAACTCATGGATGTCCACCGCGTGAGAAGGCCCAAAAGGTGAGAAACATACACTCATGGATGGTATGCACTCACACACATGTAGGTGGCTATGGGGAAAGTCATACCTCAGAATGGGATTCCTACTCAACCATACCAAAGTTATACCTCCTGATAACTTTAATTAGGCACCATAAAAGAAAATGACATTTCAAGCTTTACAAGACAAGCAAAACTTCGTATACTTGGAGCTCATGAACAAACATGATGACACCACAAGCATACAAGTTGTATTATGCAAGGTGGCCATATAACAAATGCAAAATGCAACATGCAAAAGAATGTTCAAAGGAGTCTTGCTTAGTTCATGTGAGGTCTTAGCTTAGGGAACATTGTGTCTAATGTCTCCAAGAGAGGACCAATCAAAGAATAGAAAATTTGCAACTTAGGGGATGCAGTGCGTCGCATCAAGCCACCAAGAGGAATGTAATATGCTAAGATAGATCACACTCATGAAGGAAATCACACCCAATGTCATCCACAAAGTGACAAAACACATTGTATGAAGTAACAAGGCTGCACTAACAACCAAGAAAAGGGAAAATGAAAATGAATAATGCCAATGTATGCCCCCACTTTAAAGGAATTGCTACACACCGTACTGTGAGAAATTAATTTAAAGTAGAAAATGAAAAATGCAAACAAGAAGAAAGACATGAGAGCCAACTTGAAAAACCCCTATGCCAAGTCATATGTTTCTAAGTAAGGCTACGTCATGCGAAGGAAAAGAAAAAGATAGAAAGGAGGGGGTTTCCCCTGAAAGGAAAACACTAAACACATAAGGGATCTATGGATTTTGGGTCAGTATGTTCTTTGTTGCAATGTTTTGTAATGAGCTCAAAACTTTCATCATCCCCCAAATACATAGAACTAGAAGAATGATACAAAGAGAGCAAAAACAAGAAAAAGAAAGATCTGTTTGGGTCAACATGGAGGAGACATAGGGTGTCTCAACGCTTTGTGTCATCCCCAAAAGGGAAACACAAGAAAATGAAAAAGAAAAGGTGAAAGGAATTGGAAAAGCTTTTGGGTCAACATGAGAGAGACATTTCAGTCTCAATGCCTTGCGTCATCCCCAAAAGGAAAACACAAGAAAAGAAAGGAAAAAAAAGAAAAGGGCCTTTTGGGTCAACATGAAAGAGAAATGAAATGTCTCAATGCCTTGCATCATCCCAAAAAGGAAAAAACAAAAAGAAAGGAAAACAAAAAGAAAAGGGCCTTTTGGGTCAACATGAAAGAGACATGAAATGTCTCAATGCCTTGCGTCATCCCCAAAAGGAAAACAAAAGAAAAAAATAAAAGAAAAAGGAAAAAGCGATGCACGACATATAGAAGAATGAAGGTACAAATAGAAGAATGTCATAAAGAGAGAGAATATTAGACAACACATCATGAGAGAATACGTTACGCACATGCAAACACACAAAAGAAAAAGAAAATGAAAGTGCAAAATACTAGTAAGGAAAATGTGAGTCAACCATCAAGCAAGTCATCCACCTCATAGTCTCAATTGGTATAAGTGGAAGGTGGATAACACAAGCTAAGGGACAACAAAAAATGCATTACTAGGACAAGGCTAGCAACGTCTTGCCCCCACTGAGTGCAAGGAAAGAATGAGCCGAGGTAGGTGATGTGAGAGATCATGTAATAGTGAGAAGAGTTTATTCTACAACTATTACATGAGGAGGAGTTGGATAATAGTTTATGGGTTCAAAGGATAGCAATTATCACCTTCAAAATGATACTTAGTATTTCTTTCAACTAACGCCACTCATCACTTCTATGTCCAAGAATGTGATGATATGCACAATGTGGAATGTTAGTGTCTTTAGGATATATAACCAACCTATTCATAGGTGGTAATAGTATGAGTCCTTTGTTTAAAAGTATTTGCAATTTCCTTTCACATTTAGGTGGTGAACGGAGAGGAAACTTGAGTTTTTGTAACTTGTAAGGCCTCTTATGTTTGCTAGATTCACCCTTTTCACGAATGGAAGGAGGAGGAGGACCCAAAGTGATCCTTTCATCCTTGTCGTTGTTATTAGGTAAGGGTTTCTCTCAAGGAAGAAGGACATTCAGATTGGGAGGGGAATCAAATATCACCTTGCCATCATCATGAAGTCTCCAATATTCTCTAGGAGGGTCACTTTTATGAGAGGGATCTTGATAACCTAATCCCGTTGTATTTTCATCTTTTGGATTTTGTTCTAAGAGTTGATGAATGTCATGTTCAGTTGTTGTGTCACATCCTTGTTTGCTTAAAATGGTAAAACCTTTGCCATAGGTTTCTTCAAGGTTAACTGGAGTATTTGTAACTTTGTTATCATAGAATGGTTGAGGGGTTGTGTGAGTAGAAGAACTAGGTTCACCTGTTGGAGGGAACTTAGGTCCTTCATTTGTTTTAGGATGTAAATAAGCAAACATATCAGGAGGTGGTACCGTAGGAAGGTCTTGTTGTTTCATAGATGGATAAAATGATGCATTAGCTTTGAGGTTTTCAAGGCATTCATTTAGGAACTTATTCATGCTATCATCATCTTCTCCAATAATGTCAACATCACGAGGAGGACATTCATGAGGAGTTGAAGGAGCATGAGGAAGCTCAATTTCATTAGAATCAACTCCAAAGGAACAACTTGACATGTCAACTAAGGATTTTAGTGACATCCAAAACTTATTAAAACACATAACCATGATGCAAATGAATGAAAGGAAACTAAGTGAAAGAAATGGAATAAAACAAAAGTCTGGAAACACTAATAGAAATGAAATAACAGAAAACAAAAATGTAGAAAATGATCTGAAAATGAAAAAAATTATAGTGCAAAATGTGTAAGTGGACTAAGTCATCCAGTGTGGAGAATTAGTCCAGGTAGTGATTTTTTTTAAGAATTTTAAGAATTTTTAAATGAAATTTTATGATTTTTAGATTTTCAGATACAAGTATAATATGAAAATACAGAATTTTTTTAATTTTTAATGAGATGCAATGCAAAAATGTAAGCTATATGAGCTATTTTTTAAAACCCTAGGATGCAAATTAAACAATACAAAACCTAATGCAATGTTTATGCAAGTTATGCTTAGGATGTAAATTCACTTGAAATTAGAAGTAAAATTTTCTAAAGTTGGGTTCACCAAAATGTGGACACCGATTTTGGCACCCAAGGTTCTCTAACACTTCTAGGGTTTTTCACCTAAAAGGAGAGAGGTAGGAAAAAATTCGCAATGTCCCCACTCAAGAATAATGAAAATATGAATGGAATATGCCTAAATGGAATGCTCTAAATGCAATAAACTGATAAAAGATATTGATTATTAATGCAAAACTAATGAAATGTAAGTTGTTTGAAAACATAGTGTTGTATTAAAAAATGACCTAAGAATGCAAACAAATAATAACATAAATGAAAGAGACTGGAGAGGTGCACCTAGAAACTAGAATGTGATGCAGAGAGGCTCTGGAATCCTACAAAATTTTCTCTTGAAGCCAACTAGGACACTTACACCAAGCTAGGTGACTTAGTCCTATTTTAGGGAGATTCTGCCGAAATAGGTTTCAGCCAAAAGGGTATCCAGAAATATAGAAATCACTTTTCAACCCTGACAGTGGGACTAATTCAACACAAATGGCGACTTAGTCCACCTTAATCTTTCAGGAATTTCAGGATAGGAATTTGTAGCTCTTGGTCTACACTTCTCTTCTTGATAGGCGTCTAGATCTAATTCTCTCCTTTTAAGACCTTTCTCTTTGAAAAATATGCATACAAGACCTTCAAAACACATACAAAGAGGGGAAAAAGGGTTAAGGGTTAGTGAATAGGGGTTTTCCTTGTTCAAACCCCGATTTGGTAATCAAATCCTTGAAAATTAAATGAAATAGAAAGAGAAAGATGAATGAAAAACATGCAATGCTACAACTCATCAAACCCTTGATATAGAAATTTGAAGATATGCAAGTGGATGCTCCAATGAATACTTGATAATGTCTAAAATGCTTGAGAATTGCTTAAATGAGTAAGTGAATGAATGGATTGCTTGAGAATGAATTATGAGGCTGAAAATGAGAGGAAAACCCTTTATTTATACTTGATTTTACAAAATTTCTTGAAAATAACACATCACAAACTGACCTCAAGGTTAAGAGAATAATATCCCACCAAAAATTTAAAATAATTTTGATTTTTGTGCCTAGTGGGACTAAGTTTCCATAGGTGGCAACTTGATCCCACCAGGGAAATTTTAATAGGTGTTAGGAATTAAAGTTTATTTAATGATGTTTAACAAGATTATTCTTTGAAACACACTTAAGTAGGTCCAAAAAGTGCATTAAGGGGCCATTTAAACATAAGAACGGGTCAAATTATTGATGAAAAGCCTAGAAAAGTGTGAAAGTTTGTTACAACTCTTTACAACACTTTGAAATAATGCTTGGTAAGTGATAAAAAGAGGTTATTTAGGTGAATTATAATGAAAAGGTGCTTCAAAAGTGTGAAAGTGGGTTACAACACTTCACAACACTTTTACAAGACATCATAGAATTCTTAATGATTCTCAAGGACCTGAGACCTAATGTGAATGTGTTGACCACATTACAACATTAAATCTAGGAAAAGCTAGGCCAACATCCATAAGAAAGACCCAAATGAGCATAAAAATGTCCAAAGATACATTTGTTTGTGCCATAGTTCCAAGATGTTGCACATCCTCAAATAGTGTCCATGCAAATGTGAAAGAACCCTTCTGTAAAAACAAGATCTAAGAGTCCCTCCTAGTAACATCTGCAACACTAAAGAAGATCATTCACCACCAAGTGATGAATCCACATTCATTGCTAAAGATCCCACTGAACCATGACACCCGAGCTCTCCAAGCATCATGACCAAACATCTACTAATCTAAAAGTCCTTCAGGTCCACAAATTAACATATCCATCTGACAATAATATCAAGCGGCACCAAGATCTTCAAAAACAAGCAAAAAAATACCATCACTGTCAAAAGCTTACACAAAGTCTTGTATTCAAGCTATACATGACATAGTGATACAACATACTACAAGACCCCAACACGGAATCGCCAGGTACTCCCTTATCATCTAACCTCTCACCTCAAAGCAACCACACCAGTGCACAAGTGACCAGAGACAAGGCTAGCTAACTAGTCTGTATCAACACTGAATCAACCTCATGGATATAGATAGTCCACTTCCAAGTTATACAACTACATAACTCATAGATCCAAACATTGAAACATGCAAACCCATCATCGCACTAGACGCTTCAAAAATTGAGATCTCAAAGAGAATTTACCACATAAACAATCATGACTCAAACACCAGATCAAGCTCAAATCCGATTCGCCAATCACATCCACAATGAGCACCATAGTCAAGGAATCCACCAAGCATTACCACAAGAATGTTGAATGACTAATCATATACCAACACTCCCATGCAGAGAAGAAAAAATACCTTCTCTTACCATGCATAAAGCATGTATGCAGAACTGCTACTATCTCATTCAACAATGCCCTAGCAAGCTAGGGTCTAGAAAATAGTTTAACAATAACTCCATATAATCATAGGTTTTCTTAACCATGTAAAACTTGCAAAATCACTATCTTCCATGCACACCCATATCCACTTCACATCTAGATGACTCAAAAGTTTGAAACATAAACACCATAATAGTTAAACTAGAAAATGAATTATCATGAATGAGCATCACCATAGATTTTTAAGAAAACCTATAAAAACTCTCAAACCCAGAAGCACAAGTCTGAACCATGTAGGTACAAAACATCCATGAGGGGAAAAAGGAAGTTAGCAACTCTAGGCCCATTTTAGGCCAATTCCTCAACCACCAACATGTACGTGTATCTGAGGGAGACAAGCTATTTTAGGAGCTTTCAGATCATCTGATGACCAACTCCATAGCCTTCATGCAATTGGGGTTCCATAAAACTATGCCTTCCAATACCAGGAAAAAATGCCCAGCATAAGCACATTTTTCCATAGCTGTGAAACAACCCAAGCTTCTCCATATCAATAGGGAGTCCAACACATAGACACCCAATATGAAATTTTTTGCTGCAATACAACCACAAATAAAAGTATTCCACCCCATGCATCAGGGTTATACCGGTACCAACTCACGAGCTTCAAGTCACATCATTTCAATATTACCAACTCCAGTTTCTCCATCTTCCATACTGCGTGTTGTCTCTTGGAACTCAAATAAAAGAGAAAGAATTTCAACTCACTAAAGGATCAAAACATCAATTGATTCCTTCAAATTTCCTCAAGCCTACCACACTAAGAAATCTTCAGAGAAGGAATACCTAGAACCAAAAACACCAGGAATTTATACATGCATCAAAATGCAAGCAAATGCAAGCAAAGAGAAAATCCCAGAAGAAGGCTCTAATACCACTTGTTGGGAAATGTCGAGTCATCTCAGAAAGAAACATCCAAGAACAATAGTGCCTTCAATAATTTTAATTTCATCAGATTTCCTCAAAGACACAGAGTTCTATGCCACAAAGCGGAATCAAACAGAACTCATTTCCCACATTGACCCTTAGAGAAAAAATTAATGCTAATTAAACCAATTTCAAATAACACCATTAATTAGATTCAATCAAGCAGAACCATTAAACATGAAAGATGGAATAGAAGATATGAACACACATATTTACGTGGAGAAATCCCTTTCGCTTAAAAACTCCACACTCCAAATAACCTAGATCGCCCTTATATTATTCAATAATAAAAGTACAATTACAAATATAATTATAGGCTCTAAGAATTTATAGGAGATTTACATCTTGCTCCATTGTGGAGAGAAACTGGCAGCATAACCCTACTTCGATATCTCCTCTCATCCTCCACATTAAAAAACATTCAATGTTTTACAACATTCATTCTATCCAACGGTTCTAGGCCGACCAGGAAAACCAACCAATTCTCAATTGTCGATCTAACCATCAACAGGTTCCAGCAAGTCATCGTTCTCCACCTCAGCATCAATCGGGTCCCACTGAGACATTCTACACAAGTCACCGAGTCAGCCATCCTCATATTGTGGGGACATTAATTTGTCTCCCACCAACAAGTCTTTACCGCCATGCAAGTCATTGCTCCATCAAACTCATGATGACTTCAGTTTCTAGGTGTTGAAGAGACATCAAACAATCTCACACTAAACTCACATCATCACATCAACAAGCATGTAGTTCACCAACCATTCAATCATCAGAGTGTCAAAGAGACACTTGACCATCTCTCCTCGAACACCCGATGTCACATCGACAAGGTCTTGCAGCTCACTGTACCACTGATCCTTCAAAGAGACTTTCACCAAAGTCTTGATGACACCCTAAAGTCACATTGACATTGAGTCCCTAACTTCCACCTGCATGTCTAAGAGACATTTCACCAACTCGTGGTGACCTCCCAAAGTCTCATCGATAAGAATGAACAAATCTTCAATCGGCATGTCTAAGAGACATCTCACAATGTCTCAACAATCACAACGAAAAGGTTCCACCAGACTCAACTTGCATGTCAAAGAGACATGATCCAACATACTAGTGACAACGTTAAGTCCCTTTGACAAGGTCCTTATAGCCTTCTACTAGAATGTCGAGGAGACATATTTTGAAGTCCTTCTGATCATGCCATGTCTCGCCGAAACTCAAAGGGATCGCTTTGTCGCTCAAAACCCGAACTTTTAAACCTCAAGTCGGAGGTTGTAAAGTTCACAAAAATTGTGACACGCTGACAACAAAGGGATTGCTCTGTTGCTTGAAAATGAACTTCAGAACCTCATGTCAGAGGTTGTGAAGTTCCCAAAACTTGTGATATGCTGACAATGAAGAGAACCACAAATTCATCAAGTCGGGAGGTTATGTAATTTCAGAACCCTACGACTTAAGTTAGGAAAACTTAGAAACCCATGACTTAGGTAAGAAACCATTTCCCACCAAAGAAAATTCAATCAGACTAGTGACTTCGTCCTAGTGATATTCAACTGTTTGTTTGACAATGCAGAGGCCCGGACACCAGTACGTTTGAGGCACCATTTCTCAACACAAATATTTGATGATATGCACAAAATGTTGAAATTTATTTTATTTTCTTGCTAGATTTTTCCTCATGAGGTGGAAGAGTAATTAATTCCCATCTAAAAATTGTGCATAATGTGCATTCTATCTCTGACATGGGGTGTGGAGTGGGGAGAAGGCCATCTCTTCATGAACAATGAGGCATTGGTGATGGGGTGGAAACTAGAGTTATTGTCTTATGCAAAGGTGAAGGGCCTTGGTAACCAAGTCCCACTGTGGAATAATGTGATTATTTTTCTAAGATATTCTGAATGTCATGTTCCTTATTTGTATGTAAGTTACCTTGTTTAGAAAGGATCTTAAATCCATGGCCATAGTATTTCTCTAAATTGATAGGTCTATTACTGGCTTCGTTTGTATAAGATGAATGATCCTCTTTAGGTTCAGGTTTACCTTTATTAGAATTGTAAAGAGAATTTATACGTAATGGGCGAGGGATGTGATATGATGTTAGGATCTAGGACTGTTGCACATGAATAATAAATTTTACAACGATTAAATTGAATGTCTTTAAAATGTAATTTCGTAATTAAAATTCTTGAAAAGACATTAAAATGATTAAAGGAAAACAACAAAAATTATGAAGCAAAGAAGAGAATACAAGATAACAAATTGATAATGAAGTTCACCAATTGGCTACTTCTCCGGGTCCCTCTCCAATGAAGTGATCAATCCTTCAATTCTACTCCAAGAAACCTTTGCAAAGTCTCCTCAATCGATGAGGAAGATGAAAAAAAATTCTCTCTTTCAAGTACAAGCATCAATCTCCTAATTAACTTGCACAAAGAGCTCACTTCCTCTAATTTCCTCAAATTCTCTCCTAATTTCCATTACCCTTACAAAGCCAAATATCCCCTTTTTATACACAAAATTTACCCAATATGGGTCATAACCATGAGATTTGTACAATCTCCCATTTACAACAAAAATCTTAAGTAATCCCCCTATTTACAAACAAAAATCACTAACATCCCTTAACAACCCCTTCAAAATCTCTCAATAATCTTTTAATATCATTTATATTTTATACAAGCCCCTTATAATTGTTTAGTTTCAGGCTATTAATTCAAGGGATTATTTGTTTGTAATTTAAGAGGGTTTAATTTTTCAAATTTGGGGGTAATCAGTTTTGAAAAATAGGTTGTGACAAATCAGGCCCCGAAAAGCATTCAAAGCCATTCATGGCTCAACAGTTGAGAGACATTTAAGGGGAATTGGCAAGAAGCGAGGGTGGAGAGTGGAAAATTATGGGATCGAATCCCATAAAGTTATTTTGGTAGATGAAAATGTCGAACTAGCCACTGAAGACTAGAAGGAGTGTAGGGAGGAATGTGCCACATGGAAGAATTTAATTTGCTAAGAGAAGACACATGTCAACACATCATAGGTCTAGTTCATTTCCTTTCCACATCACTATTTCATCCTTTCCACGTTGGATGCCATGTGTCAAGATATGATGCGTCCAAGTCAACTACACCTACTGATGTCACCTTGCCATGTGTCACGCGTCAGTTCTGCCATGTGATCTGTTGTACGCCACATCACCCTACCACGACATGATCGTACTCCCACATGTCATCTTCCCATTGGTCCATGTCATTAGACCTTCCCATGCTAGCATGCTAATGTCATGTTGACATCATCATTGTACAGTCAACTCAGCATGGTTAACCTT
The DNA here is from genome assembly GCA_007258455.2 of Sequoia sempervirens. Classification (NCBI taxonomy): domain Eukaryota; kingdom Viridiplantae; phylum Streptophyta; class Pinopsida; order Cupressales; family Cupressaceae; genus Sequoia; species Sequoia sempervirens. Next base: position 527,901,889 of record VDFB02281492.1, read on the forward strand.
CAACTTTGACTGGCCATATCTTTGTCATACGAGCTCTATTTTTGATGAAATGAATGGCATTGGGATCATGGCGATGAGCTCTTCATGTTGATGCCAATTTTGATGAATTCCAAAACAATCATTCTTTTCTCCTTTTTGACTGGCCCTTGGTACCCTGTTTGACCCAACTTTAACTGAGCATAACTTGAGTGTACAAGATCCTTTGGCTTCGTTAAAGTTGCATTGGGTTTAGTTTTCCGAGCACTTTGACATGGTGATGATTTCTGGAGCAAATGGAACACTTCAAAATTTTACAACAAGTATCCACCTGGATCAAGATGAATTATAAAGAAGTCTCTTGGGGAAAGGAAGAAAGTATATCAAGTGAAGGTATGATAGGATTAGTAGATTTTTTGCTGAGGTGAGGAGGAAACATTAGAGGATAATATATGGATTCTTCATTCTTGGTTGCTATGTTTCTAATGTGAATGTTGGGTTGTAGGGTTGGTAAGGTATTGTTCATAATCTCCTCCTCTTGCACCAAAATATCCTGACTAGGAGGGCATGCATTAGGAGAGAAGGAAACATGAGCATCATCATCTACTAGAGCAACATTACCAAAAGAAGAAAATGAAACATCAAACAAGGATTTCAAATAAGACATCATTTTTCCAAAGCATTGAAACATTTTGAAAGTTTTATATCACAAATAATATAATTATATCAATATTCTGAATTGTCATAGAGTGATGCACAAAAATTGGGAATAGATCTATATAGACAACTCAAAGGTATTACTATCACTAAAATCTGGTCCAAAATAAGATGGACAAGGTGTTGGCACCGTAGACTAGAGGAGTTAAATTTCAATGCCTTGAAAATTTGGAATTGAACTATAATGTCTGAATGTAGATATATTTTTGTAAAAGTACAATATCTCAATTTTGCTATGTATAATACACAATTATGCATACAATTTTTATATTTTTGAAATAATACAATGCGTTCCAGATGCAATCTTCATATTATAAAATGTAACAATGAACTAGACCTAGTTTGACAAATTGAGAAATTGAAACTTTTGTATCTTTTGAAATGATAAGAAAAATGTAAATCTTCAAAATTTTAATTCTTTTCAACAAAAGATGCATGCATAAATGATGAATTCAAACATGCTCAATTTTTTTTATACCTTAATATAACCTAATTAAAATTTGAGAAGATTTGAAAGTGCACAAATGTCGGTTTCACCAAAATGTGAAGTAGGAAAATGGGATCTAGGGTCTAAATTGCATCTTCTCCTAGATTACAATGGAAGGAACCAAAAATGATCACAAAAACCCACTTGGATATAACCTCAATGGAAGATCTAGAATGGTGGATCATGGTTTTGGTTCTTTCATTTGGGATGATTTAAGATTGATTAATTGGCTATTGATTGACTTAATTTTATAATGTAAATATACACCTAGGTCAATTATGAAAATACAAAAAACTATTATGATTTTAGGAAAACATATAACATAAAACTAGAAAAAAAGTATAGAGCTCAATAGAGTGCAAACACAAAGGAACTTGTCATGTGAATTTGAGTTTGATCTGGCTTGATAGGGAGGTTAGAACCCTAGCCTTGAAAATAAAGACCTTTAGTAACACAATTTAGATCTTAGTTGGTCACTGTCTATAGGCTCTTCCTTTTTGTACTCAGTATTGAGATTTTTTCTATCACTGATAAATTCCACTTTACCTAATTTGTTGACTTGTGAGGCTTGAATACTTGAATGAACAATTAGGTGTTCAATCCTCTTCTAATTTCACTTTAGATTTGTAACTTGCACAAAAGAGAGGAGGGAAAGGGTTGTGTTGTATAGGGGCTTGCCTAAGTCAAACCCCATTTTGGTATTTCTACCTCCAAAATGGCTATGATGATGTAAAAAATTGACAACCGTTGCAACTTACTACTCAGATTTGCATTCCTTGATGGTCTAAAGTCATTGTACTCATCACCTTCAAGGAGAACTGGATACTTGATTTGAATTCCTACAAGTGTTATTACTCACAAAACAAATGGACATGAAACATAAAAAAACTCACATGAAAAATCAAGATTCATTACTAACATGATGCTTGACTGAAATAATGCTACAATAATTTTGCTAATTTTGATCTTGAATGCTTTTTACCTGATGCTCAATTATCACTTCAAAATTCTAGTTCTTGTTAGGATTTCAAATGGTGAAAAAAACTTGTATTTATATGCAATTCTTTAATTTTCTACAAATTGAATATCAATAGTCAAAAATTGAATTCAAATTTCTAAATGTTAAAATAGTGACATTGACATATTTGAATTGGGGCCAAAGTAGGATGGAGAGGGGTGCTAGTGCCCTAGGCTAGACCTATTTTGGGGATTTGAGTGTTGTTAAATAATTATTAATTGATAAATTCCTGATTCAACTCTTATTTTCTAGATGTGATCAGAAGAAAAGTAGATCAAAATCATAGTTAGGTCCAAGCAAATAAGGGGGACCTAAACCTACTGTGAAATTGTCAAGGGTGACAATTTACAATACTACACAAACTACAATTGAGATTAATGTGCATCATTGACAGTTAAAATGTGCAATGTAAGAAGTTAAAAGGTTAGGTGTTTGGTCTTTGTTGTAACTGACAATAGTGGAAGAGTGGTCTTGAATTGATTATAGAACCACCATCAAAGAAAATTAATAAGAATTGATTATTATATGAAGATAAATTCAAAGGCCTATTAGCTTCTTGAATTTTGAGCCTAAGAAAGCATGTACCCATGCATTTTCTGATATATTTCAATTAGGAATTATATTTTTAACATTGTATTCAAGCTAACATGCATGGTGGTTTCAGAGGAACATAGAGGAGTGAGAAGGATAAATCAATTTTGGCAACCCTATTCAAACCTTTGGATGATAATTTCTAACTTGAATGCTATGGAAAGTTGGTAATGGTTGACTAGTTGTAAGTTCTATATTGGATCTAGGACCTTCAATGAATCTGCATATATTATAAATGCCTTGCAGATGCTTTAAAATGATTTATTTATTTATTCTCAAATGACATAACTAAAGCACCTAGTCTATACTTTCACAATTTTGCATGCACATATTTCATATGGATATTCAAACCCAATTTCAAAACTTTCATCTTGGTATAGGTACAATTCTGAATCTATATGTGAATATCCTAGATGACCATTACATTTCATGATATTACATTTCATTTGAGACTATTAGTGTAACATTGTCATTTACTATAATGTTTATAATTGATATCTAATTTTCATTTCAATTATTGTTAGGTTGTGCTATTATAGTTGGGATAATTTTATTATATTTTGTATAAATATTCTTGCATCATATCAAATAAATCAATAAATTTTTATTCTCTTCATTTTGGTACCAGAGCAGTTAAATATTTTTGTTCTTGTGTATAGAAACTCAGAGAAGCTACGATTGAGTGAAAAGAGGCATGAGGTAGAGACTAAATGGTAGATTCATGGCAGAAATGAGGGGCTCTTAGTGGTGTCAATGAGTAGAAATTCTAATGAAGTAAGGGAACAAATGAGTCATTCTGCAAGTGTGGAGGCTTCTGCTCACAAACAATTTTAAGATGATAAGGTGCAGATGGTATGCCACAACCCATTGAAATGACATCACTTGTACTACCTTATCCTTGTTTGGCATGTGAATATAGCTAGTGTAGTGGATGATGGAACCATATAAAATCAAGGAACAGTGTGAAAAATCAATGAAGTTCAAAGAAGAATATATGACATCTTCCGGTCAACTAGTGTGAGCATGCAGGGGATGGATATTTAGGTGTGAAGGTTTGTGGTATGCCTATGCAAATGGAGGATTATGGGATGGATTCCTAAGATGAAATTGTGCTCTCCTAGATTTCTTGCTACTACTTTTGTAAGAAAATTAGGGCATGTGCAGGATTATGATAGGCCAAACAGGGCCCTGAAGTGGCAATGAAAATACAAAAACACAGACTTAAGAAACTTTACATAAGAATTTGAATAGGTTATTAACATAATTTTGAAAATATGTAGGAATAGGATTTGTAGAAAATTGAATTTAGTTTGTAGGATACAAGTCCTTTTTGGAAAAAAGTAATTTGATTTGGTGAAAATTTAAAATTTCAATGCAATGGTACTTTAAATTTTTAGAAAAAAATAAAAAGCAGGTGTTTGTTTGTCCATCCTAAGTATGAGCTAAAATAAATATAGTTTTTAATCTTTCATTATAAGTAGAAGACACATGCCAAGATGTGACATATTTTTTTGCAAGTAAATAATTAGATATGAGTTTTTTAGTAAGAATTTTTTAAAATATTAAAAACCATTTGTCTGGCCACCCTAACTTGGTCAAAATTTTATGAAATTCATTTTTTTTAAACTATAGTTTGTGAAGCATAGTGTGTGACACATCTTTCAGATTCAAAAATGTATAATCGTTTAAAAGTTATAGGTGTTCTTCATTCAACCTATCAATCAGGACTTTACACATAGTGCATGTAGAAAATCAATAATAATTATCTATTAAATTCAAAATAAAGCATGTCTTATAGTGGTAGAATTCTGACAATTTTCTGAATAAACCATTTTTTGTTTCATCAAATTCAAATGAAAAAAAAGTCATTAGCATGAAGGGTGAAGTTCAAAAATCCATTGCAACCCCTATAAACACATTGGGGTAGTTAACTTTTCAGGTTGGACACCCCCAAGACAAATCCAAAAGAAATCTTGAAGCAAAATAGATATTTGTTATTAATGGATATCTGATAGAAATGGATATCCATGGGTAAGTGCATGGATCTGTGACACAATTTTGGCTCTTAAGATGCCATTTTGTTTTTCTGAAATCAGCAAAATTTGATTTGCATGAGAAATTGAAGATAGTTATGCTCAAAATCTCAAGATGTAGCAAGAACAAAAGCTGAAGTGCTCTGAGTCTAGTTTCTAAGCTACTAATGTTTTCTGAAATTAATGAAGATTAAGGGTCTCAAAAATGGGGGGACCCAAAAAAAGTCCTTTTTTAATAAAAAAAATAGCATAGTGCCTGAGGGCTCCACCCTTTTTGATTAACCTTTTTTTAGAATTTCAAAAATCCCAATGGTGAGAAATTAGCTAACACCATGTAGTTTATCCTCGTTCTTTTGGATAATTTTTTTAATGAATATATAATATTTTATGAATATTCAAAGTGGACGCATCCTGAAAAGCTAAAATTTGAGCATGCTCCCCCCTAAATTTTCTGAAAACCAATTGAATTTTTTTTTTTTCATCATGTGTAGAATGGAGTCTAGTTTCAAAAAATGTAATTTGTTTCACGTTTCGATAAATGAGTAACAATCTATCCTAAAACTAGCACATGTTGGTTTTTGACCAAAAACGTAGGAATTTACAATAGAAGCCACAAATCAAAACCTTAACTAAATCAAAATGAAAAAAGAATTATATATTTAGATAGCTAAGAGAGAGGTCAATGCTATCACGATTTTTTTTATAAACTTGCATCAAAAGATGTACAAATGAGATGGGGAGCACAAATGAAAATATGAGGAAATTTGGCAAATTTTGTCAATTAACACGTCCAAAGCAGGCCATTTGGCATGCACCAAATTTGGTGCTAACCAAATGACCTGCTTTGAACAAAACTTGAATTTCCCCTCTCTTTGGTTGACAACTGTGATAATGCTTAGAGTGCACATTTTATGATCGTAGATGGATAGTTGAGGTTTTACCTTTCATACACTCTCTAACTTGTTACCCTAACTAGATAAATCTTTATCCCTCTGAATTCTCTCTCTCTCTCTCTCTCTCTCTCTCAGGTCTCACTCCCTCCCTCATGACCTAGACTACTCTCTCTCAGTCCAATCCCCTCTCTCAGGTCTCTTTCCCTCCCACCTAAGTACCTAAATAAATCTATCTCACTCCAACCCCCTTTCTCACTCTCCCTCTCTCTCTCCCCCTTTGGTCTTTTTTTCTCACTCCATCTCCCTCTCTTAGGTTGTTATCTTTCTCTCTCTATCTCTCTCTCTCAAGTCTCTCCCTCCTACCCCCTCTCCCTCTCTTAGTTATCTCACTCACTCCCTCTATCTCTCTCCCATTCCCTCTCTCTCTCTCACTCACTTCTATATCTCTCCTATCTCTCTCTCATCTCTCCTCAGGCACATCT
>VDFB02281492.1:527910119-528125815 GCA_007258455.2 Sequoia sempervirens
AAAGGGTTTAAGGGTTTAAGGGTTGAGGGTAGAGGGTAGAGGGTTGAGAGAGAGATCAAAGAGTTGAGGGTTATAGGGTTGAGGTTTTAGGGTTTATGGTTATAGTTTATGGGTAGAGGGTAGACAAATCTATTTCACTCCAACCCCTCTCCCATTGTGAGGTCTTTCCCCCCACCCTAACTGGATAACTCTCTATCACTCTCAAGTCTCTATCACTCTCAGGTCTTAGTCCCTACCATGCTACTAGGACTAATCTCTCTCACTCATATTCCCTCTCCCTCTATCTCAAGTCTCACTTCCTTCCTATTCATATTGTGAAATCATTTCAAAGCACCATATTTGGCACTTGCCAAATTTCGCGAGCGCCAAATGTGTTTTTACCTGGAAACAGTAAAATATGAGTTCGCCCCATGATTTTGGCCCACATGCTTCTGCTTTTTTCTGGTTCAATGCTTAATCCGATAGAGAAACGCCTTTTCTATGCAGTTGACTCCCTATTGTACCAATCTATGCTTGATCCATCACCTTTTTGCCACCAATTTCCATGTAGACAACATAGATGAAGACATTTTGAAGTTTCTACATCATTTTACATTATCTCAAGTAATATATTCATTTTTGGTAATATTGAAATGTTTATATTTAGTATGCTTGTTTATTTTTGACTCATTTCTAAATTCCTTTAATGATTTTATTAATCATAACAATTGGACATAGAATTAAACATTGAATAAAATGAGAGTTGCATAAAAAAGTTTAATTTTTATGACTTTGAAGAAAAGAAAAGAAAACCATGACATAATTTAGATGAATTCATGTTTAAAATTATATAAATGACATCAAATTAACAAAATTTTTCTTATGAATTCTATTTGCATTGCTTATAGTAGTCCATTTCTAGTAGGCTTAGATAAACAAATTCAACTTAACACAAGGTTTTTTGTTTTTTTTTGACAATTTATAGACTATTCATTTGATTGAAATTTTATTAGTCTTCATTGTTACACATAGAATTGAACATTAAATTCATTATTACCGATGGTTGTGGGAAAAAAAATATTTTCAACTAATTTGGAAAACCTAAGAGCTTTCATCAATGTTAATGTGCAAGTTTCTATTTTAATTTTTTTGTGCCATAAAGAATTCACCTTCATCATGTGCTTAGATAATTTCAAGTGACTCAAGACATAGTTGGTTTAATCCAAGTTTCCATTCATTCATACCATTTACCATTCTTCCTTGGTAGATTTATGTATGAAAAATGTTGTAGCATATAGACATGTTTGATAATTCTAAACAGCTCACTGCCATCTTTCATAAAATGCTTTGGTGTGTTCAATAAAATGCAATGTAATCAGCGTTATCAATATGTTTTATAAAATGCATTACTTACTTTTTTCTACGTGTGATTGTGAATATGTAGCATTCAATTTCATGCCGAGGAGATGACCAAAGCTTCTAACACTGGAAGAACGCGCAGTAAAAAATGCAAGGAGAAGAGAATAACAAATTGCAGCTCGTGAAGCAAAAGAATTGCAGCCCATACAACCAGAAATTCCCATGCAATCTAAGAGAGATGTAAAATTGGAAAAAAAAGGGCACAAATGGATCCCCAAGTTGTAGGAACATCATCAATCATAGGTGAAGTTCAATGCACATCTCCATTTGAAGACACACCAACAACATGTGGTCTTCCAAGTACATCAAAAAATACACCTACAGTTGAAGACACACCATAAACAACATTGTGTTTCAAAAGTACATCAGCAAACACACCTCTATTTGAAGTCACTCCACAAACAACATCTTAAGTTGGAGGTACAACATCGCTTACATGTCAATCTCAAGGTATGTCATCAATTGCACCTTTGATTGAAGGTACATGATCTATCCCCGATGTTGTGGACATTCCCAATGTTGACACAAATTTAAATTTGAGAACTCCTCCTAGAGTTTTGTATAGAAAACCTATATTTTTGATTGATATTGATTCCAATGTTTTGAAATGGATGCCTCATAAGATGTCAAAATGTACATGTCAAAGAGCTGCATAGAGGATATGGAGTTTTTTTTTTGAGAAGCTAAGTGAGGGTGGAAGATGCCAACTATTTGTTGAAATGATGAGGAAACTCAAATTTAGGCCCACCATGAAGGCTCTTGGGCTGATAGTTTCGAATGACTCAAGTGAAAATTCCATTGTAAAGAACTTGATGAGTGCATATGAGAGTGTGGGTTCTACCTCATGCATGAAGGATAGTTGTGCCACAAGACATGTGATGACAACAACATTGTTAAGCAGTCAAACAAGGAACAAGGTGAACCTTACAAAGACTAGTAAGTCTTTGAAAATAAGTAGATCATCTCTAATGAGAGCCAATGGAAAGCATGAAAGATTAGAGGAACCAAATAGCAATGAGTTATGGGCTTTCTCGGGTGGAGTGCCACAGAAAGATAAAAGAATTCCTCAAGGCTTGAGATCTTTAATAGTAGATTATTGGAAGGATAACACAAGGACCTCTCCTAATCAAAGAGATGTTGTAAGAAGGAGAATTGGTAGTAAAATCCATGAGCCACATCCAAAGCATTATTTGGATACTACTCAAACCCAATTTTTTGCTGATTTTGTACAAAAGTCTCCTAAAATTAAAATATGTCAAAGGTATTTTGAAATGCTAAAGCCTTTTTATGTAAAAATAATTAACATGCACACTACTTACATTTTTGTAGAGTACATATTGAGTTTTCTAACCATTATGATGTTTATTGGTCCGTATATGTGTAGATATGCATACTAATAATGTTATGCAGGAATTTAACATAAGGCCTCTACCCAAATCCTCAGGGGAATTATTATCTTCCATTCTATGTGAAAGAGAGGATGGTCAAATGTTTTACAAGTCATGTTTGCATGGCACATGTCATCATTGTGGTGGCATGCAACATTTTCCAATTTTCCAATACATGGCTAGTACACACACAATTGGAGACAAAATTGTTGAATTTGGAAAATACAAGACAATGGCCTATAGTCTAAAAGATGGGAAAGAAGCAAAGAAGTGTGAATTGGTCAGTGATAAGATTCCAATATATTAGTTTAGGGGCATTTTCTGTGATCAGGTGGTCTATGAGTATGAAAGGCATACACATAGAGCTCAATGGTTTGACTCACAGTTCAATTTATGCAAGGACACAATTCCACTTCATAGAATCATTTTAGTTGTTGACTTCATGGAGAACTACACACTACAACCACAGAGCAAGGTGCAATCACAGTACTACAACTCCACATAGGTTGTTATATTTGTGCATATAGCATTCATTCAGGCAAATGATAGTACAGAGGATAATAGGAAAGTATTGAGGGGGTATCACTTTTACATCAGTGATGATCACACAAATTCTACCAAGTTTGTGCAAGGTTGCTTTCAGATGTTCTATGTTGATCTGGCTAGTAGGGGCATATCATTCAATCAACATATCATATGGTCAGGTAACTGTACATTGCAATTCAAGAATAACATAATGTTTTATTGGTTGAGCAGGATGCATAGGATCAATGGTGTTCAACATATGTGGAACTTCTTAGAGGTCGAGCATGGAAAGGGGGATCATGATGGAGCGGGTGCATGTATCAAAAGAGTCCTTCCATGAGAAGAGTTAAAGTACAAAGATAGTGTAAATTTGATAGATGCAAGATCAATTGTCGAGTGGTGCAATCATGCAATGGGTCCAGGTAGTCAAGGTAATTCTTTAGTTCATAGATTTTTCCATTTAGTAGATGATACTAACATTGCAAAATATGAGGATTGCTGTACACTAATAGGATCAAGTGAGCTACACTCTTTTAGAAGCTCCAATGCAGGTACATGGACTATCCATACATGGAAGATGGCATGCTTTTGTTCTACATGTACACTTCAAGCATGGAATGATTATGAGTCAACAAAGTGGGTTGACGAATGGTTTGTAAGAAGTCTAACCCCACTTGACACTTATCAGCTCCTGACGGCTCTACAAATCATGGAGATGCAATCATCCATTGACTTTGATCATGTATCAAACCTTGTAGAACCAGGTAATATATCTTACTTTCAAGTTTTATTTTGATGTTCATTAAATACATCTAATAAGATGAACATTTCAATGTAGGGCATGTATATGCACTGATTACAGATGAAGACAATGAAGAGGGTATAGATTATTACCTGTGTCATTGTATCAAGGCTAAAGAGAAATTGGAGGCCCCAATTATATATGGAGAAAACATAGAATATCCTACAGGTTCGGTGGTTGTTACTGGAACATGGCTTAGAAGGTACCCAGTTAAGAATGTTGCAGTTTGGTTGTTTGAGGACTTCGACACGTATCAGAAGATTCTTCACTACTCGAACCTTTTCATCACCACCAATTTTCATTTGATCAAATGTAAGGGCAGACCTATGAACAAGAACTTGTGGAAAGTGTGTGAGTCTAACCGCGAGGCAATACTTGACATGATAAAGAGTAGAGCAGACCTGGATGGTTCCCTGGATTGATTGGTAAGTATGCACATTGAATTTGTAAAGTCATGTTATTGATCATTGCTTTATTTCAAGCGTTTAAGTTTGATTGTATAAGGGTTTTCAAAATTGCATTAATGTAGATATGTAAAATGATTGGAGTGATGGCATGTAGCCTTGGGTGTAAAAATGTGAGATTTTGAGTGAATTTGAGTGGTTTTATGGTGTAGGATCACCTACACCTTACTTTCACAATTAGAGCATTAGGTGTGTCTAGGGAGGTTGAAAAGTTTTTTTGATTTTTTTTCTTTAATAAGGTCTATAAAGAACATTTGGTGTCTCATTGATCCATTTTTGTAAACAAGGTCAAATATGGGAAGCAATTGTCAATGATGACAAAAGGGGGTCTAAGTAGGTTCATGTTTCTTTTTATGTATATTAGGTCATTTTTTAGGGTCTCATAAGGTATAATTAGACCAACATAGGTTCTTTAAATTTATTTGAAATTCTTTAAATTTTTTGGATGGTCAAATAGTAAAAGAATGTAAAAGGAATCAAATGAGTTGTTAATAAAGATAGGTAAACAAATGTAATTTGGCACTCCAATGGCTAATAAGGGATTCAAAATTTAGTTGGAGGTTGTTATGTTAGTTGTCTTTGATAAGGAAACCTTTAAAAAGGTGGTGTTCATAAATTTTAACATTGGCTTCATGTTTTTATGAAGAAATCCAATTGAATTCTCACTGTTAGCAGCAAATTTCTGAATTTTCCTGTCTTTTCTAGACTTGTATGGTAATGTATAGTCATTTCATTGAGTAATTTCTTTATGAACAATGTAGTGGCATGAATATTTTGTGTTTTTCATTAGGTTTGAAGGTTTAACAGAGAATTTGAAGCATTCCATAGTTGTTTTCTTGTGAACAGTCGAGTATACCCTGTTTTGGGGTTTTCTAGCCTTAATCATGTCTTCAAGACCCTTACATTGATTGTGCTCACTATAACTAGTGTATTGGGTCTTATGGTGGATGTTTAGATGCTAGGGAGATTGATTTATGTTGTGAGAAAGGAATAAAGTAGACCGGGGTTGCTGTTCCTGTGAGTTTTGTGTAGAAAATGCATGTAAATGGGGGTTTTGGTCTAGGGTTTGGTGGAATCTGTATGGGAGGTCATTTGTTTTGAATCATTAAGCATGTACAATCTTCACTAACCCATGGCACATTTTGATGAGAATAAATTCCTTATCAATCTTCATTTTTCATCGAACATCAATCCAAACAATCAGTATCAACTGCATCTAACGTGTGCTTCAACGTCACATTGAATCATTCAAAATAATTTTGTTCCAAATCAAGCTTCAAAATCCTGATCAATCAAGTCCAATCAATCCATAATCTTGGGATATCCTTCCCAATCATCATGTTGCTTAACACTATCCTTGCATTGTTGTGCATCCTCAACAATATTATCATCATCATCAATCCATCGATTCGATCAGTCAACCTTAGCTTGGTCTTCAACAAAATCCTAAACAGAGCACTGATATCATCACACACATCCATATCCAAGTAGTCAAAATTGTGCGAAAAGTCCAAAAACATCCAAAACACATCAAAATCCAAAATCACTCATAAAAATAGAAAACATCAAAAAAATGGAATCCGAACTACATCGTCTCTGAGCTTAAACGTAGGCAAGGCTAATCTTTGATTAGCCCCAAGACACAAAATCCAAAAACATTCATAAAATCTCAGAAAACCCAAAAACATCAAAAAATTGAAAAATCCAAAAGCAGTCATAAAATCATAAAACCCAAAAATAGCCTCAAAACATTTCAAAAAGATCAAAAACATTCAAAAAACCCAAAAAATCCATCTGTTCCATTTCGCTTTCACCCACAATAATCAATCATCCATAATAAATCAATCATCACACTCACCCTTTGGCAAAACAAATAGAAACAAGTACAACAATCAGCAAAAAAGCAAACTTCAAACACAAAATCAAAATTGAAACAACAAACCATTAAATGCAAAATCAAAATCCTGATCATTTTCAAACATGTTAGACAACCTTATATCAACAACTTATCAAACAACTTATCAACCCATCATTGTCCTATACAATGCATGTCCTAGGATATATCGTTCCAACAATGGGCATCATTTTGGATATCACTTTCGATACTTATCCTAAACAAAACACATCCCTTTGGATGTAGGTATGAAGAACATTGACTTGTTTGTTTACTGGATCTTTTCTTTTGATTTATCTTATTGCACTCATTCCAAGGACCTCTCAATGATGTCCCCAACGAAGGGATTTAGAGAGATAGGAATGGGGAAACAATCATTATATTTTTATCTTCTTTGCTTGTTGGACGTTCTTGTAATATAACTCGGCAAATAATTTCTTTGTTAGGTACATCCTGGCAAGGTTTCCATATGTCAAGTGTGAACAAGAATACTCTTATCTATTTTTCGATTCAAAGTCCATCGCATTAGGTACAACGCCATCCTGGTTCTTTATACCCTGATGCATTGTGCCTACATGTGTTATCAAACATAAGGTAATTGGCCCTTTGAAAATCCCAACTCCTCAGCAAGTAATCATCATCATCATCATCATCATTATCATTATCATTATCATTATCATTATCATTATCATTATCATTATCATTATCATTATCATTATCATTATCATTATCATTATCATTATCATTATCATTATCATTATCATTATCATCATCTCTAATAAAGTTGGCTTGTTGGTGTCTCTTGTCATCATCTTATTTTCTTCCTACTTCCTTTCGCGCTAACATGGTACCATGATAGTTAATCGTAAATAATCACCATTGCATCTATCTTGCATCCACAAAACCATCAGCATACTGCATAATGCATACCATATCATATAGAAAGCATTAATCATACCACATGCATTCATCCCCATCATTGCATAATATAGATTGGTTATTCTAAACATCTCATAAACCATACATTTATCATCTATTTGCATAATCATAAAAGCATCATCATATCATATCATGTGCATCCATATCATCCATGCATCATCATATCATCCAAACATCATAATCATCTCATTTATATCATCAATAATGCAACTATCATGGTACAAATCAAGATCAAGTGGGTGTAATATATCAAAATAGGCATGAGGCTAGCTATGGCTAATGACTGTCTACATCATCAAAATCTATCTACATCAATCTTTCGAGTTGAACTGATCTTGAACCTCTTTGTCGAGATATCGACCCTCAGATCAAACCTCTTCACCCAATCTCTCGAGGGGGTAGTATACCGGCGTAATTCTTTATTCGTTGGGGCAGCAATGGGGCATCCGAAAAAATCAAAGAATTTTTGACTTTTGATCATGGCAAGGTTATTCTTTGAACCAACAAGTGCATCACTTCAAAGAGGAAAAATGTAGGCATAGAAAATATATAGATTGATATTCCACACTCGATCCTAATCTACTAACATTGCCTCATCCTGAATTATCCCTCTATCTAACCATTTAATCAAATAGTCTTATTTGATTAAAGTCATCATAATTCTCCTTTTAATTAAATAAATCCCTCGATTTAATTAAATCAGTCTCTGTGTAATTAGCTAGGTCATTTCATCTTCCTATCTTTATTTAGTTAAATAATCCATATTATTTGATTAAATCTCTAAAGTTCATCTAATTAAATTAAATTAATCAAACATTTATCTAATTTAATCTAACATCACCCCCTTTGGTTAAATAAATCAAAATATTTATTTAACTAGTTCTTAATCATTTTCATCTCTTTTTGATTTATTTCAACCCACAAATCTAAATCAAATAGTCAAATCACCTAATCTCCACTTAAATTAATCAAATCCTGATTAATTTAATCTTAATCACTCAAATCCTCTAGATTTTGCAACTTGCACATGAAAATCAATTTAATTGATTTATAAATCATCTATTTTCATTCAAAAAAGGCATCAAAGATGGAATATTCCTTAAATTTGAAATCTCCCCCCAAAAGGGCTTGTCGCTTCCAACAAAGCATTTAAAATATCTTACATGTCCTTTTCTTGAGCCATGTGCATTTGATTCACCTTTCACCTCATCCTTCAAGCCATATTTTGAATTTGAATCTCCCCCTTCTTTCCACATTCTTCAAAACTTGCACATCCTCCATCCACTCATAGGTTGAAAAGTGGCACTTTATCATTGGCTAATTCTTAGTCCCACATTTCTCTATTTTGGAAATTCATCCATCTTCTCATTCTATAAATAAGAGGCTAATCTCCTCATTTCATCATCCACAATTTGAGTAAACTTACTATGCTCAAATATTTAGCAATCTCCATCCACATTTTTGAATTTGTAACTAGGTTATGCAAATTTTGATCTTGAAGCACTCACCATTCTTCATCAAAGTGGATCATTCATCAACATTCATCAAGCTTGCATCATAGGAGTTGGGAAAGGGCCAATTTTCACATCAAATTGGCACCAATTCGCCCATGGGATCAAGAGTTTGCATTGTCTTCAATAGGATTTAGCTTGCTTTATTGCTCTTTCATTTCATTCTTGTTTCATTTCCTATTTGAAACTATGCTAATGGATTTCATGGGAAATCCTTGTTCTTACTTACATTTGATATTCTAATGTGTTTTTTCATGTTGTTTTGTAGGTATCAAGATTGGGGTTCACACATTTGGCGCTAGAAGGAGGGAAATCTCACCTTTCAATCACATTACTTTATCAAATTCACACATTTTTCTTTTTTTACAGGTTCAACGTCACTGTTCAGCACCGCTGGTTCTCCAGCATCACCATATAGCACCGCTGGAAATTCAAAATGTGAGGCTAAGGTCTTCTCGCCCAAGATTTTGAATTTCAAACCACACCGCTTGACCAATCTGACCTGCGAAATTTTTAAAAAAAATCAAACAGCGATGCTGGCGCAAAGGGCGACACATTTGAGCTCACTGGTCCAAGTACAAAGCACTGCTAATTGGTAAGCAATGCTATACAACACCGCTGGAGAAATCAAACTACGACGCAGTCACAGGTTGCGCCGCTGACAGGGAGTAAAAAGTTGGAATTTCATTTTAGCACGTGCTTTTTATCAAATGATGAGTTTATCTTCTGTTTTCTGCTTTTTAACCTCTGTGTTTTGTAGAATTTGACTGATTTTCTTTCTTGTAGGTTGGATCAATTAAAAACAAAAGAAAGAGAAACATGGTGATGGTATTTCACAAAATCAAAGTGTTTTTAAACACTTAGTGTTTGATTAACACTCTTAGGAAACTGTTATCTCTTCTTGCTTAGGATACTAATTTTGTTTGGGCTTTTAAAAAGAACCTTTTCAATTTTTGTGAAGGCTTAAAATGAACATTAGGACTACAACTTACTATAGTTTATTTTTTGGTTAACAATTGAACAAAACAACTCTCATTTGTCCTATGGTGCTTTAAAAAGAACTCATAATTGCTTTGAGGCTCTAAAATGAACAAGTGCAAATTTGTCTTCGTGAGGGCTTCCTTAAACTAACTTCATTGAAAAAGGATGTATGCGCTTCTCTCACGCTTTATAGCGATCTTGAGAATCAAAAAGCCTTTTTGTGATTTTAGGTTGAGATAAAGTAATCACCTCCACACTTTATTTTGGGTTTAAAATTGAACAAAACATTGTGCGAGTGTGAATAAAGCATTATTGCGTACATTCTCTTTCTTTGTGTTACAAACAAAGATTGATCAAGTTACGGATATTGTCTTTACTCACTTTTGTTTATCTTAGAGGGCTTGCCTTGGGGAAAAAATACTCACCCAAGGGAACGACTCAACCGTTAACACTTTAAAGCCAAGAGTATTTCCAACTGGGATATAAATGTGGGTATTGGAATAAATGCCAGTATCACGCAGTTGGCTCCAATGAGATGGATCTGAAAAGGAACTCTCGCCGTATGGGTCAATCTCCACGAATGGAAAGTCCTAATTAAAACCCATGTTTTAGAATTTCCAAAATCCTTGATCTATTTGTTGGTGCAAGAACGGTCATTCTGAAGCCACCCCACACTTTTATGGTCTTTTAGTAGAAATTTAAAGCATGCCATGGGAGTTTCATGGGTGTTGATGCTTGGCTACCCTGTATAAGTGAGTGTTGTGGAAGGGAGCCAGTGGGGTCAAGCATATAACCATTCGCTAAAGATAAGCGTAGCTGGACTTGTCTAAGTGGGGATTCAACAAATATTTCCTTTCATATCCATAGGGTTGTACTTATTCTTGGTTACAAAATGCTTTGCTTGTTCAAAAACATCTTGGAAACAAACACTTAAACACCATCATCAAAATTTCAAACCCTTTAGGAGGTAAATACAATTGACCAAATTCATGTGTTATTGCTTGCCCTTGGGATTCACATCCTTAGAGGTTTCTAAACAATTGAACTTACATCTCAGTTTACCTACTAAAGATAAACAATAGGTAACCATTGCCTTGATTTCCTTGAATTCCACATAGCACTTTGTGGGATGAAAATAAGTTAGGACATTGGACATTTAGTTTGAAAATCTAATCAAGAAAATGTTTGTGGTAAAAGCAATTCACTAATCAAGATGAAATCAATTGAACCCCACACATGTGCTTGTGTATCTTTTTTCTTATGGTCTTTTGAGCAAAAAATGATCTTTTAGTTTGAAGGGAAAAACATATTCTTCAAAACCTTGGCCTTGTAAACAAGTCCTTCTTAGGTTCATTTAGGATCAAAATCAAACACTTCATCCACCCCAAACATTTATCATCTCCATACCACAAAAGAACTTTGGAAACATCATTCTAGACTTGGGTAAATCATCAAAATCAAAATCACCTTATTTAGTTAGGTGTATGGGAATGCATCCTTTCTAATACATTTAATTGAATTAGAAATCCTTTGAACAAGTTCATCCTAAGATCACATCTAACATCTTAGGGTTTACAAGTCCATTATCCAAATCCAATCAAAACCAATCAAAATTAAATCCTAAAGTCTAGCATTGATCCAAAGTTCCTAAGAAAAACAACACCCATATCATTCACCCCTTTCATCCTTCATCTCATCATTGGTCCTAAACATCTTAGGGGTCACTTTTGCAACAAGGTCAAAACACAAGAAGAACATGGAATATAAACTTGATTCATTCATCATGAGTGGTCTAAATCAACCAAACTATCAAAGCCTTACAATGCCAATTGATTTTCAAAACTCACATTTATACAATCCATACATGGGATCATTATCTCCTACAAACCTCAATGGTACAACAAATGTGAATATACCCAATCTAAATTTTGAAACACCTTTTCCGATGGTAGATTTAAATCCAAGTTCAAACTTACAAATCTATCAACCAAATACTCAATGCATGAGTCTTCAACAAAACAACATTATCCCACCAAATCCATACATGCCAAATGAGAATATACCAAGTACAACTATACCAAACATGAACTTCTTGAATCCACACTTGGTAAAATTTTGGATAGATATGTTTTCAAATCACACGAATGTTGTTCAAAATCCATCACACCAATATGTCCCTCTCACCCTTCACAATGACCCATCATCATCATCATTTAATGCAACACTACAAACCTCTTTCCCCATGACCTCACAAGGAGAGGGTGACTTATTTGGACCAAGGGACATTTTTGATCAAACATCATCATTTCCCCAAGGGAGCATGCCACTCACTTTCCCACCACTCCCACCCTTGTCATTAACATCCATATCACCTCTTGGTTTGGGGCTACCTTCGCTGCCACCACTCATCCAAAACATCCCCCTAACCATCAATCAAGGCATCATACCAAATCCTCCCCCCTTTCCATCGATATCGCAACAACATATGGCAACCATCCCCATAACACAAGCAACCAACACATCATCTATCATCCCTCAAAACATGGTCTCTCAAGGATTAACCATATCGATCGCACCATCCACCACTCAAATCCCAATCATCAATACGATGGTACCTCTTATCACCACAACAAGCACTATTCCAAAACCACCTCCGCCACCACCACCACCACCACCACCCAAACCAAACACATCAAACCAATACAACATTGCATTGCAAGCCGCTCAACAGGCTGCTTATCAGAAGGCACTCCAACAAAACCAAACCGACAAGCTACACAACTATCTACTTAGCAAGTTGCACAAGTTTCTCAAGTTGCCCAAGCCACACTACAAGCCCAACAAGCACAAGCCCAAGCTCAAATGCAAGTGCAAGCTCAAGCCCAATACCAAGCCCAAAAAACAAATGTTGTTTAAATTCCCAAAAAAATGTTAACGACTCCATGTATCGATCCAAGTCAACAATCACATAATCAAGACCTATCCATCAATGAATACATGGAATATATTTCTACCTCATCCAAAGATCAAATCAACATACATCAAGAGTCACTTTTTGATCATGATAAGAATCCCTCAACACTATTCGACAATGATCTATTTCAAGGAGTGTTAACATTATTTGATCCTGTAATCAACAATCCATCGACCAATGATCATGTTGAAAATGTCTCTACATCACCTAATGAGTTAGAGGACATATCTAAAAAATCTATTCTAAAGCATGATCAACATCTCTCACCAAAGTCTAGCAATGGTCCTTTCCAAGACATATTGACATCCTTTGACCTCATGATTGCCAATATTGAAGGAATCTTCAACTCAACACTTGATCCAAACTCACTCAAATATCAAGAAGATATTAAGCCACTTCCCATCCGAGAACCCTTTATAAGCAATCCATCCTTTGAAATTGACCCATGTCAAGAACTTGAACCAAAGCATGTTGAAAGAAATTATGAAATCATTCAAGATCAAGAATACATATCTCCAAGATATTACAATGATCTAATGGACACTCTCCTATCTATACAAGATGCATATACTCCTCCATCTACCCATGAGATGCTTTCTATGGATGGACACATAGATGATCTTCATTCATAATAGGATTCTTTTACTCCTGACATTAT
Organism: Sequoia sempervirens; assembly: GCA_007258455.2. Classification (NCBI taxonomy): domain Eukaryota; kingdom Viridiplantae; phylum Streptophyta; class Pinopsida; order Cupressales; family Cupressaceae; genus Sequoia; species Sequoia sempervirens. The sequence continues at coordinate 527,923,654 of VDFB02281492.1, forward strand.
TACACAAAAAGAGCAGGTTATTGAGTTGACAACATCAGGATCAGACATATCCCAAATTTAGACTGAGGACATCTTGTATGAAGATATCCAACATTATCCACTCAAGGAAGTAGATCAAACAGAACAAGATATTTCAAAGTCAGCAGAGCAACAAATTGAAATAACATCATCTACAGTGCTAATTTATTAGAGGGTGCTTATTGAACAAGACATCTCATAATAGGAAAAATCAAAGCATGAAGGTAACAATTCCACAATACTAGGGGAAACTATGTCTCAAGAAAATGTCAACATAGGGAGCATGAAGAATCCTTATGATGAAACAAGTGCCACTACTACAACCAGCCACGTCATGAATCTTCATCCACCCATCACCCCATCCATGAATTGGGACCAACATCAAAAGAAAGATTTGAATCAAAGCACAAAGAACGTTATCAAAGAAAAAGGAGCAAAGAAGAATAATGGACAAATCAAATACACATGGATACCAAAGAATAAAAAGAAAGATCATCCCTATCAAACTCCATTAGTAAAAAAAACTATGGGAAAAAATAAAAAAGGGAAAAGTATCCATCAAAGATGTCCACAAAAGAAAAAGCAAGCTTTTCAAGTGATGTACAAAGTGTATCAAGCAGTTGGTCCTATTTCCACACACACTTCCATATCCACCCATCATTGCTCATCTTCCCAAGTTTGGAGAGTCAAAGGTTCCAAACTGTCAACCAATCCATCTTTTATCCCTAAACACACTCCATCCACACCTCCACACATGATATCCAATTATCAAATTGACCATGTATTGGCAATGACCCTTCATCATAAGGATTCTAAAGTCACTCTATCACGATGTGCGCACAGAGACAAAGTTAACCCTGGTATCAATAAAGCAGATCAAGAATCCCAAAATTTGCATTCAAGTGGATGTATCTTAGTAAAGCAACTTCTTCAAGCAGGCTATCAATGGCACATCATGACAGAAGCATCTACATCAGCAACACCTTGTGGTTCAACATGAGCTTTAAATATTTCATAGAAAAATACAAAAATCAAAATATATGAAAATCCAAAAAAAAATCAGAAAAAGGATTGAAAACAGTAAAGAAAAAAATCGTCCTCTAGTGAAAACCACTTCGGTGGTGCTTTGGGTAGGTACCATGATGAAAAATTGGCAAATAGGCATCATGTGTAGAATCGAGCATCTACGTGCGCTATTTCAGGTGAAAGCATCTTATCCCATCCATAATAAATCCAACATTCCATCCATCTCATCCATAATAAATCCATTCATCCATGAACCATTTATCCAATCCATCTTTATCCATCTGCATCCATAGTCCAAATTATCTTGATCTTGGTAAAAGTTTGGTACACAATTTACGCTTGCTTACGGTAAATATCTTGACATGGGTCATTTTCATTGATCCTATCCTACCCAACATTATCTAAGCCATGAAGCATTATCCAAATGAGCATTCTTTATCTGAAAACCTTATCTTATCACAAGATAATCCATATCCCTCAATCCATACACCTATCTGAGCATCCACACATCACATTCCATACATTGCTAGACACTGGGGGCAAATACTTACATCTTGCTTCAGGAATAAATCTTGATCTATATCCTCCAACTTATGTGGTGATCCGAACATTGGAAAATGTGAAATGAAATTGGTCCACCACTTGTGGGAAAAAATCCAAATCACTAACCCATGGCACATTTTGATGAGAAGACATTCCTTATCAATCTTCATTTTTCATTGAACATTAATCCAAACAATCAATATCAATTACATCTAATGTGTGCTTCAATGTCACATTGAATCATTCAAAACAATTTTGTTCCAAATCAAGCTTCAAAATCTTGATCAATCAAGTCCAATCAAGTCCAATTTTCATTCAAAAAAGGCATCAAAGATGGAATATTCCTCAAATTTTAAATTTTCCCCCAAAAGGACTTGTCCCTTCCAACAAAGCATTTAAAATATCTTACATGTCCTTTTCTTGAGCCATGTGCATTTGCTTCACCTTTCACCTCATCCTTTAAGCCATATTTTGAATTTGAATCTCCCCCCTCTTTGCACATTCTTCAAAACTTGCACATCCTCCATCCACTCATAGGTTGAAAAGTGGAACTTTGTCATTGGCTAATTCCTAGTCCCACATTTCTCTATTTTGGAAATTCATCCATCTTCTCATTCTATAAATAAGAGGCTAATCTCCTCATTTCATCATCCACAATTTGAGTAAACTTACTATGCTCAAATATTTAGAAATCTCCATCCACATTTTTGAATTTGTAACTAGGTTATGCAGATTTTGATCTTGAAGCACTCACCATTCTTCATCAAAGTGGATCATTCATCAACATTCATCAAGCTTGCATCATAGGAGTTGGGAAAGGGCCAATTTTCACATCAAATTGACACCAATTCCCCCATGGGATCAAGAGTTTGCATTGTCTTCAATAGGATTTAGCTTGCTTTATTTCTCTTTCATTTCATTTCCTATTTTAAACTATGCTAATGGATTTCATGGGGAATCCTTGTTCTTACTTGCATTTGATATTCTAATGTGTTTGTTCATGTTGTTTTGCAGGTATTGGGATTGGGGTTCGCACAGTATGTTTGGGGTGTTGGATGTGAGAGTTAATTGCACGGGAAGAGTGATTCTCAATAAGCCTCCTAATACAAACAATTGTATGCTAACTTGTATCAATTTGATGTTTTTGTGTTCACCTATATAGATTGGCATTGCCAAAGTTGGTATGATTTGATCTTTGAGAGGGGAATATTCTAGGACTCATGATGGTTTGAAGAGATGTATATATATGAGGTAATCAAGATTTCAATTCTAGAGTTCAATTATAATTCAATGTATATTATTTTTGATGTTAATTATTAAATTTTAAATTTTATAATATAACTAATCTCAATTGTGGTTTGAATTTTTCTTGTGCAGTTACCTTCATAGCCAAAGAGTGATTGAAAGGGGCTCCATTTTGATGATCCACCAGTAGTTTAGGATGAGATAGCAATTTTGGAATGTATAAATTATGAATAGATATTGAGATGGCATATGCCACACTTTGTAAAACTTTGTTTGAGTTGGCGTTTATGCCATTTTTTTATATGGACATACACTTGATTATTGGATAATTTCATATATAGAAGTTGAGAATCGAAATAATTTATTCATCATGTGCATGTTGAGTTTTTGAATTTTGAGTCAAAATGTGCAACAATGCAATCTTGCACTAAAAATTGCTTTTGTAGCCTTTGAAGACAAAAACATGAATTTGTATGTAAGTGTGTAAGGTTTGGGGTCTTGAAAATGTAATAAGGTTGTTTCAAGGTTATTTGAATGGCTTTTTTGGTTATAGGTCTTGTTATGCCTTGCATAACCACCCCATTTTCAACTTGTTTAAAATAGGTCCCCATTTTTTTTCTGTTATGTTTCCTCTAGCCTTTGTTTTCTGCCTTAGGAATTTTCTATTTTGTTTTTGCGGACACGGAACGCGGACCAAAACCGAACTCCAGAACTTCTCCAAACTCCAGGTTCCAGTTCCGTTCCGGTTCCGATTTCACCGATTTCCTTTGTTTTGTTTGTTTGTCATCTTTTGTTCTGGCGGACGCGGGACGCCAACCGAAATTGAACTTTAGAACTTTTTTTGAAATTCCAAGTTTAGGTTCTATTCTAGTCCTGGTTTTGTCGAACTCATTTGTTTTTCCTTTTTTCCGATCTTTTGGTCATGGGGTGTTTTCTTCCCTGTTTCCTTTTTTGTCCTTTTTTTCGTCGTTTCTGTGTGTTGTCGGAGCCAGAGCCAGGATGGAAACCGAACCTAGAATTTGGAGAAAGTTCAGGGTTGGGTTTTTCTTCTACTTCTGCCCTCGTTGCGGTTCGCTCGGGATCGGTTTTTGCTCCGATCCCGTTTGCATTTGTTTCCGTGCTTTGTTCCTTGTGTTTGGTCTCTTTTGTGGGGCCAAGTTCGGGAAGGATTTGGGATATGGAGTTATTACCAAATTCAGTTTCCTCATCTGGTTCCAACTCCACCCCTGCCCTGTTGCGGTCCCTGGTTTCTTTTCTTTTGCGGACGTGGTGCCAGAATGTGGGCTGAACTTGGAAATGTTGGTTATTTCCATGTTTTGTTCCTGTTTCGACTCTAGTCCCGGTTCTGGTTTTATTTTGGCTTTGCCCCCACCGGTATTAAAGTTAAGTATGTTTCTGGTTTGGATTTGGTTCCACCTCTGCTAGAGTTGAGTCTCTTTTTGCTAAGTATAATTAAATGAAAGATATATGAAAGGTAGGATGAATGATGATATTTTCTATGCTTTAGAAGACTAATGAGGGCATTGTTTCACAGGATTAAAGTAGGTTAGGAGCATCTAATGCTGCTTCACAAGAAGATCAGCCCACATAAAGGTTCTAGGACGAGAGGAAAGTGTAAAGGGAGGAGGTCGCGAGTCTTAATGACTAATGGTACGTTCGCTGGCAAGAGTAGGTGGACGTGAATGAAAATACCCTTGGAACATTCAAAGCAACTCTGCAGGAGTAGTTTTCGAGGTCGAGGACTAAACGTGTGAATTCTTAATGGCGGACATGAGGGCTGCAAGTTAATGATGGTGGTTGTAAACAATTTGGAAGCCATGCCTGAGGGAGATCTTTCGCTGACATGAACAGAGTATATGCATTTAATGCATGATTGACTTTGTTCCAAACTCTTCTAGGGCCAACGTGTTCTAGAACTGACTCATTTTTGTAAACCCTAAAATGGGTCCGACTCATTTTGGACGCGCGTGTATAAATATGGCGTTCTAGCCTCTTTGGAAGAAAGAGGGAGATCTTTTTCTTTTTTATCTTCCTCTTTTTGGTTAAGAATTAGCAGATAGTGTTAGAAGGTAGATAAAATTGAGAGCAGAAGTAGAGTAGGAGTTAATTTTAGTAGGAGGAGGTGATGTATCTTCCATATTTTCTTAGTATAGATGGAGATAATTCGAAGACATGGGTTTTCTATACACTGGTGATCTTGCCAGATTTGTAAATGTTGTTTATCTGTTTCACCAACAATAGAAGCAGCTAGATTTAAATCTACTTCATATTATGCTCCAGAATAGTATTTATTTTGCGTTAATCATTTGATTTGAAAAGCTTTCAAGGAATGAAATTTTATTTTATGATTTGTTTAAATGATGATTTGCAATCTATTGTTAAAGTTTGTACTGTGAATGAATGAAACTATGTATTAATTACAAGTTAATTTTATTCTTTAGTTTTAGTTTAAGAATTTCTTGGAAGGTAACAAGTCTGAATGAATCAACATTCTCTTCAGTTTAAAATATTTAATCTATCTTTTTCTATTTCTTTAAAACCATCGGTTAAAGTAGGTTTAAATATATGTTTGATCTTATATCAATCCAGAAGCTCAAAACCAGCAGGCCCCTTGAACATTACAACCATATTGACCACTTCGTTAAACAACAACGTTGTGAACCAACATCAAAGACCTTGGGAGGTGATCAGTTTGATTGCTAATTGTCTTTTTCAGGAGAGGTGAGATATTTCACTTTTATCTTACCTGCATGTTGTGGGTCAACTTGGCACCATCAACAAGTCTTTAGGATTGAAAGTTGCTCCACAATTGCAAAGTTGTCATGTTGTAAGTTGGTGTAATTTCACCATAATGATATAATTTTACTAACCAATGGTTCCCTCTTTTAAAAAATCAGTTTAGGGCCATTGGGGAGGGTGGGATAATGTTTAACAATCCTCCTTTGCGTCGAGGTTGGGTTGTTGTTGGCATTTTTGAAGTTTTGAAGCATTTAATAAAGAGAAAATTATGTTTTTCCACTTTTTGCAGCATTTTGACTGTTCTTTTGTTTGGTATGGACTGATACATAACTGTACAACATCCAAACCTTCATTGTTTGATAGAGGGTAGAGATAAATTCATTTTGGTGGTGATTCGGATTGATTTCATTAAGAATTAAGCAAGTTACATCAATTTTAGTGAAAGAGGGTCTGAAACCCTACCAAACAAGGGTTTGGTCACCAAAATGGTCATAATTCCCATTTCCATCGTGGGAAAAATCTAAAACTTGATGGAATGTTAGGTTTAGGGTCCTTCTTCATGATGCAATTTGTTTTAGAGTGAAAGATGGAGGTTTGCAAAAGTTATCTGATGCCCTAGGTTAGTTTTCTATTGTAAATGTATGAAGATGGTCTTTAGAATGCACTTTTCATAGTTTTCTAAGTATTTGTGCAATACTAAAGGATGGAAAGCATGGAACAGGTCTTGGGGAACCTATTGGAGTCTTTTAAAGGCATTAGGGGTGTTAGGGTGTGCCTTGAAAAGTTGAAGGCTTCCTTGTATAGGCCCAGTTAAGCCTTGTTTATGCCTTATAAATCAATCATTTGATATATTTTTTTTGGGTTTTTGATCCTGTGCTTTTGGGAACTTGTGGAGGATGGTGTTAGGAGTCTAAAACCATGTTTCATTGTCTATTCAAAGTGGTATCGGAGCCTACTCTTAACCTCCAAATTTCACTCGAAACACACATTCTTGACAACTAGTAATCAGGCCCAAACCCCCAAATGGCCACCCTTGCTCCTGAAATAATGCACACATGCCCCCTACACCTAATTATGCCATTCCACCAAGTTATTGTAGAATAAAATTGGTGGAAAAGATATTTGGTGGAAATTTCCGCGCTGTGCTTGTGGAAAAAGAGTGAATTTATGATGTAGACTTGGGAGGCTCAAATAAAACAATATGACACCCTGCCTATAAGAGGAATCTAACTAGATTAATATGACCTCTTTGGACAATCTAAACCACCCTCAAAGCTATATAAACAACATAAGTCAGATTTCCCTCTTTCCCCCCTTGAACCCTTATAGTAGTGCAAACCTAGTTTTTGAATTCTAACTCCAATGTCCTCTAAAACACTTGGAAAATAAAATATGGATTTAGATACCCATTTCAAGGATATAAAACACATGTTAGCTCCAACAACAACTCCTTTGAACCAACGTGGAGATCCAACACCCTTGTCATGGAAAAACCTAGTGAACTAGGCCTCTTTTTCAAAGAGAGTACCCTTCAAACTTCTCCAATCCCTCTAAAACCCTAGGGTAGCAATTTATATGTCCTCAAACCTCCAAAACCACAAAGAGATCCCACTGGTATGGACCAATACATGCCAAACCAGAAAACCCTTGTTTTAGGTGTAAAGCCATGAGGGTTTATTGAATCTAGTAATTCCACAATCTCCCAAGCCCTAAAACCAACTCAAACATTGTCCATTAACCCCATACATGCTTAAAACCTCAAAAAAAAGACTCCCATATAGATTTTGTCAAACCCTAGACTGAAACCCATTTAATCACATGCATTTCTCCACAAAACACTTAGGAACAACAAATATATCTTCTTTATTCCTCTCCCTACACTTTAGTCATGCATCCTATATGTAAACCAGACTCCATAGGGCCCCTTACCAACCAAATTTGCAACTAAATTTCAAATTCTTAATGACTGTTGGGAACATAAACACACCATTACAAGTTTGTTAACATCACTTTTCCATACATGGCAATGTTTATAACTCTTTGACCTTTAAATACATTGTAAAAATCTACGACTCCTCTAAAACCATACTAATGGCTTAAAAACAACCTTATTACATTGACAAGACCCCATCCTTATACAAACTTACTAAATTTCCATAAAAGGATACAAAGATTCTTAAGTGTAAGAACACCATTTTCCCACATTTTGACTCCAAAACCGAAAAGCTCAACCTATAACATAACTAATGGTCTTGTTAGACCTTTTCCATGACTAAAATACTCAAAACATTCATTGTGAACCTACTGATCACCATTTACCATCAAATGAACATAATTGAAGGACGAGGTGTAGGTGCTCCTACACCAATTTAGGCCTAGGAGTCATAGCTTGAAGTAGCAGATTAAAGAAATAGTTTGGAAGAAGGTTAGAACCTGGTTGTTTTAGTGTTACCAAGTGGATTTTGATGTGATAGAAGGTCTGCAAAGGCATGGTAGGTCATTTGGATGTTTGAGCTTGGTGCAGGAGCACCAACCTTCTCTTTATTTTCCATGAAGAGTTTGATAAGAAGTGTGTGTGTTAGGGTATTTGTGTTGAGTCCGTGAGTTCAAATAAGGTCCTAAGTGGCCATTCTATGGTACTTGGTCAGCTTTTAGGGGCTTATGTATTCATTTTGTAATTATTGTAAATCAAATGGAAAGGAGTGTCAAAGTTGTCAAGGTGGTGTCAAGGGTGGTAGTATATTGTTTTATTGAATAAGAAATGGTTTTTAGGTGAATAAGGTCTCATTAGACCATTGTAATAGGTTAGGTGATTAAAAAGGTCAAAAAGAGCAAACATTGCAAAGCATGTAATGATGTTATTAAATTGGGTAAAAGATGAAATTTTGATCTCCAACTGTCATAAGTGGTTTAAATTTCAGTTGGAAGGGAAGTTGGTCATTGGTTGAAGAGGATAAGCCTTTAAAAAGGCATTAGGACACTATTTGTAATGTTGGCTCAAAGTTAAGGTATTGGCAATAAGAAAATTATGAGTTTTCTTCATTTTTTTGTGTTTCTTTCACATTTTGCAGACCTGTACGAGCCATACAGACTGAAATTTGCTATGTAATCTTTCATTTCTCATGGAGGATTATGTTAGCCTTATTTTGCATTAGGTTTGAAATAATTTAATAAAGATTTGTTGAAGAAATCATTGTTTTCTTGTGACACATCGAGAGCACCCTATTCAGGGTTTTGTGATAAAAAAACATGTCTTAAAGGGCCCTTACACCGACTGTATTTGCTGTAACTAGTGTAATGGGCCCTAGGGAGTTTGATTAATTTATAGGTTATATGATTAGATTTGTGGGGAAGGAAGAAATGAGATAAGCCTGCTGTCCTATTGATTTTTGTTAAAGAAAACACATGAAAATGGAGCCCTTAGCCTAGGGTTTGTGAAAATCAATGAGAATGTGGAGTTTTTTTTCAATTTTTGAGCACATAGGGGTTATAATACACATGTTTGAGTCGGTGGCATGGTCTAGGAGGTTGTACAAGTGGGATTTTGAATAAACCCTCTTGGTTTTGCATGAAATTGAGGGTTTTGTGGTTTACTATGTTGGAAGGGTTAACCCTGGGAAAAAATTGTGGTTTCAGAGGTTTGAGGGCATAGGAAAAGCTTCTCCAAGGTTTCAAGGGCCTCTGAAAAGTTTAAAGATATGTTGCTTTGTAATTTAGGCCTAATCAGCCTAAATAGGTCATCGTAGAAGGGGTGATTTTAGGAGGTTGGTCCAAAAGAATTATTTCTGAATTTGGGATATGTGTTATAACTCTAAAATGGGTTTCTAAAACCATCATATGTTTGTTAGGTGTCTTGGAGAGTATTTGAGTAAAAGGTCAAAAACTGAGTTTGCACTACTAGGATTCATGGGTGAAATTGAGAAATGGTGCTTTTGATTGTTGTCTAACTTGCAAATTTTTTTGAATTGCTTTAAAAGACCATTTTAATCTTTTTAGACTACTCTTGAAGGAAAGTTGTGAATTTGATTGAGTTTGAGCCTCCTGGTTTGCTAAATCCCTTAAGAGTTCAAAGTGCAAAATGACTACAAACTTTAGCATGATGTTACTTAGACACTGTGAGGCTTAAAAAATTCTCGTTAGAGCCTATGATATTGTGTTGTGCCCCTCTACAATATCCTCTCTTAGATTTTTTTTATCTCAGAGGCATTTTCCTGTGGCGGCGAGATTTCTCTTGGGGAAAAAGTTGTCAAATGCAAGTAGTGAAAAGTTGCAAAGTGGTGCAAATTTCATTTTGCAACTCGTGTGAAAAAAATAACTAATCCAACACATTTGAGTGGGTATGTTTATGCTAGGCATGGTCCTCTTTCACACCCAAATGTGCTTAATCACTAGCTACGTTCAACCGGCTGAATCCCTTAAGAGTCCGAAGAGAAAAATGGCTGAAAACTTCAGCATGACATTACTTGGACACTGTGAGGTTTATAAACTTCTCATTAGAGCCTATGGTATTGTGTTGTGCCCCTCTACAATAACCTATCTTATTTTTTTCTATCTCAGAGGAATTTTCCTATGGTGGTGAGATTTCTAATGGAGAAAAAGTTGTCAAATGCAAGTAGTGAAAAGTTGCAAAGTGGTGAAACTTTTGTTCTGCAACTTGTGTGACCAAAATAACTATTCCAACGCATCTGAGTGGGTACGTTTACACTAGGGATGGTCCTCTTTCACACCCAAATAGGCCAAATCGCTCTGAGCTATGTTCAATCGACTGAATCCCTTAAGAGTCTAAAGTGCAAAATGGCTGCAAACTTCAACATGACATTACTCAGACACCATGAGGCTTATAAACTTCTCATTAGATGCTATGGGATTCTGTTGTGCCCCTCTACAATAGCCTCTTCAGTTTTCACTATCTCGAAGGTATTTTCCTATGGCAGCAAAATTTCTCTTGGGAAAAAGTTGTCAAATGCAAGTAGTGAAAAGTTACAAAGTGGTGCAACTTTTATTCTGCAACTCGTGTGACCAAAATAACTATTCCAATGCATCTAAGTGGGTGTCTTTATGCCTAGAATGGTCCTCTTTTTCACCCAAAAGTGCCAAATCGCTCTAAGCTACGTTCAACTAGCTGAATCCCTTAAGAGTCTGAAGTGCAAAATGGTTGCAAACTTCAGCATGACGTTACTCAAACACCGTGATGCTTAGAAAAATATTGTTAGAGCCTATGGGATCGTGTTGTTCCCCTCTACAATAAATTCTCTTAGTTTTTTCTATCTGGGAGGTGTTTTTTTGTGGCGGCGAGATTTCTCTTGGGGAAAAAGTTGTCAAATGCAAGTAGTGAAAAGTTGCAAAGTGGTGCAACTTTCGTTCTACAACTCATGTGACCAAAATAAATGTTTCAACACATTTGAGTGGGTAGGTTTACACTAGGAATGGTCCTATTTCACACCCAAAAGTGTCAAATCACTCCAAGCTACTTTCAACCGGCTAAATCCCTTAAGAGTCTGAAGTGAACAATGATTGCAAACTTCAGCATGAGGTTACTCAGACACCGTGAGGCTTAGAAACTACTCATCAAATCCTATGGGATTATGTTGTGCCCTTCTACAATAACCTCTCGGTTTTCTCTATCTTGGAGGCATTTTCCTGTGGCGGCTAGATTTCTCTTGGGGAAAAAGTTGTCAAATGCAAGTAGTGAAAAGTTGCAAAGTGGTGCAACTTTCATTTTGCAACTTGTGTGACAAAAATAATTGTTCAATGCATCTGATTGGGTGTGTTTATGCTAGAAATGGTCATCTTTCACACCCAAACGCGTCGAATCGCTCTGAGCTACGTTCAACCTGCTAAATCCCTTAAGAGTTTGAAGTGCAAAATGACTGCAAACTTTAACATGACATTACTTTGACACCGTGAGGCTTAGAAAATTCTCATCAAAGCCTCTGGGATTGTGTTCTACCCCTCTACAATAACCTCTCTTAGTTTTTTCTATCTCAAAGGCGTTTTCTTGTGGTAGCGATATTTCTCTTGGGGAAAAAGTTGTCAAATGCAAGTAGTGAAAAGTTGCAAAGTGGTGCAACTTTCTTTCTGCAACTCATGTGACCAAACTAACTGTTCCAATGCATTTGAGTGGGTACCTTTATGCTAGGAATGGTCCTCTTTCACACCCAACTACACCGAATCACTTCGAGCTACGTTCAACCAACTGAATCCCTTAAGAGTCTGAAGTGCAAAATGGATGCAAACTTTAGCATGACATTACTTGGACATTATGAGACTTAGAAACTTCTCATTAGAGCCTATGGGATTGTGTTGTTCCCCTCTACAATAAAATCTCTCATTTTTTGCTATCTTGAAGGAATTTTCTTATGCCGGCGAGATTTCTCTTGGGGAAAAGGTTATCAAATGCAAGTAGTGAAAAGTTGCAATGTGGTGCAACTTTCGTTTTACAACTCGTGTGACCAAACTAACTATTCCAATGCATATGAGTGGGTACGTTTACGCTAGGCATGGTCCTCTTTCACACCCAAATGCATTGAATCACTTCAAGCTATGTTCAACCAGTTGAATCCCTTAAGAGTCTGAAGTGCAAAATGGATACAAACTTCAACATGACGTTACTCAGACGCTCTAAGGCTTAGAAAATTCTTGTCAGATTCTATGGGATCATGTTATTCCCCTCTACAATAACCTCTCTTAGTTCTTGCTATCTTAGAGGCATTTTCCTGTGGTAGCGAGATTTCTCTTGGGGAAAAAGTTGTCTAATGCAAGTAGTGCAAAGTTGCAAAGTCCCGTACAACTTTTGTTTTGCAACTCGTGTGACCAAAATAACTGTTCCAATGCATCTGAGTGGGTACATTTATGCTAGGAATGGTCCTCTTTCACATCCAAACATGCTGAATCACTCTGAGCTATGTTCAACCGGTTAAATCCCTTAAGAGTCTGAAGTGCAAAATGGCTGCAAACTTCAACATGACGATACTCGAACACCGTGCGCTTAGAAAATTCTCATTTGAGCCTATGTGATCATGTTGTACCCCTCTACAATAACCTCTCTTATTTTTTTCTTGGAAGGAAAATCAACATGTCTAAGTCAAGAGAAAGTCCGCCCAATCTTGGCAAGGCACAAGCAAAGTTTGCCATGCCCATGGTGAAGGAAAATGTCGAAGATGATGCAAAGTCCGCTTGGGAAAGAAAAGCTATGTCCAAACTACTATCAAGTTTTCCTTTGGCTTGAATAATTCTTTTCCAAGATAAAGGTAAAGCCTACCCAACTCAAAGCATACATGGAAAAGACAATGTAAAGTCGGCCCAGCTCAAAGCATACATGGCAAAGAGAACTTAAAGTCCACCCCAAGCTGAAAATAGGAGATGAAAAAAATATCTTGAAGTCTACATTAGGCCAAGATCAAAGGGGACATCCAACACGCTGAGATGGTGCCTCATCATCTTCCAACCAATCAAATCATTCCAAGCTAGCATGTCTAGGTTCAATGAACTTGACACTTCATAATGCAACAACTTTTTATTGTTGGTTTATATTTAGCAGAAGGACAAGTGTCCCCAAATGTAATTTTTCATTGGTCGAGAGGTAGTTAGTTGTGAGAAACCATAATTAGGGTTTTATTTTGTAATCTCGATCATTGATTCAAAATCAATCTTGGCCATTGAATTATATTCGAGGAGCCTATAAATTGAGCTCACCCCTCATTTGTAAAACATGGGAGCATCCATTATTTGTCTGAAAGCACTTGTTGTAGGATCTTAGCCATAGTAGCAAGAAAGTGAACTATTTGATCAAATGCTTTGGTAGACCTATATGGAAAATGTGGTAGCATAGACAAGGTAGTAATCTATTTAAAAAAAATCCTCAGAGAAATCTGGTCTCATGGTGATGGAATTCCATGCCCATCTAGGGAATTTTCTTGTCATGGCATTCCATCACCATGAGATCCCATTTCTTTGAGGCATTTTTTCAAATAGTTCACTACCTTGTCTATGCTATTGCTTCTTATTATGCTTTGATATATTTTTTCCAAGCATCCATAGCTTGTTTGCAAGCACCTATTTTAGGCTTTTAGCCATAACAGTAAGGCAGTGAATTTTTTGGTAAAATGCTTTGGTAAACATGTACGAAAATATGGTAGCATAGACAAGGAAATGAATTTTTTGAAAAAATGCCTCAAAGAAACGTGGTCTCATGGTGATGGAATGGCATGAAAATCCATAGAAATTTGCATGTCATGGCATTCCATCACCATGAGACCACATTTCTTTTAGGAATTTTTTTCAAGCAATTCATTGCCTTGTCTATAGTATTGCTTGCTATTATGCTTTTGATAATTTTTTTCCAAGCATCCATAGCTTGTTCGAAAGCACTTTTTTTATGCTTTTAGCCATAGCAACAAGGCAATGAACTGTTTGAAAAATTACTTTGGTATACATGTATGAAAATTGTGGTAACATAGACAAGGCAGTGAACTATTTGATAAAATATGTCAAAGAAATCCGGCCTCATAGAATGCCATTATAACAAAATGCAATTGGTAGCTGAGCTCCTACTTATTAGTTATGCAATGTGAATTAATTGCATAACTGCATAGGTTGACTTTGTAAAAACTATATTGTAATTGAAATTTTGTCATCTATCAGCATCTAGTTATTAGTTATGCAGTGTGAAGTAATGCTTTGACTTTGAAAGATGTACAATAAAATGTAATCAACGATATGAATATAAACTACACAAAAATATTTTTTACAATTCATTAGTTAAAATATTTATTTAATTTTCTCTCTATATCTCTATATGCTATGGAAATACGTTTCAATTTCAAAATAAATAGATTTTATCTCTTGTTCTACAGTTTTTAACATTTTTTTAAATATGATTTTTTCCTGACTTTTAAAAAAACTGTTATACTTTTGGTTTGTCAAAATTTTCCCCAAAATATTTTTGCTGTTATGCATTGAAAGCATGAATCATAAACATGAATACACACACTATACATGAAGTATACATGTGAATAAGCGAAGCATACATGTGAATAAGTGAAGCATACATGCGAATAAGTGAGGCACAAATAATTGAAGCATTCGAAAGGATACAAACCACCAGGAATGGAGCTTATTTACACAATATGCTTTAGATGGAGCTTCTTGAGAAATCGATAGTAATTAATTAAGCATTATATGTAAACAAAATCCATGCCTACAACATTCAAGCATATGATTTACACAATACGCATGATAACATCATTCAAGAATGGTAGTAGAAAAATAAGATTTTTTTAATCGAAAAGCCATAAGGTATATAATGATATATATTGATAAAAGTATATAGAATATATCCAAAAAAGACATACAAACTTAGTACAAAGGAGCCATATTATGGACATAAAATGTAATGTATATATCGCCTGTACAAAACATATGTTCCAAAATGCCACATAGGCATACAAAAAATGACCCTAATACAATCATTTCCCTCTAGAGGAAGGAAATAGATCTCGTGCTGCCTTCGAAATTTAGCTGGATGGAGTGATTGTTGGTTCTCTGGTCTTTCGTACACACTCGCTAGTCCTCCTGTCTTCACTCTGGACCTTCAACTGATACCATAAAATGTAAAGATGTTAATACACAGAAATTGAATTGTGGAACAACATATAACAAAATATAATCACTTACCACATACAGATAGTCATCATTCACACTTATATCATTACTACGTCCACGATCTAGAGTGACAACCACCTGTAGCAACCATCAAGATAGAAATTAAGCTACACAATAAAAGAGAAAATATAATAGACCATAAAAGAGCAAATATAATGTCAAATCGACGTATCTATTGCATACCTCTCTCAATGGATCAGAACTAGCTATTGCTGCAGCAACTCCATGGTCCATCATGCCACCAACATCACCAGGGTTGTCTGATGTCAACATTTGCAAATGGTAAATGAAAGAGTAAATGGTAGGGTGAACTATTAAATGTTAATGGGATGGGATTAGGAAGGAATAAAGGAACAAAAAGTGAATTAGGAGAAGATAATGTGACACGATCAAGGAATACAAATGCAATGTTTGTGTTTCTCATCATTTTTTTAGATTTGTATATGCAAAATTATGAAAAATAGCTAACATTGTTTTAAAACACCATTATTGAATAAAGGCTACCTGAGTGTAAGGTCCTTGAGGAAATGAATTGCAATGTGTGGAGGTCGAAGGTCCACCGGGAAACTGTTTGAAATCCAAAGCATGTTATGAGACAAACATTCAAATATAAAATTCAACTATTCAAATGCAATAATAATATCTTTAATACTAGTTGCATACCTATAGAATCAACGCCGAGAATGAATAAGGCTTTGTAGGAATGGAGCACGTCTCATGAACACTCTGACCCTAAAATTTCATCAAATCAAAATTCTACTAATTTACTTATTCTTAAATTTCAAAATATAATTTAATAAACAACATTAAATGAACTTGTTGAATTTTACCTGATTGTCAATGCCGAATGTATCATTCAACAAATCATCTATGAAAGCCATTGCCTCTACAAATGATGTAGGTTGTGTAGCTGCATCCTGAGCACTATGATAATCATATGTAAAAACTATGCCAAAAGTGCCACAATGGTGGGGTGGAGCTCAGGGCCTACAGGTCTCCTCCACACCAGACTCTACTAGAGGTCTCACACACTGTAAAATGGTCTAGGTGAGTGAGCCAATTGACTCCAGTGTGTCCACCTCTACACTATCCTTAACAATGGAAGGAATAACAACATGCTTCACCATGGGTTTGGCCAAGGGTCTCGGTGCCAATTGTGGATTACGTCGTGCAATAGGTCTATCATGTGTGGAGCCCCACCTCTACCCTAAAAGTCTAAGATGTCAAAATAATTTGGCATATTATTGAGGATAAACTCACAATACAGTTTCCTCATAAAGTATTGTGGTACCTCATGGTTATTGCATGGAGGCTGGTCAAATACCATCCACCACCACTCCCAAAATTTATTTTTAATTAACTCATGGTGGCACCAATGGATGGGGAACCTCCTACATGTATGAGACAAAGGTGTATTGGTTTTTGGGTTTGTAAATAGGGCACACAAGTCAGCTTTGCTAATTTTTTGTTTTTTAGCATCTGCATATGACAAACCTCTAGCATAATATTGTCTCATTTCATGCCTCTTATTTGACCAAAAAATTATTTTCTTGCTCATGTCTCCTACATGAGATACAATTGACTTCAATGATTCAACAATTCCTCTCCTATAAGGGTGGTTTTCGGCATGCCCAGTTAATCTTCCAATTAATTGTTGAATGTCTCTTTTATTGTTTTCAATTTGATTTAGAATATTTTTTTGTGTTCCTTGAGGATTCCTATGAATTGATGGAGGGGTTTTAGGTTATTCTTGAATAGGAGGCTCTTCTTGAGGGGGTGACTGTTAATTCTCAAAGTTTCGAGGTGGAGATTCATTCCCTAATAATTAGAACAAAATTTTATTATAAAAACCTATTTCAATTAGCATTCTAAATAAAATTCAAAATAAATTGAATAAAAATACATAACTCTTCACAATATTTGATGTCTCTGACGTGTTGGCAGCATCCTCATGAAAGATTGCAAGCTAATGATGCAAATAATGGATGATATTTGGTGAGCGCGAGTTGCAGACCTACAATCCTCCAAGCTAAGTCATAGGTTGAAGAAAAATGAGGGTTTGAAATACGATATGGGCTTTTTATTTTGCTTTTCCATTTGGCGCATGTCAAATGACTTGGAGTCATTTAGTGTGCGCTAAATGGCCAATTTCGGCCCTTTTTTGCGAATTTTTTACAATTTGACACCTAAATTGTGTCACAGATTGGTGCACTTACCCTTTTTAAAGTAAAAAATGGATATCTATTTTTTAAAGTAAAAAATGGATATCGATTTTTTAAAGTAAAGAACAGATATATGTTTCTACCTTTAAAAAATATAATGTTATAATATTAATATTAATATACATATTTATATATATTTAAAATATTAATATATAATATAAAATATGATTAATTAATATATTCGCTAAGGAGCATGCTACCTTGTAGAAGACTAAAGAGGATACTTATGTTTCTACTTCTATTGTTGATTCTTGTTCTACCTCAATTCCCATCACCTTTGTTCTTATTATGGCTTTGTCAATGGATTCTGATGAACCTCACCTCAAAAGGGTGAAAGTATTCACCATTCCCTCTATGGAGTCCCCTCTTCTCACTTCTCTTCCTAATATTCCTCCTTTTTCATAGCCTGTAGACATGCCTTTCACAAAGGTGGTGTCCTATGTGGCTTTGTCTCCACATCTTGAGTCTTGTTCTACTTTGGCCTGTGTCATCCTTGTGATAAAGGTAGTGTCTGCCTCTTTGGAGTTTTTCACTACCCCTCTTACTGAGGATGACACTAACTCCCAGGTGTCTTTTCCTCCTCTTGTCCAGTTGCCACATACCACTCTCGAGAAGTGTTGTTTAAGTCATTGGAGGACATTCTAAATTTTTCCTTGATCTCCATTATGTTGATGACCTTTGTCTCATAGGATCTCGGTGATGAAGACCTCGAGGGGCCTTCTTCCTTAGCCCTTGTTGTAGGTGAGTCGGTTGGTGTTGCTTTAGCTATCCCTCCCCTGTAGGCTCGTCTTTCCTCCCCATACAATGATCTAGGTTGAGAGAAGGACGAGTTGTTGGTGGATTTCGATTAGAGTGGTGCCTTCTTCATCTTTAGATTAGCTTTGTGTGTCTATTTGTGTTCCCCCCTGCTTTTCTATTTATGTTTTTTCTCTCACCCAAAGGAACCTGGATACCCTTATAGGTACTTGGATATAGGGGAGAAAATTTGTCATACACACTTCTATTTGTCTCATCATTCTTCTATATGCCATAAATTTTTACTTTCACATCGAGGATGGTGCAAAGAATTGGGGCACTTAGGCCTCTTCCATGTTGACCCGATTTTTATTTTTATTTTTATTTTGTCTTCATGTGCTCTTCTTCCTATTTTGATACATTTGGGGGGTGATGACAATTCATACATATATTATATTATACTTATCTATCTATATTTATGAGTAGTTTAGACCCCAAATAATCAGATCCCCCTGTGCTCTTGATTTTTACATCTTTTCTTTCTTGCTTCATGATGTTGTAATTTTTATGTGTTGTCCCTTGTGTGAAAACATTCCATAGATACATCCATCTATGTTTTTCGTGCCACAAAATCTCTTTGTATTTCTCTTCTCCTTAGAACATGGCATGTGCTCCTTCATGTAGCACACATAATTCTAAGGGGGGCTATCATACATGCTTAATTTTCAAAAAGTTTCAAAAGGATTCCTTGATGTCTTATGTCTTGTCGTCTAGCTTGGGGGCAACCTGACTAGACTTGTCTTGTCTTTTCTATGACTATCCTACAACACAGTTTGTAGAAGCCACATACCTATCTACTTGCCATATGGTCTCTAGCCATGCTAGCCATACCTATCAACACCATCTTTTATTTGATCAAATTATGTCATGTCTTGTCTACAGCTACCCATTCCTATCACTTTTATTTTAATTTTTTTCCCAACATGTTTGTATCCAACTAACATATTTGTGGTGAAATTGTAGCTAGCTTTGAAGGATCAAAGACCCATGTCCTCTTCACATTCTGGTGGAGCTCCTTCATGTCAAGTATATTAGATCGAAGGTTTGCTTCCTCTTTGTCCTGGGTATATTCTCTTTAACCTCTTTCTACTTTAGCTTGCACATGTTCAGATACACATGCTTGCTAAAGTGAGGGAAAAATGTCACCCTTATGCAATTTCACATAACATCAACTTCCTTTGGCTTAATGAGATAATAACGCAAAAACCTGCCTTCCTAGCTTTCATTTTCATCCCTACCTTGTCATTTTTTTATTGGTGGGGGAGTTTTGTTAGGGACGCTTCCACGTCACACATACGTCCAAACATCACACAAATGTCCTAATAGGATTCCTAATCCTTTAGTCGTTGGGATGTTACACTATCACCTACTCGCAAAGTGTAACACATTTGTAGTCATAGGCACGCATGAGAATGGCTCTTTGGCATGTAATTTAACCATATTATTCATTCTAATTCTCATTCCATTCCATTCAAGCAATTTGATCTCACATTCACTCATTCTAACACTTCATTCTCACATTCTCTTCACTCTAGCTCTCTTTTTGCAGCTCTACACCTTCCATTTTTGAAGGTTCAAGCTCTCCACACCACATTCTTGCACAGCCATCTCAATCTTCAAAGGCACTACTCTTCCTCTTAGCTTCGCCAAGCTTTTTGGAGGAAGGATATCATTTAATTTCATTGCACTATCATTCTTGTTTCTTAGCATAGTTTTATCTTTCATATTCTATGTCTTTTCTTATCACTTCTTTATCTATTTTTCTATATCATTTCCTATTTGGTTGTTCATGGAGGTGGAAACACCAAAGCGGGGGTTTTACCAAGGAAAGCCTTGAAAAGCAGCCCCAAAAATTTTCCTATTTTTGTGTACATGCAAGTTTTTTCTATGAGGAGCTTGTGAGAGGTTGGACCTACCATAAGTTAATCCCTTTTCTTTCACTATGTTTTATTTTTCTTAATAGTTAGTTTATTTGTCATTTAAGTATTTTTTTGTTGTACTTCTTTATATTTCTTGTATTAAGTTCAATTTAGTTAAAACTATCAGACTTCATCTTTTTGGTAGTTATTAGATCCTAAGTGTTTCTAGTGACTAACTCTATCTTTGGTTTGTACGAGATTCCAGTGCACCACAGAAACGCTAGCGTGTCACACTATCGTCCTTGGTCCTTACTTTCATCCTTTGGCTGAGAGCCTATCTGTCTGTCTCTTGAGACCTCTAAGATATGTTCATTCAGATTTTGAAGTCTCTTTTCTATAAACATCCAAAACACCCAAAAACATAGTTTAACCTCTCCCTTTATTGTCACCCCATCACTTGAGCTTTTGTCCCTGAGGTAGTTGAGGACAATTTTCTCCCCGTAGACTCTTCCCTTTCCTAGAGACTTGAGAGTAGCAGATCTCCTCCTCTACAACTAGTCATATTATGTCTTTGAGACATAGTTTAATCTCATGAATATTTTCAAGTTATCTCATTTTAAAATATCCCTTCTTTTCAATACTTTGATCTTAGATCATTTTTTGAGTGAAGTTTGTGTGATTTATCCTTGCACTAGGTCTTAGTAATTTATTAATTTTTATATAATCGAAAAGATTATGTGTGTATTACGAAGGCTTGATTATTCTCAAGATCTAGTTGTTGGGAAAATTTTAGTGCTACAAGTTTAGTAAAATATGGAATCATTAATTCCTTTCCATATACCAAGATATATGGGGAGACACAAATTAGTTTCTAGAGCATGATTTTATTTCCCCAAAGGAATTTTCTTAGATTTATATGATAACCCTTGTGATACTATAATCCTATTATCTAGATTATTCTTATCAAGATCTTTGTTAGGAATAGGATCACATAGCAATATATACTAAAATTAATTCAAAAATAAAATTTAAAAATAACACAAAAAACATAGACACATATATACATGCTTCACCCAATATAGGCTACGTTTATGGAGAAAAAACCCATCCCTCATTCTTATTTATCCAAAAAAAGGAAGGGATACAACCTAAATAACATTCGTTTCAACTTCCTCTTCTCTCCATCCACTCACAATATGCACCTGTAATATAATGCCCTCGTAAAAAGAGGTTTAACTTCTAGGGGAAAATTCCAACATAAACTATACTATAAAATTTATGACCTAATGATGAATGGTCCATATTTACTATGAAAAATGATATTTTATGATTTAAATATGTATCTAAAATTAAGATTAGGCTCTATTATCAACAGTCTTGTTGTTCGAATCTTGTTCACCATCACCCCATGGGTAATAATTTGATGATGTTTTAACACATGTATTATTCCTTTAGGTGAAATATGTAATTTTGGTAGCAACACATGATTTGGAATTATCTAGTAGGATACTTTATTAAATCATAAATATAGTAATTTTACCTTCTAAGAAGTCAATGATCACTTATTTTGCAAATTCCTTGAGAGCTATACTCTAGGTCATGGAGAGACGAGAGTTGAAGGTCACCCTAATCTACCTCAACCATGTAGGTGTTTAAGGAATCAGAGGATGGAGAATGAAGAGCACTCTTAGTAATTATGTCACTCTACTAACTTGAGAGTTAGGTTTGGACTAAGTGAGTAGGTTTCTGGAATTTAGACTGTACCTTGAACAACTCTCTGCCAGAGGATAACAATGCAAAAAAGGGATGACAGCGTGGTGTGCTGGCATCTCACAACTACACTGACATCCGTACAGACAAAAAGTGAAAGGACATAGTCAGAATGAAAAAAAACCCACTAAGCAGCTTAGCTAAAGGTTTGCTAATGATGACTAAAGCAATAAATAACATAATGACTGAAATAATCAAGAGAGATGAAATAAAAACAATAAGAATAAAGATGGTGAAGATTCAACTCACGAAAAGTTTAGTTCTTTTGCAAGCTCCACATGAACAAGTACCTACACATAGAAAAGCGGGGAAAAATGTTGGGGTTGTTTTGGGGATTGCCATAGTCAAACCCCATTTTGGTGTTTCCACCTCCATGGATAGCCAGATAGATAGAGGAGTAGAAGTGTGATAAAGAAACAATGCCAGAATGGAAATAAATCAAACACTACAAGAAACACTATGCTACTCAAATCTAATAACAACATAATGGAAAGTAAACAATACCACCCTCAATCAAAGGCACTCAAGGCCAATGAGAGAGGAATGCAAATTTACAACCGTGGAAGAGTTGACGTGGCTGCATTGACACTGAAAGAAGTCTCGTAAGACACCAAATTGTATTTTTTGTGGTAGATGTGAAGAATGTTGTGATGTTGGAATAGTGAATCCAAATAGTGCAGCTAGTAGCTCAAGAGTGTGAGAATTTCCAAGAATTTTTTCCAAAATGTGTAGAATGTGAAGAAGATGGAATGAATATGAAGAATATCCATTTGAAGGTGAGTTTGGGAGGGAAATATTTGTTCAAAGGTCAGCAGGAAGACATAGATGCATTATTCTTTGGCCCCAATGGTGAACATAACACCTCTATAGATTCCAGAGTTAGGAATCTTGTCAGGATGGTAGCACGCCCTGCATGCCACATGCGCATCCCTGATAGAAATTCCCCCATTGAAACTCAAAAAAAGTACCAAGTGGATGGAGTACGGATGGGTGAAGTGAAATGGTGTGGTTGGATTTTATTTTTCTAAGATGAAGGGTGTAAAAGGGAAATTTGCAAGGGGGTTCAAATTCACTCCTATACATTTTCCCCCCACTTTAGTGAACATGAGTGCCAATGAGTGTTTGGTAAAGTAGATTGAAAGAGTTCCAAGAAAATATACCTAAACCATCAAGGAAGCAGGCTGCAAAATGGAATGCTTGAAAGCGTAGGGTAGGGAAATGGCTCCATAGGTACTCTCTCCCGAGGAGGGTTGAACAAAGTGCACTGGAGGCCCACAGACCAATGGTGGATAGATCTCGCAGGATGTAAGCACCTCACAGGTCCTCAGACTTGCAAAGAAGGTGCCCCCAAGGTACTCTCTCCTGAAGGAAGCCTGATGTAGGGGACTCCACAGAGTTAGATTGGAAAGAAGCTTCACAGGCACACCTGCAAAGCAACATGTTAATCCGCAAACAAAACATGTTAGAAAATAAAAAATCCATGCAGGAAAGAAAGCATACAGATAGTCACACAAACAATCATCATTTGAAGGAAGATCTTTCAAAGGGATCCCTCTGGAACCCTTCAAAAGAAAAGGGGTCCACTCAAGGATGCTCTGTTTGAAAGCATAATAGTATTTTTCGTAATTGATTCAACACCAAGGAATCCTTTTGAAATATTTCACTTCATCAAGGAATTCAAAAGGAACAAATCCCCCTCGCAAGGGGAAGGTAAGAACTTCACCCATAGGGGAAGGTGCTCCCTTCTCATAGGATTTTTTTTTCAAATTCTTTCCTTACAAACCCATGATGAAGGAAAAGCATTTCGCTAGGGGTCCTTGTTGAGGAATTAAATTAGTGAAAAATATTTTCAAGAAAATATTTGTTAGAAATTGAATGCATTTTCTAAAAATCAAAGTGATATGATAGCCACCCCTAAGATGGTGTGTGCTAAACACAAAGGCACGTGACATCCTAAGGAGAGAAAATAAAGAATGAAAAAGTAATATTGCAACCCACAAAACATGAAGAGATGTAACCATGGTAATGTTGTCACACACACAAGGGATGGCACATAAGCACGACAACATCACAAAGGAAGCAAGAGAGATAGATGCAAAGGAAGAAGAGATAATAACATCACAAATGAGAGACAAGGGAAATCTAATATTTTTGGGTTAGACCTACTCATAAATATAGATAAATAAGTATAATAATATATATAAATGAATTGTCATCAACCCCCTACTATATCAGACCATATGAAGAAGGCACATGCAAACAAAAATAAATATAAAAAATTGGGTCAACATGAAAGGGGGGACTAAATGCCCCCAACACTTTGCATTGTCCCCAATTGTCAAAAGTAAATGCACGAAAAAGAGAAGAATGATGTAACAAATAGAGGAATTTTTACGATACAAAAACATTCTTATATCCAAGCACCTATGAGGGTGACAAGGGTCATCTAGAAACATATAACACAAGCATGAGGGAACACAATACACATACACACACAATCTAATCTAAAGATAAAGAAGAGGTTCCCCTTAGTCCTCATCAACCAAGAGGTCATCATTCTCCCAATATAGATCACTATAAGGGAGGGTGAATTAGCCTGCAAGGGAAAAATATAGAAGGGGGAACCCTTCGACCCTCCCACAACAAGAGCCAAGGAAGAAGGCCCCTTGAGGTCTTCTCCATTGAGTTCGTATCGGGTGAATTTCAGCGATTTCACAAAGATCACTGATAGGGATGGGACCTCATCCATAGAGTTGAACATGTAATTTATAGGAGTTTCATGCATCCGTTGCTCAATTTTCACCTATTGGGCTCAATCGGGCAGGATTAATTATGTTTCAAATGTTCATAAGGGCCGATTGGTAAATTTTGTATCTAGGGTTAGGTCATGCGTCTGATGAAATTTCACAAGGATCTCATTCGAAGAGTCTGCCTAAATAATTTTGGCACAAAAAAATCACCAAAGAAGGAAGTTGACAAGGCCTTCCTGTTGTCTTGCCGACTAGCAGTGCATCCTATGTGGTTGAATAAACCTTTGGGTGACCAAGAGTCTTCGTGTATCTCTCCGCTTGAAAAGGGTGATGCCGACAAGTGTTCATCGAGGAGCTCTCGGCATAAGGTTATGTCTTCGCCAAAGGGTCTGGCTGACTACTGAAGGGTCTCGCTGAAGGGAGTTTCACCGTTGGCATAAGGTTTTGCCTTCGGTATGAAGTCCCGGTGACTAACAGGGGGTCTCACTGAAAGCGAACTCGCCAAAGGATTTTTCCTTCGGCGTAAGGTCTTGCCGACCAAAGGAAGTCTCAGCGACAAGAGGTGAGCTCGGTGAAGGATGGAGGAGTCGCCGTGATGTCTCACCGAAAACAAAAGGTCTCGCTGAGAGATAAAAGAGTCTCAATATGTGTTTTTCCTTCGGCAGGAGTCTCACCGACAACAAAAGGTCTCGTCGAGAGAGAATGACATCGATATAACCTCCTACCGACAGGCGAAAGTCTTGGTGACAAGAAGTGAGCTTGCCGAGAGAGTTTGAAATCGGTAAAAGGTCTTGCCGATATAGTGAAGTCTCCCCGATAGGAAAATTGAGCTCGAAAAGGGGATGCATCATCGATAAAAGGTCTC
Source organism: Sequoia sempervirens (assembly GCA_007258455.2). Classification (NCBI taxonomy): domain Eukaryota; kingdom Viridiplantae; phylum Streptophyta; class Pinopsida; order Cupressales; family Cupressaceae; genus Sequoia; species Sequoia sempervirens. The sequence continues at coordinate 527,949,149 of VDFB02281492.1, forward strand.
ACCAATAGTAAGAGGTCCTACCGACAAAGGGTGCCTTCAGTGTAATATTTAGAGTTCGGGGAGAAGTCTCCCCAACCCAATGAGTCTCACCGACCATTGAGCACAGGAGGATGGGCCCTTGCCAAAATAAGGTGAATTCGCCAAGATGTCTCACTGACACATGGATGTGTCATCGATGGAGGAGCACAGCGTTATAAGGATATTGCCTTTGGAAAAAGGTCTTCCTGACTTGATAGTGTCTCACCAAAAGAAATGTTGAGCTCGAGTAGAGCGAAATACATTCAGGGTAACTAAAGGAACTCTTTCCAAATGTGGATGACTAGGCAATGAGATGGTGATATCGATATGAATTTTGTAACTCACTATGTAGTCTTGCCAATCGTCATGCATTATACCGATAGTTGTAGGAAGGTATAATCGCATCAGGGAGACATGATTAGTGTCTCGCCGACATGCGATTTTGCAGAGAGAGATTTTGACCGCCCAAAGAATCTATGTGGCATCCATTCGACCAATCAGAGGGAGCTATAGGCGGACCATTGGCAGCTTGACCGGTGCCAAGAAGATCAACAGGGTGAAAGCGACGTGGATCGGCTCTGAGCTCTGAAGCATTCATGGCAGCTCAAGAGGGAGGTTCGAGAGATCACCACGAAGACCAGAAGTGAATGTGATAGTTTCAAAAGATCAAGGAGGCCTTTCCTAGAGTGATTCCACACCAACATGGCCACGGGGATGCAGCATTAATTTCATTAAAAAGATCTAAGGGAGATTTATCCCGAAAGGAGATATTTTTGTAAGCCCTAAGGGGGCCAACACACTTTTGTATATATGGCATTTTTTCCTTTTTTGTAGTCAGTTCTTACTGGTATTTTTTCTGCTTTTGGAGACTTCTGAGAATCCTTAGAAGAAAATACTAGATTTTTTAACTCATTTAGAGCATAATATACAGAGTTTACCTTAATCATTGTGGATGATTCAAATTACCATCTTGTTCTTGCAAGTGTCGTGCATTTCAGGTTAATGATCAAGTTATTTTGTAAATTTTTCATTCCTTTATAACTTTGTCTTGTATTTCATGCCTTCCTTTGCAAAAGTATCATTAGTCAAATCACAAACTGTGTTTACATAATCACGTATGGATTCTAGTCTGTAAAAAAATATTTTTCTCTATGGAAAAGTGTGTGAATCAAGCCTGTTTGTTACGTATTAATGCATAGCTTATACAAATTTGATGTGTAATCTTATGATCATTAACAATTTTCAAGTATCAATCAAGTATTCCACTGCTCTTATCAGTTTGGTGTATCACCATAGTGTTTTGTTTTGTTTTTATGCACTCCTTCTCCCTTTTCCTTCACAAAGATCAGTAGTTTAGGTGATAACACAAAGGAAGTCGGCCTTCTCCAGAGGATGACCTCTGTTTGCAAGTGACCCACAACTTTAGAGGTCTTCCCATGTTGCAATGGATTATTGAGTTTTACATTCAATAGGGTGCAAAATCCAGGTGACAACAGTTTCTGGCATGCCCGGTGGGACCAGTTCCACCTTATATTGTTGGTTTGGTATGTAACCAGCAAGTTTCAGACTTTACACAAGTCATTTGTGCATACTTGGCGAGTCCGTAGAAAGAAAGAACTTTAGAATCAGCACCTTCTATAGTTTATGAGAAGAGTTCAGACAAGGAGCAGCTCATCCCCTTTTGAATATATGCAACTATCACCACCAAGGAGACAAGGCAGAGCAACAGAAAGGCCAAGGATAAAATTTGTTTATTCCAGAAGAGCCAAATCTACTCCTCCATTTCTAAGATCTCATATTGCTGTCCCATCCTCTAATTTTCCTAGAGTGCAAATAAACCCACCTTAGCCACCCCTAATGGCGGCTCCTAGAAATCAACCTTTTGTGCCATTCGATGGAGGTAGTCCATTAAATTTGGCCCAACACAACGATATACGAGTGGCTGCCTTGAAGAATTTATCAATCTTCACTGGGGAGGATCAAACTAACCCTATTGAGCACATAAGGGATGGAGCCTCGTTATGTGGAGCACATCACATAACTCATGAAGATTTAGCTGTAAGACTGCTCGCTGCATCTCTCAAGGGTAAGGCTTTACAATGGTATCGGGGTTTACCAATGAACTCTATTGCAACATGGGATGATTTTGGTGAGAAACTGCACACGTAGTTTCAAGATAAATATGATCACTTGTCTCTGGTGGAGTAGTTGACAACTATAAAAAGAGCTCCTCAAGAGCAAATGATAGATTTTAATTTTTGATTCCAGAGGACTTGGTTTCAAATTCCTGTAACAGTGAGGCCATCTCCTGAGCATGCTTTTTTATACTTTCTTAGAGCTTTGAACAATGAAATAGTGGTCATGACATAATCAATGGGTGGTGAATCTTTTCCAGGTGCATATGAGGTGGCAATCAAGGTAGAAAACTATTTGATTCAGTCAGGAAAAATTGCCCCTAGGCCACCAATGCCTATTTTTCTAGATATACAGTCTAATACACCTTTGCAGGTACCTCCTTTTACACCCCTACCAGCTATACCAACATTGCCAGTTATTGTTCCATCCATTGTTAAACAAGAAAGTGTTGTTTCAGGCATGTCACATGAGTTACATGAGATCAAAAGTCTATTACAGACTTTTGGTAACAAGTTGGTGAACTTGGAAAAACAACAGTTCTATACTAGGCATTATCAACAGCAGAACCAGGCCTCAAGTCAGCCTTTTCAAGGTCAACAACAAAAATTCTAGGGGAATAGACAATAGTATCAAGGTAATTACCAAGGTCCAAGACAAAATATTGCTACAAGACCTTTTCAGGCCTATAATCCAGCTCCAATTAGTGTTGTCAAAGAGCTTGTTCTTGTTCAAAACAATCTGGCTACGGATTATGAATGGTGTTATCCATGTAATCAACCACATAATCAAGCTACGTGCTCTAATGGAATCATCAACCAAGCTCTTATGGTGCAAAATGTTGTAGGTGCACAATATTTTCCTAAGGAAGGGTATTCACAATAGCAGGGTCAACTTGCAAATGATTCAACTCTCCTGAATTGGCAGAGAGAGGAATTTTGTGGAGTGAACCAGGATGACACATCTATTGTTGCTAATACTAGAGCCAAGAAGAGGGCTTTTGAGATAGAACAAGCAACAAATAAAGATAAGGGAGTCACTGGTCCATCAAATCAGCAAGTACGACACATTTTGCAGTGAGGTCATGACACTAGTAAGGAGCAGCCTTTACATGCTTCATCCACAAGTCAAGTGCAACCTGACCATGCTGTTGTAAAGACACGGCCAAAGGTAAATATATCTGCACCTTTCAACATTGTTGAAAGTATGAAAAAAATGAATGTTTCAATTTCAATGTGGGATTCTTTAGCAATCTCTGGTCAAATGAACTTGTTACAGTCAGCTTTATCAAATCCAGTTAGTGCAAATTTTCAAAATGAAGTCTTTGTAGGCCAAACAAGGTCAGTTTTAACCAATGTGCTTTTGGATAGTACCACACAACAAAGTCATGATGTTAAGCCCCCTCCTGTCTATGTTTCCTTAATAGTGGGGAATAAATTGGTGCACAATTGCATGGTTGATAGCGGGGCTAGCAGTTCGGTAATGCCAAAAAAGATTGCAAACCAACTAGGTTTACAATACTAGCCATTAGAAAAGGGAGTACTTCAATTGGATGGGACAACAGTAAACACTATAGGTGTTATTAAAAATCTGAATCTCACGTTACAAGCCTGTCCTAATTTTTCAATCCCGCAAGATGTGTTTGTCATAGATTTGCCTCCATTTTTTGCTTTATGCCTATCTAGAGACTTCACAGCTAAAATTGGAGGGTATTTATCTTCAGATTGGTCCCATATGCTTTTTAGGACTAGGTATGGTACTAAGGTAACTATAAATTTTGAGTCCCTTGCCAAGGATCACATTGAACCTTATGTGCCATCCGCTATAAATGTTAATTATGTTGTTTTAGAGGATACTGAACTTGCTTCAGCACAAGAGTTACAAGTTGTGAGTGTACCTGAGGTACTCCTGAATGAGTGGACAATTGAGAACGTGATTGATAATCCAAATGAACTTATTCAAGATGTTGGTCTGGGCAATTATGTATTGCATGAAGCTGGGACATAAATTCCAAATCTTGAAAGAAGTGCAGAAAGTCAGTTTGAGCAGCAAAATGAATTATGGGAGATGCATTTTGATGGTTCTAGGAGCAAAAATGGAGCTAGAGGAGGTGCAATGCTTGTATCTCTGTAGGATGATAAGTATTATTCTGCATTCCGTTTTGCTTTTGCGTGCTCTAATAACACTACTGAGTATGAGGGCCTTGTTCAAGGTCTTGAGTAGGCAAGGAAGAGAGGAATAACCCACTTGAAAGTTTATGGGGACAATGAGTTAGTTGTCAATCAAATAAGAGGCCTGAATGTTGCTAAAAATGACACACTAAAGTCTTATGGAAATAGAATGTGGAATATGATTGAGGAATTTGATGCCTTTAACTTACTATCTATTCCAAGGAACCAGAACAAACATGCTGATAGGCTTGCAGCCATTGGAGCACAGTTTGATATTCTAGGTGACATTAGAAAAGAGAAAGTACAACAGTATGTGAAATTTGTAGTCAGGCCATCAATTCCTGATAACAACATTCACTGGCAGGTTTTTGACAGTGATGGAAAGATTCTTTCCTTTTTGCTTGAAGAAGATTAGTTCTCCATGGTGAATCAAGCAAAACTTAAGCAACAGTATGATGATCAAGTCATATAGCTGAGGAAAAATAAGTTACCCAAAGGTCTTGTTACCTTAGAGTCAATTTTTAGTACTGACGATCATCTTAAAAAGGGTAAAGCTGGCTTGCAAATCAAAGAAGAACATTATGAAGAGCTGAAGATTTTCAAAGGTAAACTCCTTAAGATAGGAAAAATTTGTTCACATAAAGATAAACAATATTTTGTTACCTTATGCCAAGAATTTTATGATGTTTTTTCTTGGGAATACTCAGATTTGAAAGGGTTTGATCCCCATATTGCTCAGCACACAATTGAGTTAGAACTTAATGCTAAGCCAGTAAGGAAAAAACAAAGGCCCTTGAATCCTAAGCTTGAGCCCTTAATGATTAAAGAGTTGACCAAACTAGGTGAGGGGGGTATCATCTTTCCTATTAAACACACTTCATGGGTTTCTAACCTTGTGTCGGTTAGGAAGAAAAATGGTGAAATAAGATTTTGTGTAGACTTCAGGGATCTTAATCGAGCATCTTTGAAAGATCACTACCCACTGCCCTCTATGGAACAAATCTTACAAGTAGTTGCTGGTTCTGAAAGATTTTCCTTGTTAGATGGTTTTTCGAGCTATAATTAGGTGCTGGTTAAAGAGGAGGATCAGTTCAAAACTGCTTTTACAACTAAGTGGGGCACCATGGCATACTAGAGGATTCCTTTTGGTTTATCTAATGCTGGTGCCACGTTTCAGAGGGCCATGGATATGGCGTTTCAAAGTTTGATTAATAAGATTATGCTGATTTATTTAGATGACATTACAATTTATTCTAAGAACGTTGATGAAAATTTGTCACACCTTAAGCAAGTTTTTGAAAAATGCAGAGAGTTTGGTATTTCTCTCAATCCGAAAAAGAGTATCTTTCCTATTCATGAAGGGAAATTATTAGGACACATAGTGTCAAAGCAAGGAATTACTATTGACCCTGAAAGAATCAAAGCCATACTTGAGTTGCCATTACCCAATCACAAGAAGGGTCTGTAGAGATTTTTGGGCCAAATCAACTTTCTGAGAAGGTTCATCCCTGATGTCACAAACCTGTTACAACCTTTAACAACTATCTTAAAGAAAAATGCAGTTTTCAGTTAGAAAAAAGATGCCAAGAACAATTTTGAGACAATTAAGGAGGCCTTAGTAGTATCTCCTACGCTGGTAAATCCCAATTTTTCTAAAGATTTTATTTTGTATGCTTATGGTAGCACAAGTAACATTTCTGCAATGTTGGTGCAAAAAAATGAAGGAAATTTAGAGCAACCAATAGCCTTTTTCAGTCAAGGTTTGGCTGATTATGAAAAAAAATATTCCTTTGTAGAGAAGCATGTTCTCGCTATCATAAGAAGCCTTAAAAAATTCAAGGCTTTAATCTCTAATAATAAATTCCATGTCATGGTTGCACACCCAAGTGTCAAGGAATTTCTGTTGAGCAAAGATCTGAATGAAAAAAGAGTAGGGTGGATAACTAAGGTTATGGAATATGATGTGGATATCAAGATTACCAAATTTGTTAGAGGTAAAGGTCTCTGTGAACAGCTTGCTACAGGGACAAGTAGTGAAAATGAGTTAGAAAAGGATACTATTTTTGCTAATACAAATGAGTATCAGAATGCTCAAGATGATGTGCCTGTGATAACAACTAATTGGGTTCAAGATATGACCCATTTTTTGCAAAATGGTAAGTATCCACCAGGTTTAGATAGACCTAAATGAAGATACTTCAGACTGCAGTCCATACCATATGTGCTGGTGAACAATGTTCTTTTCAGAAAACATCTGAATGGTGTTCTATTAAGATGTATTCATAGTGATCAGATTGAGAAGGTACTTCATGAGTTTCATGATGGAGTTGCAGGAGGTCACTTTGATCCAAGAACTACTACTTGGAAGATCATGAGAGCTAGTTACTACTAGCCTAATTTGTTTAAAAATGCATATGCATGGTCAAGAAAGTGTATCGGATGTGCTTTATTTGCAGGAAAAGAAAAGTTTCCTGCTATGCCTCTACATCCAATTCAAGTGGAGCAACCCTTCATGAGATGGGGCATTGACTTTATTGGGCCAATAAATCCACCATCTAGTACTGGTCACAAGTGGGTGCTCATTGCTACAGACTACTTCACACGGTGGACAAAAGCAATAGCTTTGAAAGAAGCAAAGGAGTCTTTAGTTTTGAGCTTTTATGAGTATATAGTCACCAAATTCAGAGTTCCTGACTCCATTATATCTGATAATGCTCTAGCATTTGTAGGTCTAAGAGTAGCTGATTGGGCTATTAAATATGGCATTCATTTGAATACATCCTCAAATTATTACCCTCAGGGTAATGGTTTAGCTAAAAGCACAAACAAGAATCTCATCAGGATTATCAAAAGAACAATGGAGGATAATAAAAGGACCTAGCACATTAATTTAAAGTATGCACTTTGGGTAGACAGAGTGACTCTTAAGAGGTCCATTGGTAATTCACCATACATGTTAGTTTATGGAAAAGAGGCCAGATTACCTCTATCTACGGAGCTTCCAACTCTAGACATTGTCCACTAGTTAGAGATGTATGAGGAACAGGACCCAATGTCCGTGAGATATGCAGAGCTTATGGAGCTTGAAGAATCAAGAGACAAAGCAATGAAAGCTTTGGAGTATCATCAGTGCCAAAAAAAGAGAACATTTGACAAGAAAGCTATAGCCAAAATCTTTAAAGAGGGTGATATTGTTCTCAAATGGGATGTTCTAAAAAGCAGGTCGGGCCATCACACAAAGTTTGACAACATGTGGATGGGTCCATTTATCATCAAAGACTGCAAAGAACACAATGCTTATCAACTGGCCACAACCGAAGGTGAAGTGCTTCCTATCCCAGTCAACGGGATACACCTTAAACCCTATTTTCAAGTCTGACGGGATACTCCATTGTACATATTAGGTTAGGTTTTATTTTTCAGCGAGTGCTTCTAAATGTTAGCTTGATTGTTGTTTTCTTTCCCTAAGTGCTTTTCTAGCACGGTAAATATTTTCTTTTCAGTTTCTCTTGTTTCTTGAGTTTCAGACAACCTGTTATGATCTATAAGTTGCAGACACATTTGAGCTATGTGCAAAGATGATGTTAATACTTTTCTGAACTTCCTAATGACTCCATGCCCAATGGACAAGTTTTGGGCTACTAGTTTCCATGTTCAGCAGGAAAACATTTAGCAAAGGTCGCCATAAATATTGCTCAATTATCACATATTGGGCTCAATCGAGCATGATTAATTATGTTTCAGATGTTCATAAGGGCCGATTGGTAACTTTTGTATCGAGGGTTAGGTCATGCGTCTGATGAATTTTCACAAGGATCTCATTCGAAGAGTCTGCCTCAATCATTTTGGCACAAAAAAATCACCAAAGAAGGAAGTCGCCAAGACCTTCCTATTGTCTTGCCGACTAGCAGTGCGTCCTATGTGGTTGAATAAACCAGTCGCCAGGACTTTCGAGTCACCAAGAGTCTTTGTGTATCTCTCTGCTTGAAAAGGGTCATGTCGACAAGTGTTCATCAGGGAGCTCTTGGCATAAGGTTATGTCTTCGCCAAAGGGTCTGTCCGACTACTGAAGGGTCTCGCCGAAGGGAGTTTGGCCGTCAACATAAGGGTTTTCCTTTGGTATGAAGTCCCAGCGATTAATAGGGGGTCTCACTAAAAGCGAGCTCACCAAAGGATTTTTCCTTTGGTGTAAGGTCTCACCAACCAAAGGAAGTCTTGGTGATAGGAGGTGAGCTCGGTGAAGGATGGAGGAGTCACCGTGATGTCTTGCCGACAACAAAAGGTCTCACCGAGAGATAAAAGGGTCTCAATATGTGTTTTTCCTTCAACAGGAGTCTCGTTGAGAGAGAATGACATCGATATAACCTCTTGCTAATAGGTGAAAGTCTCGGTGACAAGAAGTGAGCTCGCCGAGAGAGTTTGACATCGATAAAAGGTCTTGCCGATATAGCGAAGTCTCCCTGATAGGAAAATTGAGCTCGGCGAGGGGATGCATCATCGGTAAAAGGTCTCCCCGACAACAAGAGGTCCTGCCGACAAAGGGTGCCTTTGGTGTAATATTTAGAGTTCAGGGAGAAGTCTCCCCAACCCGATGAGTCTTAGTGACCATTGATCACAGGAGGATGGGCCCTCGCAAAAACAACGTGAATTCGCCAAGATGTCTCACCAACACATAAATGTGTCTCCAATGGAGGAGCACAGCATTATAAGGATATTGCCTTCGGCAAAAGGTCTTCCTGACTTGATAGTGTCTCATCGAAATAAATGTTGAGCTCGAGTAGACCGAAATGCGTTCGGGGTAACTAAAGGAACTCTTTTCGAATCTAGATGACTAGGCAATGAGATGGTGATATCGATATGAATTTTGTAACTCGTTATGTGGTCTTGCCGATCATCATGTGTTATGTCGATAGTTGTAGGAAGGTATAATTGCATCAGGGAGACACGATTAGTGTCTCGTCGACATGCAATTCTGCAGAGAGAACTTTTGACTGCCCAAAGAATCTATGTGGCATCCGTTCGACCAATCAAAGGGAGCTACAGGCGGACCGTTGGCAGCTTGATCGGTGCCAAGAAGATCAATAGGGCAAACGCGACGTGGATCGGCTCTAAGCTCTGAAGAATTTATGGTAGCGCAATAAGGAGGTTCAAGAGATCGCCATGAAGACCAAAAGTGAATGCGGTAGTTGCAAAAGATCAAGGAGGCCTTTCCTAGAGCGATTCCACACCGACATGGCCACGGGGATGCAACATTAATTTCATCAAAAAGATCTGAGGGAGATTTATCCTGAAAGGAGATATTTTTGTAAGTGCTAAGGGGGCTAACACACTTTTGTATATATGGCATTTTTTCCTTTTTTGTAGTCAGTTCTTACTGGTATTTTTTCTGCTTTTGGAGACTTCTGAGAATCCTTAGAAGAAAATACTTGATTTTGTAACTCATTTATAACATAATATACAGAGTTTACCTTAATCATTGTGGATGATTCAAATTACCATCTTGTTCTTGTAAGTGTCGTGCATTTCAGGTTAATGATCAAGTTATTTTGTGAATTTTTCATTCCTTTATAACTTTATCTTGTATTTCATGCCTTCCTTTGCAAAAGTATCATTAGTCAAATCACAAACTGTGTTTACATAATCACGTATGGATTCTAGTCTGTAAAAAATTATTTCTCTCTAGAAAGTGTGTGAATCAAGCTTGTTTGTGACGTATTAATGCATAGCTTATACAAATTTGATGTGTAATCTTATGATCATTAACAATTCTCAAGTGTCAATCAAGTATTCCACTGCTCTTATCAGTTTGGTGTATCACCATAGTGTTTTGTTTTGTTTTTATGCACTCCTCCCTTTCCCTTCACAAAGATTAGTAGTTTAGGTGATAACACAAAGGAAGCTGGCCTTCTCCAAAGGTTGACCTCTATTTGCAAGTGACCCACAACTTTAGAGGTCTTCCCATGTTGCACTGGATTGTTGAGTTTTACATTCAACAAGGTGCAAAATCCAAGTGACAACAACATCAACTCAACGGGCGAGGGAGATGACACCTGAGATCCATTGCTAGGCTCACCGAAAGATTCAAAAGTAGTGATGAACTCTGGGGATGTCAGGGCTTCCTCCATCACTAGGACAACACAAGCCAATGCAAAACCACCCTCTAAAGAAGGAAAACCTTTGTTCTAACCCTCATCACTAGAAACATCGTCCTCCATCTTTTGCTTCATTGGAGGATGCAAAATCCCCATATCTAAAGCAAAGGGCATGAAGGAAGAGGAGGAAACCACAATAAACACCACTGAGGTATTTGGCATGTCCACAGGTTTTAAAAATGGTGGATGTCCAGAAGGGGAATTAGAAGGGGAGGCTCAACTAAAGGAGAAATAAATACCTACACCCTCTTTCGGTGAGGATTGTTCACATTCGCAGGGGGATCCAAAAGCAAGACTGAGGTTGAGGGAACTGAAGTAGAGAGGACAAAAGAGGACACATCAGAAGGTGCTGAAGTAGGAGTTGTTGACTCCTCTTCCTCTTTTGCAAGGTGGCTGCTTAGTGGCCAGAGCCTTCCTTTGATGCTTGTGCTCACGTTCAAGGCAGCTTCTACAACTCTAAGAGCTAGAGGTCGTAGCCTAAGAAGGGATGAAATACTCCTATTCAACCACTAGAGTATCCATCACAACTATTTTCGGTGGAGGGAGGAACTTCTAGATGGGAACAGGAGGAGGATACTAAGAGGATGATGAAATAATGATGAAGGAATTAGGCTCAAGTGCCTCAACGGTGGGCCTCTTCCCCTTCACTACCTTATAGGTAGGAGAAGTAGGAGGCCATGGAGGGTAAGACATAGAAGATGCTCCATGAGGACCCTTCCCCTTGCCATACAAAATAGGTCGAGGCTCTGTAGGTAAGAAAGGAAGGTCAAATACCTGACACTTGGCCTTCTACCAAGCAGGTACCATTAGAACTTCCTTATGCAAAAGCAAGGAGTAGTAATCCAAAGTGCCTTTGGAGGGAGGGAGGCAGAGGCAAGCCACTGAGCATGGGAAGGCTTCCCCTTTCCCTTTTCGGAGGAAGGGGCAACTTTTTGTTGTGTTATAGGGTGAGTCACTTTTGGTTGTCCTTTGGCCTCAGTTTTGTACTTTACATAATTTCAATAAAGTATTTCCATTCTGGGAGGAAGTGGACCAACTAGGGTGGGCCAAAAATGATCCAAGAAATAACCTCCACAAGATACCAATGGTTGATACCCATTGTCATGCACGTGCGTGATACCTTCGTGAGAGAACTTCAAACATTTGTGAATAATGAAAGCAATTCCGTTCATGGAAGCTATCCAAGGAATGCCCAACTTCACCTTGAATAGATCAGATTCTAGAATGACATTGAAAGTAGTATCCACAACCCTAGGTCCAACTAGGATGGAAAGAGTTATAGAACCATATAGAGCAAGAGAAAGACCATCATGTGTATGTATAGTGGTTTTCATCTTCTCATATTCCCACCTTTGTAAAGAATCTAGCCACAAAGTCTCCTTTGTAATAACATTCACTTGACTCCTAGGGTCAACTAGGACCCCCATCACAATGTTTCCATTGAGGCGAGTAAGAATGTATAAGGGAGAGGGATTTTTATTCAATGACAAATCCTGCAAGGTGAAAGTCACATCTAGCAAGCGAGATGTAGGATGAAATGGAGGACTATGAGTGAACAAGACCACATTTATGTATGCCAAGGCTTTAGGAGAAGCATCAGAAGGATCAGTAATTAAGTTTGTAGAGTGAGACAAAAATGGGTCCGCATAGATCTGCAACTGACTATTTTTCTTTTCCACTAACTTATTCATGTTTTACTTCTTTCCATTGAGACATATGGTACCGTCATCGATGTGATCCTATATCTCATGACACAGGTGCATGCAACATTCAGTATCATGCCTGTGAACATGATAGTATTGGTAGAACGTGTTTCCATTGTACTAGTTAGGGTAAGGATCCCTCAAAGGTTGAGGATCTTCTAATGTTATAATCTTATCCATCAATAACTTTTATAGAACAGAAGGATAAGATTCGAATAGTTTAGTAAACATTTTTTTTTTGTGTTTGAGGCTTTGATTGTTAGTTGCAACAACTACATTCACAACAGAATTTCCTTTTCCTAAAATAGACACTATGGATTTTCCTTTAGAACAAGAGTGTGAGGAGGATCCCCTGAACTGAACCACCATTTTTTGATATTTTGGTAACACAACATAGTTGTATGAAAGAGGGATATTTCATTAGGGAAAATTTCTCTTTCCAATCTCACTGCAGGTTGCCTATGAATACCTTCTGTACATTCAAGTTGGGTGGCGGGTATGACATTTGTGAAAAGAGCGCTTGGTATCACACAATGAAATCAATTATCTTCTCATGCTCCCCTGCTTACATTAGACAAGATATGAAGTCATCTTCGGTTCAATACTAGCTTGGAATTGTCAGAGAAATTGATTGACAAGCTGGTCGAATGAGAATATAGAATTATTAGGCAAGGAACAGTACCACTTGAGTGTTGTATCCTTGAGATATTAGGGGAAAATCTCTACCATTAGGGAATCATGGTGGAAGAAATTCATGCACATGGCATTAAAAGTTTATATGTGTGTCTAGTGATCTCTTTTACCACCATACTTTTCAAACTTAGGAATTTTCATTCCCTAAGGGAAAGGAGAGCTCAAAATTGTCACCAACAATAAACTATATTGGGAGAAGGGTTGCAAGATAGGCTGGGAAGAGGTTGGTTTTGCATTTGACCCATATTTTGTAGGAGAGGATTCAGAATAGGGTCTGAAGATGACAAAGGTCCAGTAGAACCTCCCCCATAACCACCACCCCCAAAACCTCCTTTGGAGCCACCACCCTGACCATCGCCAGAACCACCCCCGAGGCCATTAGTGTGGCCTCCACCAGAGCCACCACTACCACTCATTCCACTAGATCCCTCATCATTAGGGGAAATAGGAGGGGAGAAGTTGAAGCCAAGGGGATGCTTGAGGAGTAGAGGAAATGCTAATTGAAGGGCCTATTTCGGCCATGCATACAAACATGGTAGGCATCAAGACACCTATTTTTCTCTCATAGGAATTGAACACCATCCCTTGAGTAATACCCAATCTAGTGTTAGACAAAGGGATGTATGCTTTAGGTAGATCAGTGAGGCTGCATAATAATTATATTCCCATTCGATTATTTCCTAACATGTATCTCACCTTGTTAACAATTTTAGTAGCTCTTTGCATATTCGATGCTTTCTCCAAATGATTCTTGAGGTCTAACAACCTCTTAGCTAATGTCAAAAGGTTTTCTATAGGAATGTGCACAACATCATCCTCATCCACAAATGAAGCTGTAGGGAATGCAGGAGGAGTGGGTACACAAGTGGTCTTGTCGATGAAACCCATCTTGTTTTTCTAAACTTCCTCTTGAGAAAAATGATTGGTAGTAAATCCTATGGTAAAACAAGATGTAAAGCCGAAAGTGACCTCTGTCTTTTCCATTTATAGGTGGCACACATTTCTTCTAACAATGTACTTAGAGGTTATAGATTGGGTTGTGATTCTCATAAAAACTCACAACACCCGAGTCTACAACAATTGCGCAGCGTGAGGGAAAAAGTATCAACACAAAGAAAAAGATAGATGTTGTTCACGTTGGGTTCACCAAAATATAGAGGGGGACCGACCACTCAACGATCCAGGTAACGAAGAGATGAGAGTTGAAGGCTTCCCTAATCTACCTCAACCACACAGGTGTTCAAGGAATCAGAGGATAGAGAATGAAGAGCACTCTCAGTACTTCTGTAACTCTACTAACCTGAGAGTTAGGTTTGGAATAAGCGAGCAGGTTTCTCAAATTTAGATTGTATCTCAGACAACTCTCTTCCAAAGGACAACAACACAGAATAGGGATGACAACGTAATGTGTTGGAGTCTCACAAGTGTGATGGAGTCCGTATGGACAAAAAGTGAAAGGACACAGTCAGAATGAAAAAACACCCACTAAGCAGCTTAGCTAAAGGTTTGCTAATGATTACTAAAGCAATAAATAACATAATGGTTAAAATAATCAAGAGAGATGAAATGAAAATGATAAGAACAAAGATGGTGAAGATTCAACTCATAGAAAGTCCAGTTCTCCCATAAGCTCTACATGAACTAATACCTACACATAGAAAAGCGGGGAAAAATGTTGGAGCTATTTTGGGGATTTTCGCAATCAAACCCCCATTTTGGTGTTTCCACCTCCACGAACATCCAGATAGATAGAGGAGTAGAAATGCGATAAAAAAAAAATGTTGTAAAGGAAATGAATCGAACACTACAAGAAACACTATGCTACTCAAATCCAACAACAATGTAATGGAAAGTAAACAATACTGCCCTTGACTAAAGGCATTCAAGGCCAATGAGAAAGGAATGCAAGTCTACAACTATGGCAGAGTCAATGTGGTCGCAGTTATGTCGAAAGCAGTCTCGAAAGACACCAAGTTGTAACTTTTGTGGTAGATGTGAAGAATGCTGTGATATTGGAATAGTGAACCCAATAATGTAGCAAGTAGCCCAAGAGTGTGAGAATTGCCAAGAAGTTCATCTAGAATGTGTAGAATGTGAAGATGGAATGAAGATGAAGAATAGCCATTTGAAGGTGAGTTTTGGAGGGAAAGAGCTATTCAAAGGCCGATAGGAAGGCGCAGATGCATTACAGTTCAACCCCAATGGTGAATGTAATGCCTTTGTAGATTTCAAAGGTAGGAATCCTATTAGGAAAACAACACATTGTGTAGACGTTTGTGCACTGTGCGCATTTCCTTGATAGAAATTCCCCCATCAACACTAAAAAAAAGCACCAAGTGGATGGAGTACGAATGGGTGATGTGGAATTGCATGGTCGGATTTGATTTTTCTAAGGTGAAGGGTGTAAAAGGGGAATTTTCAAGGGGGTGCAAATTCACTCCTATACATGTATATATTTGAATAGGGTTTAATATTTTCTATTAATTTCAATATCCACTATGAACGGGTTTCATTAGTAATAACCAACTTTAGAGGGAGAGTATCATTCATCTTTTTACCAACATATAGAATTTCTTGTAATCATTTAACCAAATGAATGGATAGAAAATCAAGCAAGCCAATAATATGATGCTTTGTACATGATATTCGTTGCTAAATTATCTAAGATGAATGGATTTTTTTGGGTAATCCTTTAACAAGTTCCAAAATTTTGGTGCTTAAAGCACCTCATTAGTAGTACATCAAAATATTTATAAAAATAAATACCATTGATTATAATTATTTAATTTATAACTTATATCCTAAAACCTCTTCTTCATGATAAATTGAACTTGATTGGGTGTGTACATGTTTCCATACTTTTGATAGGTCTTTGTACCCAACTTTAATTTTAAAAAGTTTTAGGATTAGATTGATCTTTTTGCATGTAAAATATTTCCTTAAAATATTTCATATTCTCTATTGGATATTTTAAGAAATATCTTTCTCTCATACACTTGGTTGGCCTTATATATCTTAATTTTAAGGAAATGTGGTGTTGGGTGATGCATTAAATTGCTAATAAAGTTTGTAAATGGTAGGCCATATCCTCTCACTTATAGAGAGATTTCAAGTTTTTTGTAAGGTCTTGTCCTCATTTACCATTTATTATTATTTATATTGAATTGATTTTTCTTCTTGTCTTGACTAACTAAATAATATTATTAGAGGTTACCACTATTCTGATGGTAAGGGATCTAAGAATAGACATGTTATAGCTTAGAATGTGTGATCTAAGATAGAAATATGAGTTTCATGAGGCTCAAGGATTTATTTTTGTGGGACAAAAAATGGCTAAATACTTTATTTAAGCTATAATGGAGCTATATTATACATAATGTGATCTCACTACTAAAAGATAATCACATAATGGATCAATGATACTTAAGCCACAACATGGTTGTGTTATATAGAAAATTAACATTTACAAGTAAAATGTATCGTGTATTAGTGCATAGTGTAATAAAAACGTAACTTGATGATATTATAATTTGTGATTATGCTTCTTCAATCCAAATTTGACATTACCACCTCATAGATTAAATTTCCGAGCCTAAGGTTTGAACTTGCATAAGGAATCCCATATCCATGTTTTACACAAAAATTAGAATGTTTGACCTTCCTCCCTCATCAAATTAACATGTTTTAGGATAATCTTTCATGAACATACCACTACAATAAGTAACTATTTCTTATATTTCTAACCAATTTTTATAATATGAATGAGTTAAGGACTTGATAGTTATTTAATTTAACTAATTTATTATTATTCCACAAGATATATCTATATCTATATATATGGCACGTTAGCATATTTTTTGATCTGTCATTAAAATTTGAGAAAAAAACAACTCTTATGTTTCATTCAATATGCATTAAAACAATAATATTTTGTTTTATGCATTTGAAATTGTGAGGAATGTGCTTAGTGTTATTTTTTCAAACCCAATTTAATAAAAAAATTATTATGAAAATATTATGTCAACTACTACATCGTAGTAACAAATTTCCTACCAAATGGTTTTGAAAAATACAATATGAAAACTAAAGGTGGGGGATGGGGATAACACACCTAAGACTAGGTTATATTTCATTAATAAAAAAAAAGAACATCGCAACATGTGATTATTTACCCCACTTTTACTTCACCATTTTCTAAAAATGTACATTAGAAACTAGATTCAAAATTATACAATTCTCGTTCTTAAAGCATCTTTTCTTTATATTTAATAAAATTGGCATGTTAAGACTTGCCTTTTGTCCACCATATTTATGCATGTGCCTTTTCAAAAAGATTCTCTCTTATTAGTTCCTGCCAACTATAGCAGAGGCTTCAATCCTTAACTAGTAATTAATCTATCTTTGAACAACCAATCAACAAGTAGAATTATTTCTAAATTTGTCTGTGGTTTGCTATTTCTATAGTTAATGTGCATATTTTTTATGCAAAATATTCATGAATTTTTTTTTGGCACTCTGTGACTAGGGCAGGAAAGGGTTCTGTAGATTGTTAGAGGCCCTGCATCTCTTACGACACAAGAGAGCACACGAAAACTGAAAGCTCTTGCAGATTGTCAGAAGCAGGCTGGAGACGTGGAAATCAAGTGTATTGTAGTTGCCATCTTTGCATGACAGGAGGAATTCCATGAAAACCATCTTTTTACATTCACAGTTACTAGAATGCACATGTATTTATCAACACAAGAGAGTGCATGAATTTCAGGGAGGCTCATGGGGATTGTTAGTTGAATACCCACCGTCACATTTTTTTTTACTGCCATGCTACTTATTTCCCTAGAAAGTTGGTGATTAGGGTTTTTCACAATGTTAATGAGCTTGGTAGCAGGTTGCATGTAGGGGAGACATGGCTGGTTTCGAGGGAATCGATTGTTGCAGTCAATGATGAGGGAATTAAGAAATATGGGTGCAAAACATTCTCTCTAGGTTACCATATGTGCTGGAGTTTTTTATCAGTTGCTGAAAAGGTCAGGGTTGCTTGGATTTGGATTTGCTACCTTTGTTGCTAAGTAGGTAGATGATCACTTTGTAGGAGTAAGGCATATTTATGTTAGACCTAGCTATCAAAGCCTATAGGAAAGAAATTGAGAAATACAAGGGAAAATTGTCAGTTAAAGAAGTTTCTGGGGTAGTACAATCTTTCTTACCTTTTTCCATGTATCAATTTTTACTAAGAAACACTGATTTGGCTATGAAGACTTAGCTTTGACATTAATATTTTCAAGTAGTCACACCTTAGCCCTCTTTGTTTTTGTACACAGGATAGCTAGACATTACAGTAAAATTTATCTCACTTGCAAAACAACACAACACTAAAGCATAAAATATTTTAGCTAACATAATTTATAGTCAATAGATAGTACCCATAATTGGGCCTTGCTTTATACACTATCTTCTTTGCAGACAAAAACATTGCCAATTTTTTTGTCAAATTTCATCTTATAGCTTTTTTCCACTTTGTCCTACTATTAGTAAATTTTCTTCCTTGTGATTTATAGACAATTTTGACCCTAACATTTTTGTATTCTCCTTAATGTCTTCGTCATAGCACCCTATATTGGTACAGTTGCCATTCACACTCCCAACTTTCAGAATATTTGGTACAACTCCTAAAGAAATTTTCCACATAACCACCCTGTAGTAAATCCCAAAAAAAAATCAGCAATCCTATCACTAAAAAAGGTAGGATACAAATAAATGCTACAAATTGTGCTTAAAAATGGTTACCGGATTTTTAACCCTTTTCTTTTTGTTCTCTTTTCTAGGTTTATGATCCCAACTAAGGGCTTTAGCATTTCCATTTCTACTTAGTACTGCATGGAAATTCCCAACATTACCAACAACTAAACAACCATCCTTGATCAAAGCAGTTACACAACATGCCCCACTACCTACAGCTTGCTTCAATTCAAAGTAGGTCATTAGTCATAGGGTATGTGCAGGATCATGATGGGCCAAAAGTGGCAATATGATGGATATGTGGCTGATGACTTTTTTTTTACCCAAAATTTATGAAACAAAAAGGGTTTTTAAAGGATATTCTCAGCTTTCCACCAATATAAATTATGCTTTAATTTGAATTTAATAAGTAATTATTATTCATTTTCTATTCAAATTATGACTAAAGTCCTGATTGATAGACTGATTGAAAAACATCTATAGCTTTCAAACAGATATCACATTTTTGAATCCAAAACATGTGTCACATTCTATGCTTTGCATAATATATGATTTAAAAAAAAATAATTTCATGAAGTTTTGACCAAGTTAAGGTGGTCAAACATAAGAGTTTTTTATATTTTTAAAAGTTATAATAAAAAAATCATAATTAATTATTTACTTGGAAAAAAATTACAAAAAAAATGCATCACATTGGGACATGAGTCCTCTACTTATATCTAAAATATTATAAAAAATATTATCATTTTATTGTGGTTAGGGTGGTTAGACAGACACCTACTTATTTTTTCCCTAAAATTTAAGTACTACTGCATTGAAATTTTAAATTTTCACCAAATAGATTTTTTTTTTTAAACAAACCTAGTAGTTTAGAAACTACATTCAATTTGCTACAAATTCTAGTCTTACATATTTTTAAAATAATATAGATAAATTATTCAAATTTTTATGTCAAGTTGCCTAACTCTGTTTTTTCTTATTTTTTTGCCACTTAAGGGCCTATTTTTTCCATGATGATCCTGCACATACCCCATATTTACAAAATAGAAATGCAAAATCTAGACTCAATTCAAAAGAAGAAGAAACTTTCATTCCAATATTATTAGAGAACCTTATATGTCTCAATCCAAAAAATAAGAGCTCTCCAATGAATCTTAAACATAAATTGTCGCACAACCAAAAAGCTTCAATAGAAAATAGCTGAGTGTCCTGATCTAGGAAGATATTAGTACCCAAACTTTCCAAGTTTTTATTAGTTTACCTACTCCAAAAAAACTTTGTTTGTTGCTACATATCTAGCTTTAATTTCCTTCTCTAGATCTCTTGATTTGACCATCAAATCCACAATATTTTGTCCAAGCTTCTCTACAACAAAATCTACAACTTTGTGGCCTCTGTGCACATCATAAACACCAAAGAAAGCCTGCCAAACCCAAATAGCCATGAAAGAATCTAGATATGCTACCATTAATTCAGTCCAAAAGTTTGGTGGGCTCAATTTTTTTTTTGAGAACAGATGGTAGTCAATGAGTGAGCATTTACAATATGATGCTTCCTTTTAGTAACAAAAGAAATTTCTATTTGCATTTTATGGTTTTCCACTTGTAAATTTGACAGGTTATGGTCCACTCCTACAATTTTATTTTCAGAGAAGATCCCTAGTAAATATATACCTTCAAAAATTAATAGTCTCATTTATCCCACTAAATTTTAGTGCTTTTGAAGTTGTTACACACACAAAATAAACATATTTTCCCATAAGTTATCCATATTAGGAGCTCCAATCTGTATTCCTTATCTATAAATTGTTGATTAGCTACAAAGAGTGATGCTAAACCTCAAATAAAATTCTTTTGTTAATACAATTTTTCCTTGGGCTTGTTTCTAATAAACCATGCCAAGGACAAAAATACCAAACCTATCTTGAACTTTGATCATAATCATATCAGAAACCAATAATTTTTTAGCATTAAATACAAAATTCCCTTCACAAGACTTCTAAGATTTATAGCAGCTATAACATTAACCCATCACAACCAAAAACAAGTCCAAAATGCATTTAATGCAATGGTACATACCTTGTGTAGACAAGGTCCAGTTGTGATTATAACTCACTATCCAAAAGAAGTATCCCAATAGGCCTCTGTCTTTGGAAAACTTGTTCTTCAAGTCCACAGTCTCTTTATTGTCACAACTAATCCACACATATCCAACATAGTAATAAGTAGACATAGTGAAATTTTTAGAGTCCTAACTGTAGCCTAAAAGCTATACAGGGTAACCAAGGCCACAACCTATTTTTTGCAATCTAACTGCTGATTTGTTTTTTAGCCCTGCTGGGTTACAGACTAGCTTTACAAGTACTTAGAGATTTAAAGATTATATAAGGTTTGAATTGAAGTTACAGACATGTGGTATTGGTTGTTTAAGGTCTTTGCATTGATATGGTATAATCAACCTTAAAGGTTGAGAACAAATAACATAGTAATAACTATAAATTTACTATTAATGGCTGCAATTTCTTGCAATGCCTTTCTCTTACATTCTCATAGTCAATGTTTGATTTCAACATAATTTCCTACAAAAGTAAGATGTATATAACTCTTTTAGTGCTTTTGAAGCTACTACACACATAAAACAAACATATTTTCCCATAAGTTATCCATATTAGGAGCTCCAATCTGTATTCCTTGTCTATAAATTGTTGATCATCAACTGCAAAGAATGACTGTAAACCTCAGATACAATTCTTTTGTTAATACAAGTTTTCCTTGAGCTTGTTTCTAATAAACCATGCCAAGGATAGAAACACCAAACCTATCTTGAACTTTGATCATAATCATATCATAAACCAATATTTTTTTAGCATTAAATACAACATTCCCTTCACAAGACTTCTAAGATTTATAACAGCTATAACATTAACCCATCACAACCAAAAATAAGTCCAAAATGCATTTAATGGAATGGTACATACCTTGTGTTGACATGGTCCAGTTGTGATCATAACTCGTTTTCCAGAAGAAGTATCCCAACGGCCTCTGTCTTTGGAAAACTTGGTCTTCAAATCCATAGTCTCTTTATTGTCACAACTAATCCACACATCTCTAGCATAGCAATAAGCAGACATAGTAAAATTTTCAACAACAGTAGCATTATGTTTATTTATGAAGTGTTCAACTTTCGAGAACATCATGAAACCTGTTTGGTTGCTTAATCTCTGTCTTGGGCCTACATCAATAGCAGGGCTCCTATGTGCACCTTTTGCTTGTTTTTAAGCATCCATTATCTCCCATACATTGGTATTCCCATGAATAATTTGTTGGGAGGAATTCCCGAATCTAACCAAGAGCCAATACCATAATTAGTACTTAAATGGTTGGTAACATCATAGAGAGCTACATGGGCTCCTGTGTGAGAAGTATCCTAGGCACCATGATAATCAAAGCACATAACATTTATCTAGTTCAAATTATTTTCAATACTCTAAATAGGATAGTCCCTACTTTCCCCATCAAAAAAGTGCTCAGAAAAATATATTGTTGCTGTCAAAATTTATTTCTCATTGTTCTTTGTTCTTTTCTTTTTCTTAATTTTCAATTTTCCTTCTTCCTTGAACTGTGTGCAACTCTTCCCCCTCTTCTCTCTTCCTTTTTAGTTGGTTCATGTCTATAACAATCCATTTTCCTCTTCCTTATGCTCTCTTTCATCTTGATGATGGATCATGGACTACAATCTGAAATGTTGATGGTAAAAACACTAACATAATCGAAGCCATAAGCTAAATTGAACAACATGATGGATCAACCATTTTCTCTACTTGATCAACATTTCTTGCAATATTATGTAAAGTTTGTAGGATAATTCATTTAACAAAACATTTCAAAATAGCGTCCAAAATTATAAAATACAATAAATGGTAATAGAGCTAGCTTCTCAAAATACTTTTATGTCCACTTTTGCACTCTTCTTTGCCATTTCAGCACCTCTATGACTGATTTTAATTGAAGCTATTTTGGGAATATTTTTTGTTTTATGCATTATGTAGATCTAAGTGTATAATAGGTGAAATAAATAAAAAAATGTTATGTTCTTGTCCAAAGCTTGATGTATTTAAGTAATCTGCAATTCATAATATGATAATTGAGTTGTGTTGTTGCACATGTAGACATGCATTTCAGGTCAATTGCAAATCTCACAAGAAGAGTAAACTAGATACTTTCATTGCGACATTCACTTGTCTTATACCTACAGGTATTTTAAAAATCTTTACTTAAGTCATTTGCACATACATTTCATTAGCTCTATATAACTGAATTTTAAAATTTATTACTTGTTGTGTTCACTTGTATTTTCAAGTATCTCTACTTGAAATTAGCATTCAAAATCACTCAAAAGATTTATTATTTATTTTTATGTAACCAAATTTGTATATACACATACATATTTACATATTTAATATGATATAGATATCTATGTATATAGGATTAAATAGATATATATCGATATATACAAGATTTTGAACTAAGCCTTTTGCACTTTTAAAGTTTAAAACACATTAATCTAGTGAATAAACATTGGTCAATTTTGGTCATGTCCCTTTGTATTCAATAAGCATTTCTGCTTAATGAATAATTTTCCAATACGACTTCCATTGTCACTTACTGTCTTGAGTATATTTGGTCTAAATATTTTGTACTCCCTTTAGAGAAAAGGGTTGCATTCACGACAAGCTGGTGCTAAGCTTGTCTTATTAATTGTTCCCATTGTTGCTATATGATGGAAAAGATGAAAACAAAATTGGTCTTGAGAAAATCATTAGAGAATGTCATAGATGCAGAGAACTATAAACCCATTGGTAGGGATCTGTTAGACCTACCAATTGACATAGTATTGGCATACAATAACATGTTCAGGTTAAAACCATTTGCCTACAACATAGGCGATTATCTTTTTGATTCATTCCAGTTGTTGTTACATATGCAATACACTTCTCTGCAACTACGGAATGGAATTATTGACTATTTTATCAATTTCCTAAAAAAAAAGATCGTGACGCTTTATTATCGTACGACCTTGAACTAGGCTCGTAGACATTGTCTAGATTACATGGGTACATGGAGTCAGCGATGTTGATACATATTTATGACGTATGCAGTTGTCAGTAATTCAAAATCCAAACTATAATGAATATGGCCTTTGGGGGGATGTGTTTTGTATTAAGTGGCTAGCAAAATGGATGAATATTGGAATATGTATCTGGTCTTCAACAACAAAAACAAAGTACTTGCATTTCAATGAGGGGTCATAGAATAATACATACTCTATCTTGTTCCATGATGAAAATACTGAACAAGGACATTTTGAACCACTTATTAACAAAAAAAGAACTTTGCTCCAAGCATAGACTCACCAAAGTCAAATGTCAAACACATTTTTAGAATTGGCTAAGAGTTTTGCAAAAGACAACTTAGTTCATACATTGTCTAACTTGTGCAAAAATGCATTGTCAATATCAGATTGTGGAGATAGTCTTTTCAATACAATTGTTACTTTGACAAACAATGAATATGATAGTCAATGTCTTAGACAATACATGGCTCAATCCTTTTGCAATGCAATACTCCGTGGAGACAAAGTCACACTTAATTGTATCGATATATCTATCAAATCTCACTTGACCATTGGTGATATCCAAAGTTGAGAAGCATTTATTGCAAAGGTTGGACAACCATATGAACAAAGTAGAATTGAAGGAGCAGATTTTTGTTTTGAATGGCTATCCTACATTTTGCAAGTAAAGATGAAAATTTGGTCAACGACTAGTAACACGTGTATAAAAGAGTATTGCAAATGTGTCAGGCCCACCAAAGCATACAATATCACATGTCACCAAGTCAATGGCATGCATACACACTATACACCATATGGAGTAGACATTATTATGGAAACTAGTGGTAATGTTGGACAATAAAAAACAACAACACTAGTTAAAGTAACACAAAAGATCAATATCCACAAATTGAGACAAACCATTTGAAATAATGCACATGTATAGATTAACACCTCCACAAGGTTATCAAATACCTCTAATAAAATGTGCCATGATCTCAAACCTATTGGTAACAACTAGCATGTAGAATTTGACACCGTTGCACAATCAAAAAATTTCTTTAATAAAATATCCCATGACTCACTTCGCAAAGTAAAGCGACAAATGCATGAAACAACTAAAATTCAATGCATACAAAATTCAACGAAGAGACAAAAGATGGCAGTAGAATCTTATATGGAAAAAATTCAAGACATGCCAAAACATGTGTGTGCAATTTTCCAATGGCTCCATTTTAAGAAAAAAGTAAAAAAACTTACACAGAAAACAAGAGACACATACAAATTACTATTATCAAAGAAAAAGCACTTTCTTGGAAACAAGATATGCAAGTTTTTTTCTCAACATTTGCAACAAAACATAAAACCACCGTATGCAACCCCATAACAGATGTGTAGAAACAATCCATTACGGCACACAACTATGCTTTCAGAACTAGAAGAAAGGTTGGTGGCACTTTGAATTGCATTTGCACAGATATGGCAACTGGGACACAAGAGGGATCAAATTGGATTATTTGGAACCATTATCAATGTGCCAACCGACATTAACATCATAGAAACAGTATTGCCATGATCATACAATGAAACATGGACAGTTGTTGTTGCATTAAAGAGATGTTTGCAATACACAAATGTGTATCAAAAGGGAAGAGTGCGACCAAATACTATTATGAATGCTCTCAATGAATTGTGCAAAAAAACACTATACAAAATGCACAATGTAAAATTGAACAAAAAGTGGCATGAGCATTTGTACCCTTTACAAGGATAGGTCCTTGATGATGTTGAGTCTTCATACACTGATGACGACAATGAAATTGACAATGCACTAGAGATTGAAACAAACAGTTTGATACATGGGTTTATTGAGTCAAGAACTATACATTCTCTCCAAGAAAAAAGTAATAGAGATTGCACCAGCAGAAGGAAAACAACCCCTAGGAATGTTCCAAGATAAATATGTAGAGGAGATGAACTTCCCCACACTTTTTTGGGGAGCCACGAGACAAGGCAAGTGAAAAAAGACTCTCATATCAAAAAATCACCCAATGGGAATTGCAAAATTCAAATCGATCATTTGCCTATCATACAACTAATTTATTTTTCAAAATTGTCAAAATACTAATTGGCCAGGTCTTTTCTACCACATGGATACGAATTCACAAGGGAAAACTACGGGGAAAAATCTACTAGCAAAAGATGTCAAGTACAAACCAAATCTTGAAAAAATATTAAGATTAGATATTGGATATATAGATTTCAAAAATACAAGAAATTCACCAAACTATTTGCAATATCTTAAGAAGAATGTTTTTGCAATGATACGACAATTAGAGCCATTGACCTTCTTTGTGACATTCACTAGCGCAGAGCAAAATTGGACCCCATTAAAAAAAACATTGGAAGAGTTTTACATATCACATTACACAAGGTCAAGCCAAACACAATCTAATTCACCTCCCGACATTGATATTTTCTCTCTAATAAAAAAGGATCCAGTCACTTGTACATGCTATTACAAACATAGAATTAATGCAATGAAAAGATTACTATGTTCAGATGAAACCTTCTTTGGAAAGGTATTGGAATACTTCTCAGTTACAAAATTCCAAAACCGAGGCAATGAACATGATCATTTTATGCTATGGGTTAAAGATGCACCAGTCTATGGAAAACATAACAATGCCACCATTTAACAGTTTGTAGAAAAATAAATAACTTGTAAAACAAAAAGTTTAGATGTTCAAATAGACAAATTACATACACATCATCACACTAGACAATGTAGAATCATAAAATGGAAAAAGTGTCGCTTTGGTTTCCTGCAACCACCTATGAAAGCAACAACAATACTTGAACCATGTATTGACAAAGAACATTAACACAATATGCATATTGCTAATAAACTATATTCGACTTTGGAGACTTCAAATTATAATTCTTTTGTATCCTTTGAAGATTTCTTGGACAACATAAACATGACTGAAGATGAATACATACAAGCAATACAATCTACATTGGTTAGGCCAACATTGTTTTTAAAAAGAAAACCAACTCACATATGGAATAATTCATTTGCAACCCACATTTTGCATTTGTGGAAAGAAAATATAGATGCACAATTTGTTCTCAATGCATATGCTGCATCAACATACTGTAGCTCCTACATGAAAAAATGTAATAACTCAATGAAAAAAGCATTCAATAAGATACACACAGACCATAGGCAACATAGTATTGATGCCATTAATATTTTAACAAAACTTGGCAATGCCTTGCTCAATTTACAACAAATGTCTGCTCAACAGGCCATACACATTGTGCTTTCACTTCCACTTAACTATAGTTCATGAAAATGTAGATTCATAGACACTTATGCTCCTAAAAATCACACATTTATTTTAAAGTCTTCCAAATTTCTAAGCAATGAACCAGATGAGTCACAAAATATTTCTTGCAAAACCTTGATTGACCATTACATTGCATGTCCTCAAGCATTGACCAATATTTGTTTGGCAGAATTTGTCACATAATAAACAATATAAAAAGGGAAATTAATACGATGAACCAAACCATAAATTATCAGATTTATCAAGTACAATAGGCATGTTGACATTGAAAACTACTGCAGGGAGAAACTTCCGCTATGTGTTCCTTTCTCTGTTAATGAAAACACATTGAAACAAGACTTCACAACATGACAACATGATTTTTCTGACAATAAAAAGATAGTACAACTTAATGAAGCAAAGTATATGTACAATGTAAATGAATTGTGGGGTGACATTGATGATGCTATTATTGATGAAAACATTAATGATGACAACTATAACGATGAACACAAAACAAAAAAACAAAATTGCAGAGATTGTGAAGAGTAAAACTTAAAAGCAGATTTAGACACACTACGACATAATGTGTACACAAAGAAAACAAAAAGACCACTTGAAATAGCTACACATCCACATTTACTTGACAACACAGAATATTACAATGTTCACAGAATGTTGAACATAGAACAACAAGCCATAGTGAAGGACATATTAATGAAAAAACAACAAAAAAACCTTCAGCCATTGCATCTGTTCTTGACAGGAGGAGCTAGCATAGGGAAAACCTTTACTGCAAAAGAATATACGAAGGCCTTCTTTGTATATACAATAACTCAATTGATAATGACCCAGACAAGACAAAGGGCTTGTTACTTGCATAAACAGGAAAAGCATCTTCTAACATAGGAGGTACAACATTGCACTCTGCACTTCTCTTGCCATTAAAAAAATGTACTTACATTCCCTTGAGCTCATAAAGATTAGATCCATTGGTAAAAAAATATGAAAAATTGTGTATTATTGTCATCGGTGAGATCTCCCTAGTTGGAGCAAGATTGCTATGTTGCATAGATAAAAGGCTGCGTGAAATAATGCAAATAACTACTAAAATTTTTTGTGGGTTGGACATTTTTTTTGTGGTGACTTCTACCAAGTAGAACCTATACATGATTGTCCAGTGTTCCAAAGTCCACCAATGGATATAGAGCTAATACCATATGACTTTTGGCAACGAAATGTCAAATGCTACAACTTACAAACAACCATGAGAAAAAAAAATCAAATTTTTATCACGATCCTTAATAAAATACGTATAGGTTTCCAAACAGAGACTGACATAGCATACTTGAATAACAAATGCTTATGCTTTCCACCTATAGACCTAGCATTCCCATTCCTTTTTTACAAAAAAAGGGATTTCGATGCACATAACAAAAAGATATTATCTGCTCTGTCTGGACAACTAGTTACAATACATGCAATTGATGAACATGACAACTCTATTGAGATAGAAAAATTGCACAAACATACTGCAGCTCTGGAAAATCAAATAATGTTAAAAGAAGACATATTAGTTGAGATCTATGGTGGAAAATATGACATATAGGATGGGATTTTCAATGGATCATATGGTAAATTCAAAGCATATACACAAACTACTGTCATAGATATCATTTGGGTTCAATTCAATGATCTTTATATTGGAAAATGTCAAGTTGAAAAATTAACACACACTAACCAAACATATGTCGACAATGGATGGGTGCCAATTCTTTGAGTTGCAAGACCACTCCAAAAACTAGCTACTACACAGAAGAGAACTATTAGAAAACAATTCCCACTACAACTGGCATGTGCTCGAACAATACATAGAGCACAAGGGCTCACTATTCATGGTGTTGCATTTGATCCTTCTGGTGTGCACCAACACGGGTTAACATACACAACTTTGTCTCAAACATCAAGCATTGAAACACTTTTTCTATTAAACCCTCTAACACCAAAGAACTTTAAGGTCAAACCAACAATCATGCAAGAAATGGAATGACTAGGAACAATTGCTAGTTGGACACTTCAAAATAACATTCATTATAAAGAACGTATATCATGTATTACACTATCTACATTGAACACTTGCCATTTCCAATTGCATAAACAAGACATCTTACATGACAACGACTTAATGTCATCAGACATTATATGTCTACAAGAAACCCAATTGAAAACATTGGCAACAGACAATCCACTACCAAACTACAATTACTTTGTAACATACCATGTGCATGGTATAATGACTTGTGTTAGAAAAAACATACACATCTTGAACACAATACGTTTAACAATTGAAACTGTTGAAGTAATGTTTCTTTCATTTATTCTTAATGGATGAACACATTTCATTTGTAATATTTATGCCAAACCAACAACAACACTTAAAAATATCATAACAATTATCCAAAATGCAATGACAATTGTTCCTAGCCATGGCATCATATATATTGCAAGTGACTTCAACATCGACATTTCCACATATACAAAAACCATCCATATATTTAAACAACACATGCAAATACACAACTTGCACTTGTTACTTGAAGAAGTCGACCATTTGTCAAATACCATTATTGATCACATTTGGACAAACAAAAATGCACACACAACTAAAAGTCAAAGGCTAGAAGCATATTGGACTGATCGTGACATTCTGCTAATTCACATTGATAGCATTGTTTAAACAAGGTATACATTTTCCCACAACTAAACATGAATAGCAATTTTGCTTCACACAATGTGTAATTCTCTACTTAGATCATTGGCTTGCTCAATGTTGAACACTATAAACTCATATGACAAAATCTGAAATAAATACTTTTTTTCAGGTGACTGCACAAGATGAATACCAACAAGGAAACTTCCTCAACTTTAGTTCCTTCAAAGCAAGAACTTGTAGCAAAAAAAGAGTAAAGTATCTAGCAAATATCAACAAATTATTTACTTGAAAAATAATCTGTTAAACATTTTTACTTGAGTGGTGGTCTTGTTTCCTTCCCTAACTATCACTATTCTCCTTTTGTAGATTCAAAAAACACACCTCCCTGCAAAATAAGTACACCTAGGAGCCAATCAAAGCATAGGTATTAATTCCACATACTACTTGTCTCCAATATAGCTGGCTACTTCTGCTAAGTATATTTTGTTATTGTCATTGTTTAACCAATAGCAGCTAGGCAAGATCAAGTAGTTCATTATTTTCACAAGCACCCCATGCAATGCCAAAAAACTTCATGCATCTCATAATTGACTAACAACTTCCTTTCATTGCATAAATATTACATAAAAATGTTTCTACTTTGTAAATGCCTTGACAACATGTACACGAGTATGTGGGATGTTTCTCGTGGACAACAACAACCAAGAAAATGGTAAAACCATGTCTACTATGCTAAATAAATTAACACTTATACAACAAATTTTTGGCTAAGTCTTTGGCTGACAATCTTGGCTCTCCTTTCTTATATCCACACAGACAGTGTAGAACTAAAAAGCATTGCCTCTTGCAGCCTCAACACCTAGGCCAGTGAAACAAAACAAAGGTAATAGTATCAACTACTTCATTTCTAGTAAAATTGGTTTGATTTCATGTTGTATACTTCTACAACTTATATTTATTTTGATATGACCTTAATCAACATATAGGCTTATTTTGTAGAGATCACTTAACTTAGTTGCCTTTTCCTATTACCGATGACATATTCAATTTTATTTTTTGATACCCAATGCAAATTTCTTATATTAATTATGTTTATCTTAGTCCCAGTCCACAAGAAAATATAAGAACATAGTTATGCATGTCAATTACATCAAGTCAATTGACACTTATATCATATTTTATCAATTCTATGCCTTACACTTCCTTTTTCTCTTTGTCATACACCATTGCACATTAGCAAGCCAGAGAACACACCCCCTTCAAGCTTGGAAACACAAGGCACACATAGAAAATAAAGGCATTCATCTCAAACACTTTATATCTCATGTCTCTTTATTTTAGATCAAGAGAGTTCTCCTTTCTAGTGAGAGTGAGATAAACAACTACAACTCAGGGCTGACAATACCAACAAAGAACCTGCACATAAATAAACTGTAAGTGACAAATAATATGAACTATGTGCTATAACAAAAGCTCCTAAAAACATGGAAGGATCCTATGAAATGGGGGAAGAAGAAAAAATGGTGGTGTAGGCAATAGCCAACAAACAAAACTTTCAGAAGCAATCAATTAGCAATATTGTCTATACTTTTTTGGACCATGCAAATTATTACCACATGCTATGAAGTGTCCTTCACTTTGCTCTTGATTTTCATTCTCATTAGTTGCATAATTGTCAAGTAAGATGAATCACATAGTTTGATGTACTTTTTTGTGTTCTTTCTAAAACAAAAAAGTGGAAACATGAGATAGATATATGTCTGCTTCTAGAAATATATCATTCAATGTCAAATCTATAGACTGTCTGCAATAATTTTCCTCCTGGTCTAATGCTTTGCAAACTAGTCCTCTTGGTACACATTACTCATAGTGCAATGTGAGGGTCTTGTGAAGCCTCATTCCTACAAGTTGTCTTGGGTTTAACTATTATCTCTGGAAACTATCCATGGAAAGACATTGATACCCTCCAATCTTGAAACTTTATTTCAAACTACATTTTCCTCATTTATTTTAGCATATCATTATATGAGTGCATCTTACTTGACTCAAATATCTATTGCTTGGAGTAGGGCTTCTAGGAATCTAATTCATTCTTCCTTAAACCTATGCTTTAGTTTATACAAGTTCAAATCTAGGTCATACCAGAAAATATTTTATCTCTCTTTCTTAAAGCACACTAACCCCATTTTGTTGTTGGTGACCTTGAAAATCCTTAATGGGTCTACAGAGCTTAAGCATTTACAACATTGGCTTTCAGCTCTTTAAATAATTTTCTTGACAATTATTATTGTGCTCTCCAGGTAAAGTGGGGTGTCTTGAGTTTATCATCAATCCATTTCCTTTGCATATAGAGATGGTCATCTAGAACTTGGTAGAAACCTGCATATTTCACAAAATCCATAGGAAGATCATGCAAAACATTTTGCAAATGAAGTTAACTTGCAGTAGTAAAAATGTTTCCCTTGCCACCTTCAAATTCATTTTGTAATCTATCAATTGAGTTTACACTGTTGTTTGATCCTATGTTGAAAAAAGGGGATCCCTTCTATGAAGTGACTTCCAGATAAAGCCTGGGACAAATATTAATCTAAAAACATGATAGTTATTTATCATCAATAGTGCAATTTAGATTCTCCAAGAATATAAATTATTAAGAGAATACAAAAATAATTGAACATCTAAATGTAATGAGCTATATATATAAGAAATAAAAATTAATAAGTAAGATTTTTACATTACACAACACATATTTTAGTCAATAACAATGTAAATATTTTATTAATCTCATAATGCCAAAATATAGCAAGTCTTGTTTTATTTGCTTTAATGATATCTTTCTATTTATTACCTTAAAAATACAAATATGGTGTAAGTTTGGCTGGAAAAAGTCGAAGTTTGAGAACTACAGCTGATTGCCACTCAGATTTTCTATTAATATTAGATTGGTATATTTCTTTTTAATGATATGAAAACATGCTTTCAATGCATTTGCAACTTGTCCCCAACATCTAGGAAAACCACCACAATACTAGACCTTTTCAGACAACAAAATGGATCTATATTTGAAGGCAATGTTCTTGACATATATGGACCTGCAACAAACAAAAGCCCTAATGCGCAAAAAAAAAAGAAAAAAATGTCCATGTGGACCTTGTGGACTCCAATGGACAAATGACAATAACAATGAACATTAGAAACAATCTAATGGATACATTCCTTCCACGTATCATAGTTGGCTCCAACATTCGAATTAGCAACTTCTCAATAAAAAATAAAACACAATATGAAAGAGGCGATGCAGACTGCTGCATAGTCTTAAGTGCTAAAAGTTCCATAGAAACTGTGCCTCTTGTTTGCAAGTAGCAAAAATTAACTCTTGACTTAACGATTTCTAAAATCATAGAAGTTGATTGCAGTTACTCGGTTGGCTCATTTGGTGCAATTTCCACAAGTTACCATATCAACAAAAGCTAGCTTGAAGTCCATGTCAAGGATGGTGATATGCAGGAAGACATGGCTACTGTACATTTCTGCTCATCCACATTGTACTTTCTTATTCATACTTAGTTAACATACTTTCACTATGCACTAATAACCTTTTTTTGGCAGGTTGTTATCCTAAACAACAACACTGAAATGTGTGCAGCTTTGCAATAGATGTTAAATCCACAACAGACATGCCACTGGTCCTTTTCAAAAATGTTGTACGAGCTGGTCCTAAGGGTACAAATGTCATACACACAACATAGTCCACCTTTTTCCAAGAACTCAATAACCAATGTACAAAATCTCATTTGCAGACACTAGCAAAATCCAATGTCTAGGAAAGCACACAAATTTTATTATTCTAATTTCACACTTGTATTACACAATACATCCAATTGTTCTACCACTTTGCACAATTCATAACACCTTCATTTCACTTGCAGGTTATTGGGACATTAAAGGAAAAAATGTCCACTTGCCACCCTATGAAATTTGTTGTAGCAACTGTTATCACACATTGTTATCTGACCCACCCATTGATGTTGGTTTTTCCTATTGTACACACTGTAATAAAGCCACCTAGCCCTCACATAGCCACAATTTTCTTTGCACATTATATGGCCAAGCGGGAAACATCGATTGTTGTCTATAAGGAAAGCTGCTTCAACAACATTTGCCAAAAATTGCAGAAATAGAATAAGAACAATACAAAGCAAACATTTCACTAGCAGTTTTCTTATTGCGTAGATTCCAAATCCATGGCAAGTTCACATTGGTTGTGAACAATTGTATTGCTCGAATTGTTAAGGACTAGCCGCCTTGTACGATTGAACTTTGCATCATTTACTTCAAATAACACTCTCAAAAGGGTCAGTGGCTTTTATCACTGTTTAAACAACAGAACTTATGTTCTGCTTGATCTTCATGAAGATCTTGACATGCATAAATATGTCAATTCATTTTGAACTTTAGTTAACAAGAAATTACCAGATACCCTTTTTGCATTACTGTATGTGTATTTTGCAAAAGTAATTTGATAAAAAATCAATGTTCATTAAATTTTTTTCACAAACTATTAGAGTTTAAACTATTACTTGTTTATGCTACATGTCATTGTATTTCATAGTTTATGTTTCCTATGCATTCCTTGCTTCCAATTCGTGGACCTTTTCTATATTTATTGTGAATATATTTCTACCATAGCATTTTCAACTGTTATATCTAACAACAACCTCCCTTCTATTATGTTTTGATGGATCAATATACCCTGTCTTAAAGCTGCCATTTTGGCACAAGAAGGGGTGATGCTATCAAAGGTTGTGGATTTTGGCTTTACACATGTCAATTGCGTTTACTTGAAACTTTATTAATCCTTTTCAAAATAGGTTAGATTTTTTGTGTATGCTTTTATGTTTTCTATATAAAATTTTATGCATGCACTGTCTTTATTGCATTACATAGGGTTACATTTCTTTGAGCCATTTTTTATTTCTACCTACAAAGAGCCTGGCTCCTTGATCTAATCTGTTGATTCCATTCTAGCTTTTCCATTTTTTGTCACCACTGTAAACAAGAACCATCCATAGCATGGTAAGCACAATTCAAGGGATATAGATTCCCCTATTGTAATTTCTCTTTCTGGAGTTATGCAGGTTGTTAGCAGATCATCTGAAATGTTTAATTTAGTAAATTTCTTGGAGATGCAAATACATTTCCTGTCACACTATGACCCATTCCATTATTTCACATCTGATTTTCAAAATATAAATCTAGAGAAGCTACAATAGTAGAAAGTTCTAAGCATAAATGCAAATGGTAAAGTGGCAATGCTTGGGCTACAATTATCACGAGAGGCTGCTTGCAGACCATGTGTAATGTTTAATGTAAAAAGATGCTTGTCCCTCTATAACATCTAAGCACTTTCAGTAGGGCTTCCAAAATCTTTGTTCAGAGAGGCAACAACTATACAAGTTCTAAGTATACCCACAAATCATGAAGCAACAATGTTTAGTCTACAACTATTTTGCCAGTCTTTGGCAGGAACTACGTTGTCTTGCAGCTCTTGTTGAAATAAGTGGATACTCAGGATTTGGTTGGGAAAAGGCCAAGGTGAGATTATCAAGAATTACTTTTCTAATATTCTTAAAAATATGGTTGGATTGGGCTTTACTCTCTAGAAAAATTCTTTGGTTCTTTCAAATTTAGACCTAGAGGCTCCCCCATTTTTGTCTCTATTTGGAAGGCTTGGGAATTTGCTAGAGAATTTACAAGAGTACATGGTGCTTTATTAATGGTTGAAAAATATCCCCATTCCCTTCAAAACCATTTGGTGAAATCTTGAATTTAATGATAAATATCTTGAGCTCTTTCAAAGGGCATTCTAATAATTTTTCAATTTCCAAAGTGCTCAATATTTTTTATTACATTTTTTGCTAAATGGTTTACTTTAATATTAGAGCCACCTCAAGACTAAATTATAATAGTGTATCCTACTTGTGCAAGATGAATTTTTCTTCTTCTTGAAATCATACTTTTATTAAAAAATATATGGTGGGTTTTATCCAAGTTTCAAAATTTTGGTGCCTTAATGCTTTTATTAAAAAATATTTTGATGACTCTAAGAGATTGACATGTTCTATTTATTCTTTAGGTTCTTTGAATTTATCTATTACTTAGACAACATAGTATAAAATTAGCATCAATTTTTATTATAAACAAGCAATCAATTAAGATTTTTTTTTTTAATATGATAGGTTTGTGACCATCATCACTTATTGGGTAAGCTATCAAACCTTGTTAGGCTTCTTAATCTTATTTAAAAGGATTTGAAGATCTATAACTTGACATAATGGCCTAAAATATAACAAGATTAGGAAACATTACACAAATAAAGTTGCATGATCTTAAGGTTATTTTCGCCTAAGCTACCATATTTCTTGTTGTTTTATCCACCTTGGGTAATAATTAAAGCATACTCAAACTCTTAAGAATCGATCTAGTCTCTCTTTCTAATAATATTTTGATCATTGTAATATTTAGGACCATACAAGATAACTGTCCAATATCCACTTGTGCAAAGTTAGTGGCTCATATTGTGCCTCATCTACCTACTTGTGCCTCAACTAATTCAATGTT
Organism: Sequoia sempervirens; assembly: GCA_007258455.2. Lineage (NCBI taxonomy): Eukaryota > Viridiplantae > Streptophyta > Pinopsida > Cupressales > Cupressaceae > Sequoia > Sequoia sempervirens. The sequence goes on from VDFB02281492.1 coordinate 527,985,533, forward strand.
GAGGAATAGTGTGTCTATTGAAATAAATCCTATAGTTAAATGAGAGAAAGAAAAATACAACACTTTTTTTTAGCCATTTCACCATGGGACTTGAGTTAGCATACAACTTGTGGGAATTGTAATTGGATCTTCTATGTTGCTATGATTTATTTATAAATCTTATGCCACACTTGCATTCCCAAATCATAACCAATGTACCTAAAATATAGAATCATTGGAATGATAGCTATTGTCACATAAAATTTCACCTTGTTGAATATGTTGTTTATAATTCCAATGACACAATGAAACTAACCTCAAGTTGTGGGACCTTGTAGTTGAAGTTATCTCTAGAGAAGGTCAAATTCCTTTCTAATATAGATGCAAGAGTATTGATCAAACCCAACATTGCATAAAACTATAACTAATCATATTTCTACTAATCACCAGGGAAAAGGGGAAGAAAAAATGGATAAAATAAAGGGGTGGTGATACACCTAGATTAAAATGTAGTTCTTCTTACCAAATATTGCACAATGAATAAATAAAATTTACCAAACTTCACACAACCAAAAGGACACCAAAATGAATAGAGATAACTTAAATCAACACTTGTAGTAAATTAACATAAGATACAGACTTCAAAAAGATGATAAACCTTCATACATGCATAGAGATAATGCAATCTACATAAGATGCAATAATATAGTGGAGATAAAAATATTAAATCTTATTAATACATACGTATAGGCCAATTATAGTAGTAGAGAAGCATAAAAATATGCAAGACTCTAGATAGAAAAAAGAAGAACCCCTTTACAATGAGGCTTAATTTCCTTTTATCCATCTATAGGCATCAAGAGAGAGATAAGGCACATGATGGGAAAAAAATTCTAGCCATGACCCAAAAAATCATGTATAGACTTGTGTCCAATCAAAACTAGTCCAGGTGACCAAGTAGATGAGACATGACATCTTTGAGCCTCCACCACATACCATCATTGATGAATTCTAAGTTTGAGTGTTGGAAGAATGAAGATCACCCAAAAAATCAATGATCTAGGTATGGAACTTTGACAAAAGGAGCACTTACAGCTAATAAATACGGTATGGTTAGCGTTCTTCTCCTAGATCCACATTCAAATTCATTAAATTCCATTTTTGTAGCCTTAGAAGCTGAGATTGGATGTTTGAGAAGAGTCACTAAGCATTAATGGTTTTTTTGGGTCAAAAACATGCCTCTTGAGAGTATCGTCAGAGTTTTAGACCTGAACTTACCATTGAACTAATGATTAAAGCATTAAATTGTTTGTAACCTAAAAATATTACCTTTTTGAGGCATTGACTATCGTTCCCACTAGGAGATGCTTGTTGGAAAGTTAGGGAGAAGAGCACCCTTGATCCTTAAATCCCAAAGAGAACCTTTTTTAGACATCAAGCATCAAGAATGATGCTTAACACATGATTAAAAAGGAAAGAGCTTAAGGAGAAAACACAAATGTTCAAAATTGATGAAAAATATTAGTGTAGGTTTTTTTATTTTCCTTATGTTAGGGGGTATTTATTTTTCCTACACATATTATTTAAGCTTGCTTAGGTTTATTAGATGTGGTAATGAGGACACGTGGAAAAATACAACTACATGTGTCACTCTCTCCCCCCACATGGGTAGTTGAGTCACACATCCTCTTTTGGCTTGTTGTGCCACTTCTCATAACCACTATTCTATTTTTACCTAAGTAGGTTATGTGGTAGTTGGGTTTCTCACCCTCTTCTGGCCTTATTGCCATCTCTCTCATGTCTTCACTTGAGGAGGTTATGCCACATGTTTGTCATTTACCAAGTAGGTGATAACCTCCCACCTTTTATGGGTAGTAGGAGTTAATGCACCTCTTGGATGTATTTTCCCTTATTCTTATATATATTGACCACTCTCCTCTCACCTTCACTAGTTCAACTAGTTCAGTGATTGTTCGGACAAGAGTATTCTTAAAATTCTCTTGCTTTGTCTCCATTGTTCTCTCATTTTAGATTTTCTCTTCATTTCACTATTCTGGTCTTTGATCATTTGTTGATTGGAGTTGTATGTGATCTACGACTAACATTGGATCTTGGCTCGATTCTCACTTCTCAAAGAATCTAACATGGTATCATAGCTTGTTTTTTTAGTTTAGTTCACTTTTATTATCTAATTTCTTAGAGAGATTTGAGACTAATCTAGAACTAGCATTTTCCTCTAACGTGAATAGTTTAAAGGAAAAATAAGCATTTGTATAATCTATGTTGCATATTTGGTTCTTGTGAGATCTGGGTGATTACAACTTTTTGTTAATCCTGGAGGTGTTTTCAACATTTCCATAGCGTCCAGAAGGCCTGAGAAAGTCAATATTATCTTTCATTTCACCGAAATCGAAGATCGAAGGAGCCAATTGCAAAATAGGGGTTAAAGTGTGGTTCTTGGAGGTAGATGTCAAATCGGAGCACTTTCAGCCCAAATGGACCTTGCCATCGCACTTAGAAGGCCCAAGAACCTAACGATTGACTACCCATTTTTCGAAATCGGTGAAAGTCATTTCTGAGGAATTTTTTTTTACTCCAGGTCATACTACCCTTGTAGTGCCATACCGTATGGAATTTCTTTTTTCAAAAAATATAATATTTTATTTTGCTGGAAACTTTTTGAAATTTTTTTTCTGGCAATTGGAATTTAAAAAAAAAAAAATTGATTAAAAAAGAGCAAAAAAAAAAATCAAATAATAAAAAAAATTACAGAGTACACCTACGCAGACCCGCATAGGGTACCTACGTCGGCAGAGTACATGAAAGGTACAAGGCCCCCACCATAGCACCACATGGCATGGGAAGATAACCCCACCACCCATGGTCCCTCCAATTGGCATGACGACCGGTAAAAATAAAACCCAACGAAATTCTCAATGTTTTAAAAAAATCTGGCAGATATTTTATTCAAACTGACGATTAAAAAAGTGTAGGGAATATTCCTTTATTCACCAGAGATTCTGTAGTCGGTCGATAAATGTTCCAACCAGCATATTTTGACGTCGATCAAAGAATATTCTGGCAACATCAACATATTCCATTTGGAAGGAATATTCTTTTTTGACGGTCTGTATACCCATCAATTTTAATGCAATGTTTTGCTAACATCAACATTGCATCAACATGACATCAATGACTCCTTAAGAAAATTTAGCCCCCCTCTTTATTGCACTTGTGGTTTTGAAGGTGAACTTCGCGAGGCTCGTTCTCAGCCTGAAGGCCTTTTCAAGTAAATTTTTTTTCTGTTTTGGGGTAAAATTTCGTGCTCTACACAGTGGTGAAGTTGGTTTTCTAATTTTATGCTCCAGTTTTTCAGAAATTGAAGATTCTCTCAAAATTTGTTGCGCAGTTCTCATTTTGAGACCTTCTGGGAGCCATAACTTGTGCAAACAGACTCTGTTTTTGGTGTTGTTTTTTTCAGAATTCATATTTTTCTGTGTACTTTACATTGGTGCTCTCAATTTGATCTCATATTATACTTGAATTGTAGTTTCAACTTCTTGGCTATTTTGGGCCCTGTAAGAGTTTGAAAGATCTAATTTTTTGCATTGTAATTTCTGGGGGGGGGTCTCAGAAACTAGTGAAAAGGGGGAGTGTCTAGTGTTCTTCTTTTTTGCACTTTTCATTCTGCTTTGCAATCTTCTTTTCTACAATCATGGATGCATATACATTTCCAGTTTTAACTCCATATAACTATTTTGAATGGAAATCTAAGATGATAATATATATGAAAAGACATGGATATCATCATGTTACAATGGGACTTGAAACTAAACCTAAAGATGATGCAAAAAAGATTAAATGGTTCAACAAATGTGATAAAGCCTTTGGTACTCTGTGCATGTCAATCTCTCTTGACCTTCTCTTTCATATTGAGTCTGCTAAAAGACCAAATGATGTGTGGGCTAAATTGGAAAGCCTCTTTGGTAAGTAGTATGAGTTAAGGGGTCATCAGTTAGAGAATGAACTCATAGGGTTAAGTCCTAGCAGTTTTGACACTATACATGACTTATTCACAAAATTGAAGGCCATTAAATTGCAGTTAGAACAGTGTGGAATCAAGAAGGATGATAAACAATTGATCTTGAGTATTCTTTCTAAGCTTGGTCCTAACTATTATGTATTTGTTTCTACATTCTATGCTACAAAATGTTCCCTAGGTTCAACCTACAAAATGCCTTCTTTAGATGAATTTGTTGTAGAGCTCACTAGGGAACAAGACAAATTGTTTCTAATGGGTACAATTAATCCCTCTAAGTCACATGCCTTAGCTGTCAATCAGGGCACAAAGGAACATAAAGGGCCTAGCAAGAAGGATAAGAAACAAAAGAACTAGGGAGAGAATAAGAAAGATCAAAAACATATTGCTTCAAAAGTAGATAATCAGACCTCTTCATCAAAAGGTGATCAACCTAAGAACGAGAAGGTAAAGTGTTCTTATTGTAAGAGTCCTGGTCATGATGAACATAAGTGTTTAAAGAAATAAATAGATCACTTTTCACATCTTCTAGAAAAGAACAATATCAAGGTGCCTGATTTAGTCAAATAGAGTTCATCAGAAGGGTCTTCTAAGGACACATAAAAAAGTAAGGGGAAAGGAAAGGGAAATCCCTATTTGTTGTTTCACAACCAAATTCTTGGATCATTGACTTGGGTGCTTCACAACACATGGCCGTATCAGAGGATAATTTTACCTCTTTGGAGTAATGTTCTATTCCTACCATATTAATGGGTGATGACACTCCTATTGAAGTGCATGGGAGAGGGTCTATTGATGTGGGTGAAGGGACATTTGAGGATGTTCTTTGTGTTCCATATTTGTCAACTAATATCCTATCTATTTATCAGATCACTCACATTAGTTCTGGCAAGTGAGTTGAGTTCACTCTAGATACAGTGGTAATCAGTGAAATACATAATGGGTCTACAGTTGCCATGGGAAAAATAGATCATCAATCTAGACTATATCAGTTTTCTCACTTTGTTCCTGAATCTCCTTCGACAACCTTACTCACTCATGCAAATGAGGTGAGTTGTTTATGGAATCAACGGTTTGGCCACTTGAACTACCGTTACTTGCAACAACTCAGTTAGCAGGATATGGTTATAGGGTTGCCTTCTATTTGATTTTTTGATGGTTTTTTCCAAGGATGCATTCTTGGTAAGCATATTGAGGAGAAATATGATAAAGGAAAAGCATGGAGGGCTACACAACTATTAGAGTTGGTACACAGTGACTTGGTAGGACCATTTCCACAACCATCTTTTAGTAGGGCTAGATATGTCTTGATATTTATTGATGACTTTTCTAGATACACTTGGGTTTAATTTCTCAAAAAAAAAGTATGAGGTCTTTGAGCATTTTTAGGATTTCAAAGCTTTTGTAGAGAAATAATCTTGGAAGTTCATCAAGATTCTGTGTACAGATAATGGGGGTGAATATGTTAATAATCAATTTGAACAGTTTTGTGCTTTAGAAGGTATCAACATGCATCACACAATTTCATACAGCCCTCAATAGAATGGTGTCATAGAACACAAGAATAAGTCCTTAAAAGATATGGCTAATTGTATGATTCACTCTAAATATTTGGAAACTCAATACTAGGTAGAGGCCATCAAATGTGTGTGTTACATCCAAAACAGAGTTCCACACCAAGTTGTGAAGGGGGTAACTCCTTTTCAAACTTGGACTGGTTGGAAACCCATAATTAAGCACTTTAGAGTGTTTGTATCTCTTGCATGGGCCCCATTCTAGCAGAGAAATGCAAGGCTATGGATCTGCAGAGAAAGCCTTACATATTTGTTTGGTATCCAAATGATTTCAAAGGCTATAGGCTTCTCCATCCTACCACTCATGAGTTGTTCATTAAGAGGAGTGTTTGTTTTGAGGAGAGCCCTTCGAGTTCTTCTCTTACCACTTCTCCCTCCACTATTAGATTGGAGCCTGAGCATCATGATGATAGTTCGTCAGAGGATCTTAATCCCCCTTATCTTGATGAGGAGTCTTCTTCCTCCACTTTAGATGATGACAATGATGATGTGGATTCACATTCTTCTCCTCTAGACTCTCCATCCCTTGCACCTCTTTGGACTCATCAAACATTGGAATCAATAGGTGATTGGGTTGGTGATCCATCAGATACTAAAAGAACCAAGTCACAGCTTCAACAGGCTCCTCATCTCTTCGTTGCTTCAGCTTCTGATCCATAGTCTTTTCAAGAAACATTAGTTCCCGAGTGGGATGTTGCAATGTAGGAAGAGTTCAATTACTTAGAGAGGAATCACAAATGGGATCTAGTCCCTCTTCCTAAAGGAAGGAAACTTGTTCAATGCAAGTGGATCTATCGAACAAAATTTGTAGCAGATGCATCGGTTGATAAGCATAAGGCTCGCTTGTTTGCAAAAGGATTCTCCTAGGTTCCCGAGATTGACTACTTTGAGACTTTTGCACCAGTTTCTAAGATGAATTCCATCCAACTTTTTTTTTTCTATAACCCATCATTGGGAAGCTCATCAGATGGATGTGAAGAGTTCCTTTCTTCATGGTGACCTTCAGGAGGAAATCTACATGGAGTAGCCATAGGGGTTCATCCAGGATCCTACAATTGTGTGTCATCTTTGAAAGTCTCTCTATGACCTTAAACAATATCCTTGAGCTTAGTATGCCAAGATGGACTCCTTCCTCCTGACAGTTGGGTTCACTTGATGCCATTCTAATATGAACATCTACATTCTGCAGTAGGATGATACTCTCACATTTCTAGTTCTATATGTCGATGACTTGTTGATCACTGGGAGTCACTCATCCACCATCAAGGCGGTGAAAATTTATCTACATGATAGAGTTTTGATGTTAGACTTGGGTATTTTGCATTATTTCTTGGGGATTAAGATCACTCGGTCATCTTCAGGAATCTTCCTTGGACAACCCAAGTATGCACTTGACATGCTCTCCAGATTTTGCATGGTTGACTGTAAGCTTGCACCAACTCCATTTCTATCAGGGGTCAAACTTGAGGCTAAGTGTTCCTCACCTTTGGTTGATGGCACTTTATACTAACAACTTGTTGGGAGCCTCATTTAATTAACTCATATGAGACCCAACATTTCATATGTTGTGGGAATGATCTCTAGATTCATGCAGGAGCCACATGAGCTACATTGGAAAGTAGCTAAGTAGATCCTCCGCTACATTAAGGGTACTCACATTTATGGGATTCACTATGCATCAGGCGTGGATATTGACTTGGTGGGACATACAAATTTATATTAGGCAGGAAATTCTCAGGATTGCAAGTCTACTTCTAGGTATTGCTTCTCTCTTGGTTCTAGTCTAATTTGTTGGTCGAGCAAGAAGTAGTCTACAATTGCTCTTTCATCTACAAAGGTTGAGTATCGAGCGGCAGTTAATGCCACCACTGAGGCTATTTGGCTTTAGAATATTCTCACTGAGTTTGGCATTCCATTCATAAAGCCTTCAATCATCTTTTGTGATAATCAGAGTGTTATATAGATCTCAAGGAACCTAGTTCATCAGCAGAGGACAAAACACATTGAGATACCTATGCACTACATTCAGGAGCTTATTCAGGAAGGCATCATTGATCTTAAGTATTGTTCTACATCAGAGCAGATGACATACATCTTCACCAAACCCTTCACAGAAAGCAAGTTCCTTCATCTGTGAGCTTTTCTTGGGGTGTGACAAGTGTCTACTTCAAGAGGGGCTTCTTAGTCCTTTCTACTCTCTCTACTTTGGGGGGGTATTTTATCTCTCTTAGGGGGGGGTGGCTATTTCTCTTATGGGGGGGGTCTTTATGTACATGGGTACCTACCATGGCCTCATTTGTTGGGACCCATGTTTTCACCCACCTAAGCTACACTTAAGGGGGGGTGTTAGTGTAGGCTTTTTTATTTTCCTTATGTTAGGGGGTATTTCTTTTTCCTACACATATTATTTAAGCTTGCTTAGGTTTATTAGATGTGGTAATATGAGGACACATGGAAAAATACAATAGCTATATGTGTCACTCTCTCCCCCCACATGGGTAGTTGAGTTACACATCCTCTATTGGCTTGTTGTGCCACCTCTCATAACTACTATTCTATTTATACCTGAGTAGGTTATGGGGTAGTTGGGTTTCTCACCCTCTTTTGGCCTTATGTGCCATCTCTCTCCTGTCTTCACTTGAGGAGGTTATGCCACATGTTTTTCATTTACCAAGTAAGTGATGACCTCCCACCTTTTATGGGTAGGAGTAGTTAATGCACCTCTTGAATGTATTTTCCCTTATTCTTCTATATACTAAGCACTTTCCTCTCATCTTCACTAGTTTGGCTAGTTTGGTGATTGTTTGATGAGAGTCATGAGAGTATTCTCAAAATTCTCTTGCTTTGTCTCCATTGTTCTCTCATTTTAGATTTTCTCTTCATTCCTCTATTTTGATCTTTGATCATTTGTTGATTGGAGTTGTATGTGATCTTCGACCAACATCGGATCTTAGCTCAATTCTCACTTCTCGAAGAATCTAATAAAAAGAGATTTTGGAAAATTGCAAAGGGAACATTTCAAGAATCAAGCTTTCGAGGAACACTTAATACTTGTCAAAAAAAGGAGAGGGAAAGGGGAAAGATCGATGGTCAAAACTTGACAAATTAAATACTTAGGCATCTTTTAGGTTCAAATGTCATGGTTTTGGGGATCAAGAAGATGGAGGGATGCATGATGAAAATGGGATGGGAACCAAGAAAATATCAACTCAAACATCGATAATGCCAAAACTCAATGCTTCACTTCCCTTTCCCTCTATTTATTGGAATTCATGAATCCCTTATTAGTGAGAAGTCAAGTTCTAAGAACCTCCAACAGAGCCAATGGTGGTTCTTAGAACCACCTAAAAATTCGATGCTAAACTTTGTTTTACTTTCCTTTCTTCTTCCTCTTTGATGAATGATATGTTATGTGAAACTTGTTGACACATAATGAGGTTTTGAGAACCTCATTGGTAGCTAATTAAGGTTTTGAAAAATTTGGGAGATGTCAAAATTGAACCTTTACTTAATTAGCCATGCTAACATTTGAAGAACATCAACATTTTATTGGAGAAACAAGAAGTTCTATGAACCCACTTCATAGTTGATGATGGTTCTCAAAACCACCAAAATTCACGATGAAAAAATTAGCTACTTTTCCTTTGATTTTGTCACTTTTTGAACTTTTTCTTCAACTTTACCACTTCTTTAATCAATGATCGGACCTCCACATGGAACTTAAAACCTAATAAGAGGTTAGAGAGGTTCTAGAAACATTTTTTGGAGCTGACCATAGTGTAAAGAACCTTTGTTAGCATCAACAGTGGTTCACCAAACCACATGAAACTTTGATTGGCCATAACTCAGCCAATTTTGATCCAAACATCATTAAACTTGCAATCTTGGATACCCAATTGGGCTTAGTTTGAAACTAAGACTCTTAGCCAAATATTGGAATTTTTTGTAGCTTGGTTTTTGACTAAGGAAAGTCAAGGGAAAAAAACAATGTGGTTTATGTAAAATATCTTAGGTCAAACATAATTGATGAACCACCAAGGGGCACAAAAAATGCCAACACTAGCCTACAACTAAATGAGCAATGCAATAATGTAAAGAATCATGGATATCATTAAATCATGGGGATTGGTCATACTTTGAACATGAAGTGATAACTTAAAAGGTCCATAGAAACCTTCAAAATCTAGTTAGAAAAGCAATACAACCAAAATCACATGGGTATATTGTAAAGCTTGATCACTTAGGATTTCATCGAATGGTCTATAAAATGGAGCCATGAGAATTAGTAGATACTATAGATTGGGTAAATAAATAATCCCAATAATAATTGTTCAATAGATTAGTGTGTTTATGCATAGTACAAGTATAACACGTTTTTTCTTCTTTTAAAAGTTAAAAATATTTAAAAATACTAATTCAAAGTAGTCATTGAAAATAAGTATAGTGAAGGAATAAGATTTGAAACTAAAAAAAAAATTGACAATAGAGAGTAAAAAATAGAAATGTTGTGATTATTATAAAAGATACCTAGTCAAATTTGCAACTTATTAATGGTATAAAAGGAATGTACTTGCAACATTTGATCAAATTTTAGGAATATGTAGACCATACATAAATTGTTATCATGAAATAATTAAAATTAAAATCTTGAGTTTGATTTTGACCTTGATAAACACGTGTAAAAATAATTTATGAACAATAAAAACATTGTCTATAACCTAAGAAATTAGGGTAGAGTATAATCAAGAAAAGATATATAAGTTGAGACCACCTATACAGATGAATATATGAAGCATTATTTTGGACTAAACTAGGAATCCCATGGATAAGGAGTTTAAAATCAATCCTTTTAACATATAGGACTCCAAAAATTCTCTAAAATAGTGATGCATAGGAAGGAAAAGATTCAACAAAACTTGACTAAGATAAGGCATTCCCTCAAGGACTTCAAAGGTAATAGCAAAAAGGGGCATCTTAGTACACCTTGTCACAAATGATGACTTGGTTCTTAGAGCATTCATATGAAGGAAAACATGCCAATGCAAGGTGGGACAACACCAAAAACATGGGAAAACATTGTTCCACCATGTACATTCAACCTATCTCAAGAAAAGGACACAAACTTGCCACCACAGGTTTGAATCAACATTGAACTAATTTGAGGCTTGAGCCCACTTACTTTGGGTAGAGTAGAAGGTTAGAGAAAAATTATTAAAGGACCCTAAGGACCATGAGAAACTAATATGTGATGAATCACAATGAAAGCTATCATGAGATTTACAACTTTGTAAAGTTAACTTAAGACAACAAAATTTTCCCTCTTGGGATAGACAAGTCAATTTGTCACCTAAATGCCTAAGAAACTCAAAGAAACTCTTGGAATAGGTCTGTAAGACCTTCATACATCTCCTTCATGACTTTCCCAATCACAAAGCAAAACCATCTTGGTTTTGAAAACTTGTAACTATTCTTCTCCACTGTTATGGTTTGACACATACTAATATCAGACCTATTGTCCATCAAGTCAACATGTGCAAACCTCCAATCCAGCTCCTGTAAACTTGGCATATGGTAGTATACATAAATACAGGTTTTTCCACCCATTTTGGTGGGTTTTCATAATGGAAAAATCAAACTACATCTTTTATTCTCCTCTCAGGTTACCCTAGCTATGGTTTTAGCAGATTTTAGTAAAAATGCAATAACCAGCTCAATACTCAATGAAAATGGATGCAAAAAGAAGAAAAATATAGAAGATTTACAAGGATACACTATCTAGCCAATTTCCAATCAATTCATAAGCCGTAAAAGCCATACAAAGAGACAAAACAGGCTGCAACCTTAGAAATCATAGGAAAAGATTGATTTTTCATTACCAAAACTCAAGAAAACCTTTCTAACTGCTGCATTCAACCTTCTTGGGTATCTTTTTACATCAACAACCAATAAAAACTATATAGGAACCATTTTCTTGATTGCATGTAACAATTACTTGATTTGACACTTTCTAAAAGTTGCATGGCATCTTTTTTTGCACATTTGGCAAATTTTTGCAACTTTAAATCAACAACCCTCTAAGCACACTAAAGTGGATTACATGATTTCACATGGTCATGAATGACCTTAGGAAACTCATAAACACACCAAACAACCTAAAACCAAAATTACACAAAATATGCAAAATAAGGTCTTGGTGACCCTGCACCAAATAGGACATGAAGATCAATTATTTAATCATCCATTTTAATTAGGACCATTTACATACAAAACCCTAAAGTAATTTGTACATATTGAAATTTAAAAATCAATCCTAGAAACTTAGGTGACATTCTCATAGGAATTATTTGCAAATTTAAACGATCACAATAGGACTTAAATGCTCAAACAAATAAAGTGATTTGAAAAATGTAGCCCCTTTGAAATATGCTAAACAAATAAAGTAATTATCTTATTCAATGGTTAAAGGACCAAGTTATATTCTAATAGGACAGCAAAAATATGATAAAAAACATATAAAATTTAAAGTAGGATATCCAATTTTTGATTAATAGGTGTATTGTGGAGGCCATAATAAGTAGGAAAAATAAAAAAGTATGTTAAAAAATATCAAGATTTTGTATGGATGTCCTTATTTATTTATGAAAATATATTTTTGACATATATGTAAAGATAAATTCATTATGATAAAGTATAGGTTTTATGTCTTATTTATATTTTTCTTTTTAGCATAAAAAATATGTAGGATTCAAAAATACTTCCCAAGGGTTGCCTTATAGGTAAATTAACCTTCCCCTTGACTTAAAACATTTTGGGAGGTTTTGTTGTATGTGAATTTGAAACATAAAGAATAGACCTTACTAGAACACATCTAGGAATTTTAGAGATTTGGTACACTAAGAGGTAGATATCGTATCCTTGAATGTTAAAAGGTCCTTTATTTATAACTTGTTTTAGTTGGTAACTACTCCTTTTCCTAATCCTCTAAGAACATAGGTAAGTGAAAATGAAATTATTCATTGATTTATTCCTTTAGAAATGATAAAGAAAAACCTAAATAAAAGGTCTAGGCCAAAATAATTAACTCCTAAAATAGTTGACATGGACCATCATCTTAGATTGTGACATTGGTTAAGGGCACAAAAACATCTTTTCCTTGACTAATGATATTAGATAAGAAGGATGATAGGACAAACAAAAAATGTTAAGATGATGATGTTATAAAAATAAAAATAAACACAATAATAAATAAAATAGAAGTGACAAATAATAGCTCAAAAAGATAATCAAGATTACAAATTAACTATGAAGATGTTGGGAAAAAAGTCTATAACAAACAAGAGAACATCAAAAGAAAAGATAACTTAATAACATAAATGAACAACACACCACTTGACAAGTAGTTAAATCCCATCTCTCCATTCCCATTCTAATTTGAAAGGTTAATACACCCACACATCTAAACAAACAAGCATAATTAACTAGCAATCACACCTTGGTGTGCAATGGGTATGCTAGAGAGGTGTGGAAGGTAAATTAAAGAAATTTTTTGATCTTTTTTTGGCATATTGTGTAGTATATGAGGTCAATTGGTAGGCTATTTAACAAATGATATTGTTTGTTCAACAAAGGTTTCAATGGAGAAGTGATAGCTTCAAATAAACTATGCATTCTTATAGGAATCCAAAAACTTTGCAATAAAGAACAAAGAGTTAGAGGCAGAAGATGAATATAAATTAAATAAATAATATAATATAATATAATATTGAAAGATAATATAAAATATAATATATAATAATAAATATATAAATATATTATAAATGATTTAATTTGTATTATATTATATATTAATTACATAGAAGTATACTCTATAAAAATATACTAATTATTAACTATAATAATTTTAGATTATATATAAATTAATATGTTTATTTAATTTGTAGTATATAAAATATATTAATTATAATAAAAATATATTAATATATGTTAATTTGATTTGTACTATATAATATTGTAATAATAAATTTAATTATATTAGATATAATTTTATTTGTATTGTACAAAATATATATTATATATTATAAATTGTATTATATTTATATGTTAATTTTTTTGTATTATATTATAATATATTAATTACTAATCTTATTAATTTAATAGTTGTATGTAATAATTTTTATTATAGAATATATTATATATATATATAATATATATTATAAAAAAATATAATTAATAAAATTCTTCTAATAATAGTTAAATTATATGTAATTTAACTATATATAACAATAGTTATATGATATTTTATATTATATAATTATATATTTTTAATAATTTATATAATAATAATTATAGTAAATTTTTATTTATATTTAATAATTGTTATTATAGAACAATAATAAATATAATGTAATTTCTATTATATACAATACATATTATATATTTTTTGGTAGGTAAATACATATAATATATTAATTATAACACAAATTATATAATATTTATATATATTACATATTAATTATATTTGATGACTTCACCAGGGACCTTCATCAAAGCCATGTCTGAAGGATGCATGGCACTAGAGCTAGGAATCACTGCCTGAACAATCTCCTCCAAACCTCCTAGCAAGTCCTCCTTAAAGACCTTGCACACCAAGGCCTTCACCATCGCTTTAGCCATGCAAATGTCAAGCAACAAAGCCAAAAACCTTGAGACAATGTGAGTGTTTACACAAAAAATCTCGCAATTCAACAAGTGCCCTTTCCCTAACACCAATTTCACCGTGACCATGGTGAGGTGATTTGTAATTAGAGGTTTACAAAATAACTTGCAAATTAATCTTAATTACAGTTTTCCCTGATCGCAACATAATTGTGTGACTATGTTGTTTAATCGTTGAAATTGCAAAATAAGTTCACATTTATATAACTAATTACTAATTACTGAAATGTTGTAATTAGAACTCAAATAGAGAATTGAAAAATAAACTGAAATGAAATTAGGGAGAATATAAGATAGGAGATAGAAAAAGAATGAGACAAATGATAGAAAGATCAGACACAGGTTGATAACGGAGTTTGTCCTTCAAAGGACTACGTCTCCGGGTTCGCTTCTCAATGTTGGACTGCTTTCATTAATATTGCCAAGCACTTGAAAATGCCTTCTTACAATATCAAGCTTCAAGAACTTGCATAAAATTCCTCACAATCTCTCACTATTACAATTTTTGGTGTATAATAACACCTTGTAATTCTTCTCTTCCAAAATTCTCACTGGAATTATTTCTCCAAGTAGACTTGCTTAATTCCCAAGCCAAAACATCCCCTTTATATACCAATTTATTTGATAATATGGGCTAAAACCATATTATTTTGCAAATATACCCATATCTCCTTTACAAAGTAAAAATATTTTCAAACTCCCCCCTTTACAACAAAATCTTCATAATAATCTCCTTAATATTTTCCCCAGATGACCCTTATAATTTCTCGGAAGCCTAAAAAAATTCCCATATTTACAAAATAATCTTCAAATCCCCTTAAAATGTTTCTAATAATCTTTAAATATTATTTACATTTTATTCAAGCCCCTCTTATTAACATTATTCGGGTTGGGAATTCTAAAAAAGGGTTTAAGTTAAAATTTAAAGAGATTCCCTCTTTAATTATAGGGGGTTTTGTTTTAAATTTGGAGATTTTAGTTTTAAAGCAATCGTTAAAAACAACCCGACTCCAAATTATATAACGAAAAGCACATGTTCCAGTGGCTAAGGTGGAGGATTTGTTGGCCGAAGGTCGGCGGTTCAAACTTCCTTCCCCTTGATTTCGACTTTATCCTCTCTTAATAATTTATGAAACCAAACCGCCCACTACATTTAGGCACTGGTGGAGCGTGTGGTGTAATGGTGCGAGGATCTATAAAAGTTGGGTGGTCACGAGTTCAACCTCCCAAATAGCCAAATTTTGTTGAACAAAACAACTTGCAGGTGAATAAACCGAGTGCCACGTGGCAGCCTATGAATGGGCCACGTGGTACAATTTAATTAGTTGTCTTTTGCCAGGTGTCAAAAACATGATTGGCCATCCTTGCCACATGTCAAAATAATGTTGGTTGGAGAAGTGCCACGTGTTAACATACTGTTGGTCCACGTCATCATCTGCGACGTCATCAAAGTCAGCGAGAGTCAAACTTTTGACCAGCCGTAACTATCACATACGAGCTCCGCTTTCAAAACCGAATATTGTTCCGGAATCAGTGTGACGAGCACTACGACTTAGTGTCATTTTTGTTTTGTTTTGAGACGATCATTTTTTTGCCTTTTTGAACGCCTAATTCCCTTGTTTAATTGGGCCTTTGACTGTGTATAACTTCTGCATATGGACTCCTTTTGAGCCAGTTCAAGTTGCGTAAGAACCGTGTCGGCGAGCTTTGTGTGATGATGTTGTTTTCATGAGATTTTGAGACTATGAAATTTTCAATTTTATTGGATCCACCTGGATCATGAGGTGGTCAATGTTGAGCATAATGCATTTCAGCCGTTGATTAGAGACCTCGTAGAATGCAAGTTGCCTAAGCTTGCAATCCAAATGTATTGGTGTGTCCATGTCGAGACACATGAGCGATTCTATAGGCATATGGACAACGAATTTTGACCTCTCCACCATTGCAACCACCTAACCCAGAGCTGCGAAATATGGAAAAACTGATAATGTTACAGCGATGCCACCTTTTGTTAATTAATAATGCAAGATTAACCTAAATCTTGCCCACTCTTATTATGCTATACAAATGTGTGTGAGCCTCCTTGCATACCAGCCTGTAGATGCCACGATGGCGTCACCCAAATATTGAAGTACTCATTGAGGTGCAATGAAGCACCAGTGAAAAGACTTTAGAATCTGAGCCAATCAACCATAGCCCTAGACATGCTTTGTCATTATGTGACCTAATGGATGGATGCATAGATAACAGATGACGTCATTCAAAGATTACCAACATCCAAACTCAAGTGATGTGGCAACCACATAGATAGGCCATGACTAACATACCCACAAAAATGGACTTTCCACACTAATTGTGGAAAGTCGCCCTCCCATCCGCCCACATATTTATATTATATTAAACATATTAATTAATAAATACATTAATTTTATATATAATAATTAATAAGTATTTAAAATTATTAAACATTTAATATTATAGAATTTAAAAGTTAAAGTTAATTTTGAATATGTGAAAAGATGGAAAATCAAATTAAAGCAATACCCATACAAATGCTAGCAAGTAAACTAGCACTTGCACCCATGGGGGGTTCAAGGAAAACGCCTATAGGAAATTTAAGGTGTGGAAGTAAAATGTGGAGAATGTGTACAAAATGGATTTTGTAAGGAAGCTCTCAAAATCTTTGAATTAATGAAGCAGTCAAGGAATCGATCAGAGGTGTGATCAAATCAAAGAGATCATAATCATGTTAATCTAAATTATGAATGTATGATTAAATCCTCCAATAGTTAGATTGATTGATAATAATGGCTTTCAGAAAGAATGTGACAAGTACAAAATAATGATTGATAATAATGGCTTTTAGAAAGAATGTGACAAGTACAAAATAATGATGGATTTTTTTGTGCTTCAAATCAAATATACAAATGAAAGTTGAGCTCCCCTAGGAGACAATTCTCATCTGAAAAATATTGATAAAGTTCAAAAGAGAAGTGCAAATGCAGAGGATTTTGTTGATCTTGATCAGAGAGCATTTGAGAAGTATCTACATAAATGGCCCCAAGTAGATGCTACAACTAGAAAGAGAAAAATGAATCTCAGACGATAAGAGCAAAGTAACTATAACATAATGAGATGATAATGAAATTCATTTGCAGAAAGGTGCCACCACTTCATTTTTTATCCATATATGTGGACCCTGTCATAAATGCTCATACAGAATTATTGAATGTTTTCAATTACAACCAAAAGGAACCCAAAGGTATCTATAATGCATCAAAGATTGGCTTAGGGTACTGGTTCCTTCCTCATGCTGTCACATAAGCCCAAATTATATGAGCAACCGCACTATATCATATAAATTAATAAAACGTGCTCACTTTTAAACAACAAGACACAGGCACATGCAAAAGGAAACATGCCCTATCACAATGGAAAGGAAGAATCCTACTTAGAAACCATTTGAATGAAATGGTTGGTTTTCGTCCAATTTACAAACAATACAGAGACATTTTTTAAGATTGTTCAAAATTATTATGATCTTTATCATCATTAGGTCAAACGTCAGTTGTTTATAGCCTTTCTCAAATGTGATGACAATGGAGCTTAACTCCTAAACATGTACTCTCCATGAACATTTATTAAGTAACATAAGTTGTTCCTTTGCCATACAATTGTGTGTACCCTGTGTTGAAAGCCTTACATTCCTGTAAGGCTAACTTATAATTCTGAGCATATTGATAATATAAAATAAAGGTAAGAATCTCATCATTCTGTTAGATTGAGCAAAACTCTTTTGTTGGTTATTTGTTTATGGATCTCCATACCCTGCTCCAGAGCTATCATTTTGGCACACCCCAGATAGATGTTGGCTTGACATTTGAATATTGCATTTGCTTTAAAGTTTAACATCTCCAGGGCTTCTTCAAAAAGCCCATTTTGCGCATATCCAACAATTATTGCATTCCTTGAAGCCAAATTAGGTTGCACCATTTCTTCAAAAAGTTGTAGAGCTTCATCGACAACGTGCATATGCTATAATCATTGCATTCCAGGAAACCATGTCTAATGTGGATTTTCTTGCTCCCTGAAAGGGCTTTCTTGGAAATATAGG
This sequence comes from Sequoia sempervirens, assembly GCA_007258455.2. NCBI lineage: Eukaryota > Viridiplantae > Streptophyta > Pinopsida > Cupressales > Cupressaceae > Sequoia > Sequoia sempervirens. The sequence continues at coordinate 528,003,954 of VDFB02281492.1, forward strand.
CCTGCAATAGTTGAATATATGTGGAAGACTTTACAGGATTGTATGTAGTAAATAGAATGTGGAGGCCATCAGGAGACATGAATTTTTAGTGTTAAAATTGGATAAACATAGCTTCACCTGTTGAAATTAACTGAGCAGGCCATAGGCTAACCCCAGGTACACACAAGCCCAAGAGTGTAATGAGGGCAACATAATTGAGACAGATAATATGCACAGTAGAATTAAATCGCCCTAAAATATATTGCAATGAAACATTTCTCTTACCAAGTAAGAGTAGATGCGAGTATTGCAAGTTGCTAGTTTTCACTGCCTTCCCTAAAATTTTACCCTCAAATTATCACCAAACATTTCTGGAGCCTTCAAATAGAAGGTTGCATGGCAATCAAAACCAAAAGGGAGACAAAGCATGAATTTTTCTATATCAAAATGAAAGAGTAAACATAAACAATATACAAATGTCATGGGAAAAAAAAGACAGCGCACATGAAACGTTTGACAGAAAGTGTTGCTCAAGTGAATGCTATTGGCGGATGTAAAATCCAAGAAGCCCTGCCTACGATGGAATGAAGGCATATACAAAACGTGAACTCTCACAAAATTCCTTAACAAAGAAATGTGGTCTCATCAATGCATGTCGTGATTGAAAATCAAGGGAATAGCGAGAAACTCATAAAAAATCAAACAGGGTCCCCTGTTCCTTGACCTAGATTTCTTGAATGCTGAAAAAAGGTAAACAACGCATAGCTAAATCAACAAGAGGTACGAATGTTACCTGTTCAAACACAAACGAGTGCTGGTGTAGAGCTTTTGAACCTTGAAGGCTTTCAATGACAGAGATCGACGGTGCCTTGATTTGTAAACAAGTTGGGGCATTTATGCAAGTTGGGGACGGTGGTCTTAAGCAGAAGAGCTTCTCCTGTGAGGTGTCGTCCATCCCATGCAATATTTTCTAGCGTGCGTGGTGCCTAGTGCAAGAAAAGGATACACATGCAACATCTGTGCCCTTCGTTTGGCAGCTGCCCAATTCCCCAAGGCGGCAAATATTTGACCAGACAACAACAGGTTTGTTGAGTCACCGGGAGGTTTGCAGTGAACCGCACACTGCTTGACGGCGGCCATTCTTGTTCTCAGGCGTGGGACTCAGATGAATTATGCCCTGGGTATCCCAAAAGTAGAGCCTATCAGCTAATAAAAAAGTAAATAAAAAGGTTCATTAAATGGACAAACGAACATAAATTCCTCAAAAACTCTCTATTACCATACTAACAAATACATTAGCTGTTCTAATACCACTGCCTCACGAAATTTCCCTGCTCTTAATTTCTTATTTCCCGATATTAGGTAGTAAAATAAAATGGCGTCATAATCACACCTCATCATCTTCCGGATTAAAATGAAGTTACCGGTCAAAAGTGATAAAGGCACGGTAAAAAACTAAATTAACTCGGATCTGTTTGTTTTAAGAAAGATAGTGGATCTTATCCTTTTGACTTTATGTGTATGACAGGGCCTCTAAATTAGCTAAAACTACCTCTAAATTAGAGCAGTAAGCGGGGATTTTGCCGTAAAATCGGGCTTAAAGCAAAGCCAATGCTTGTTCAACGGATAAGCTTTTAAGCTCGCTTTGGGCAAAGCCAAAGCTTAGTCTCCTCCCAACAGGTAGCTTTTATTTTTACAGGCGACTGTAAGAAATGAAAAATGACGGCCGGTTTCAGTAATCCTGAATTCGACGGTCAATTCCGGTGAATTCTCAGGCTCTTCTGAGATTTTTTATTTATTTTTGTTCTGTTTCCCCACTGTGGAATCAAGAAGGAAGACAACACAGATAATACTAATAACTTTCTGGTTGTATTGAGGGATCCGTGTGGCGGACAGATTGTGACGGCATCAGAGAACGGGAGACAGACAACGGAGACAGAGGACGACAACAGAGCAGTCGCAAGAAACGCTCCAAGAACTGGACCCGTCAAGAGAAGCTGCGTTTGATACGACTTCGTTCCGAGGTAGAGCCTCGGTTTGCGCGAAGCGGAAAGTCTGAGCTTTGGGACGAAATTTCTCTGGCCTTGCAGGGGGGAAATATCAATTGGTAATTGCAAACTGAAGATAATTGATGCTCACGAACCTTCTTTTTCCAGCATGGAAAAATCTGCTATGCGTGGCAAAATCCTTCTATTTTTAGCTAGCAGTTTAGTTTTAAAATAGTTTCTTTTAAAGCTTTATTTTTCCGCTTTCATTGAATAAAGCATGCACTGCATGCTTAGTTTTCTTTGTAATAAGGATAAAACATCTGCTGTTTTTTTTGTTTTTTCCTTTAGAGGGCAGCGTACTGTTTTTGAGGCTGCATCTTAAATCTTTATAAATTATCCCCTCTGTATTTCGTTTTTTAAAAAGCTGCAATACAAGAATATGTTTGATAGGAAACAGAGCACTTTGTTTTCACAAATTCATTGTGTGATTAATCTAGTTTTATATGTTCATTGATATTCATTGAGCTGTAAGTAATTACTGTGTTTCATTTGTTTTTTCTGTTAAATTTAAATGAGCTTATCAGCTGGCTGTGAGAACAGGGGATTCAATTTTGAATCTACACAAACGTTGTAGAAGATGAACGGGAGTGCAATTAATAACGTAAATGCGCCAAAAAACGACGCAGAAGATGTACGGGAAATAGCTTAAATGAGGCAACAAGAAAATCAGGTTGCGAAAAAAAGGGGAAATGGTAGAGAACGCAAGGAGGTTCATTCCACAAGAAATGTAAATGAGCAAAATGAACGGTAATAATTAGTCGTATCGTCTTGCATCCCTGTAGAATAGTCTGAGCCGTCGATCTCACTATTAACCCGGTTCACTTCATATAAGATACCCCTTCGACGTAAATAAGATTATGTGTAAGTGGGCACAATTTTTACAATGTAATGGATAAAAATAAAAATAAAAGAGAGAGAACTAGTAAATTCTAGAAAGGAGTATCTAGAAACTTGCAATACGCGTTTAGGTTACCTTCCAAGAGAGAAATTGGCAAGCAAAGTCACCGAATCGACAATGAAATCAACGATGACATAATTCGGGCAATTACAAAGGACTTGACGTAATTTATAATTGAATGAACAAATGGCAACGACATCGTCACAATCCAAGTCTATGGAATTTTTTTTCTTGCCGATTACTTCGGATTTATTGTTTCCTTGCTTCCTAAGTAAAGCAATAATGTAATTTGTGTGCAAGCTATATGTTCCACTTTTTGTCGTTTCTTAATTTTTTTTTTAAGACAAAAATATATTCTCATTTTTGGTTCAATATTAAACATATTCTCTTCTTTGTTCATATATTTCAGAGTCGTCAGACATATCACTTGGTGATTCAGCGCCAACATATGACCCAGTGATTCAACGCAACCATGAAAGCATATGAAATCATATTTGTTAACATTTCAATAAGTTTGCTGATTCTGCTTCACTTTTGTGTGGCGGATGTGGGCACAGCAACCTTTTATGGTCCTCCATATGTCCGTAAGTATAATCATCAGCTTTTAATAAACCATTTCACCAATATGAAGATGAAGATGCTGATTTTAGAGTGCTATGATAGCGAGGAGGAAGATGGAGGACATTTTACTATAAATCTTGTAACCTAGTACTAAGTTGAACTTTGATAAAGCTAATTCTGATAGGTTCATTTTTTATTTGGAATTTGCAGCAACGTCGTGCTATGGATACAACCAGAGGCAGTTTCCAGCTGGCAATCTTTTTGGAGCGGCTAATGACGCAATTTGGGACAACCAGGCAGCCTGCGGAAGGAAGTACAGAATACGATGTCTGAGCGGAACAAGTAATGAGAGAATCAATCCATGCAGAGAAAGATCGCTTGTCGTGAAGATTCTGGATTACTGCTCTTCCGCTGGATGTGATAATGGCGATGCAACTTTCCATTTATCTGCCGATGCCTTTTCTCACATTGCTCATTCCTCTGCTAACAAAATTAACGTCGAATATGAGCAGTAAGACTCCGTCTAACTACGGATCATTTACGATTATGGCAAACGAAATTTTACTTGGACTGAGCATTTTGCAAGCTAAGGGGATTCTGATGTTTTTTTGTTTTGTTTCTGTATGTACAGAGTGTGATGTATCAGACTTGGTCACGAAGTTTCAATTGTGCGTGCTAAAAGCAAGATTAGCAACATTACGATAGATCTACGCTATGCAATTAATATTTAATATTTGTTGTACCTCTTCAAGGATTAGAGGTTAGAATATTTTCTATGTGAAGATTTTTTATTTTTTTAAAGTTAAAATGTGAAATTATTATTTAAAATATCATTTAAAATATCGAATTTTTTTTTATCGGCAATCTTATCGGTTAAGAAGTTTCAGTTCTTTTTGGAGCCTTCATATTGTTCAAGATTTTTGTTTTCAATTTTGAATTAATCTATTTTATTTGATCAAAAAATTAATTACTCGATTTTCAAGGATTTACTTATAATAATATTTTTTATACAGTTTTGAAATTGTTGTATGGATTAATTTATTTCATCTAACTGAAAAATTAATGGTTCTGTTTTCATGGATAAGAACATGGAGTAGTATAATGGCATTTGAATTAAATGTGAATTTGTGGTTGGCACGTGGATTTGTATTATGAATTTTTATTAGTGTTAAAATTGAAGATAAATTTTTACATGAGATCTAGTTGTAGGGATTGGTTGTTGGTTTGACAAATTTCTAATGGTTAAGCCACAATGGCGATTTGTTGACACATGTCTCCAATAATGACTATACTCGAGTGACAAGGGTCATTCCTATTTGAAAGAGAAGTCAAAGCTATAATGCCACTTTTATCCAATAGTTGTTTAAGTAATAGCATTAGATTTAATATAATAAATATTAGAGTTAAGATAGTTAAAAATATGCAATGTTATAAAAAAAGATGAAAATAATCAATGCAAATTACAAATATGTGACAATTTGATAGTAATTATACATTAAATAATTAACAAAATAAATTAATAACAAATCTACATAACTTAATCAAATTACTATCAAAATCATATATAATATTTTCAAAATCAATTAACATCAAGGATTTCAATACTTATTTGAATTTGTGCACTTGGAATGATCATTCTCACTCTAGGAAGATTTCAATTGTATTGGTCCTCATAGCTATAGGACATCCAAGAGGAATTGATTCTTATTTAAAACCAAGACAATGCTTCCCAAGAATCAACATAGCATGCTCCAAAGTAATTACTCAAAATGCATAACAACCCTAGCTAGGACAATCCCGAGTGTACATTATACCTTGAGTTGGACACACACTAGCTGCCCCTTCTCCCATACCCATAGCCAGCAATCTAGGACACATAGCTGAAGATACTAATCCAAAATCTAGTAGAGATGAATGCAAAACACAATCTAAAGACAAAAGATGCCTCCTCTAAAGACAAAGAAGCGTCCTCCAAATATTGTCCCAAAGAATCCACACTCACGTCAAATTGCAAAGAATGATCATGTAGAGAATGAACAGAGGGTCTGAGTATTCCCTCAAAACAACTGAAGAAGGATCATATTCATCAAAGAGAATATGTATGCACTCAATGATGTCTCCCAAATTTGAAATGTGGGACTCAACAAACAAACCAACAATGTCTATCAAGTATGCATCCCAAGTAGATGTTGTTGGAAGATGATGTAGATCTTGTTGCACTAAATCACAAGTGGCCAAAATTGTGACAACACATGTATCATTAAATACAACATAAGATGGAGGAGATGAAATGCAAGGCTCAATAATGGGTTTCAATGTGAGAATGCCCAAGTTCAACTAGCCAAAAGTCTCCTCAAAATCATGGTCCACACTAGTGTGATCAACAACTGAAGGGACAAAGTCATCATCAAAAGAAAAACCTACAAAGGTGTACAATCAAGATGCACGATCAACCATCCCAATAGAAAAAAACTCTTTATTCTCCAAGCCCCTAATGATGACTAAATGAGGAGTGAATTCCACAATCCTCCCATCTCCACCATGTGCAATTTGATAGATGGAAAGAAGATTGTTTGACAAATGAGTCACACACAAAACATCATTGAAAATGCACTCCCCAATAACAAAAGATCCCTTCCCAATAAAACTCATGTATGTATTATTTCCCAACAAAATAAGAGACATACCACATGGCTCAAAAGAAGAGAATATAAAATATGAAGATGCCATATGATGAGATGCTCTTGAATCTAGAAGCCATCTCCCTAATCTAAGACTTATAGAAGCACAAAGAGCTTGTCCTTTTCTCCCTAATGTAATAACCAAACCAATATGATCTTTGTCCTTATTAGACTTTTTTGAATAAGAAGAAGTTGAAACAAACATTCTATAAGGAAAATCAATATGATTCTTTTTAAGAAGATGTTTCAATTCATCAATATCCTTCTTATAACAATAATTTTATTCATGTACAAGATTCTTACAATATGAACAAGTAGGATTCTCCTTATTAGATGATTTCTCTATGGAAGAGGATTTATTCTTTGCTTGATTTGAATGTGGATTATTCTTTGATTTTTTAATTTCTTTGATCCTAGTTGGCTTGATCTCCATCAATATTTATTTGGTAATACCTTTTCACCTTTTTGTCTTTTGCTCTCCATGCTCAAGAAATATATCCAAAGTATTATCTCTTTAAAAATGATATAAGAGGGAAATTTGAGTATTAAATTCCTTGGAAAAAATACACTAATTTGAGCATTCATTAAATTTTGATTTAACATACACGTATTTATATCAAAATCTATATTCATATTTTATGACTATAAGTGCATGATATTCTCTATTTATTTTTTAAATTTCACAATTTTATCTATCACACATACAACATAGTATAAAATTAAATTCACTTTTTATTGTAGATGGGTAATTGATAAATGTTTTTCTTTAGAGTTTATAACATGTGGCATACCCACATTCATCATCACTCATTGGGTGAATTAGAAAACCTTCCAAGGATTATTAATCCTATTTGATAGACCTTGTGTGAGATATATAGATTGATATGATAGCCTAAGATCTAATGATGTGGGGAAATTTTGTGAATGGGGTTTTCAACCTTTTAAAACGGTTGATTTAGCCTAAAGTCACCACATTTCATTGTTCTAGCCACCTTGGGTTATACCTAAAGCATTTTCAAACTCTTAATACCTAACCTAGTCACTCTTTTCAAGCCTACATAATCACAAAATTTGTTCTTATAGTGGTATTTAGGATCATACAAACACCTTGATCAATAATTATGGAGAAAACACATTCTCCTTGACTTAACAATACCCATGCATCCAAAACCTAGTGGATCATATTGTGCCACATATACCTTTTAATTTACCTTAACCAATTAGATGTTGAGGCATAGTGTATATACTGATAAAATCCTACAACTAAGTGGGAAAAAGAAAATATAAGGTTTTATTAAATTTATTTTACCATAGGACCAAGGTTAGCATATAATTCATAGGAATTGCCATGGATTTTTCTATGCTCCCTTGTCAAGTCATATTTATCCTCTCATTTCCCTAACTAATGGTTTATTACTTAACCTTGTGCCGGACTTGCATTCCCATATCATCAACCAATATAACTAAAACATAGTTCATTATTGGATTGAAAATATATGAATAAATAGGAAATAGAATAATGTAAATGATCTCTTATGCCATTTTTCCACATTATTGAGGATATAATTTAAAGTAAGTGCATAACCATAGGGATTGGTCATACTTTAAATTTGAAGTGTTAAATTAAAAGGAATAGAAATGTACGATAACTAGTCAACAAAGAAATATAATAAAAAGTGCATGAGTATAATGCAAATCTTGATTAGTTAGGATGACATCTAGTGCTGGATAAAAAGAGAGAAATTAGAATAATGGATATTATTAATTAAGTAAAATTATGAAGGCCAACAATAATTTCTCAACATAATAGTGCTCTCTAATACACAATAGGAGTGTGAGGCATCTTAGATCCCCTCAAAAAGTCAATTTTTTTTTTTTTTTTGTGTATAGTATCTAGTAACAAGTTTAGTGAAGGCGTGATATTTGTAAATAAAAATTTGAATGTTAACAAGGAAATATCAAGCTTGATTTTTACCATGAAACACATATATAACAATAATTTTAGAATAGTACAACCATTGTGTATAACCAATACAATTAAGGAAATGGATATGATTTGTTGAAAAATGGCATTCTATGGTTTAGGACATAGATCAACACTTTTCTCCAAATATCATTCAAGGAAACGCTATAGATCTCAATCCGAGGATGGAATGAGGGAAAGAGATCTGCAATAGGGTGTCCTAGGGTGTGATTAAAGACAATAAGAGGCTTCACCACTAAGCAAGGGATTCGAAAGATAAGAGATGTAAATGAAATGAAAAGTACTATGCAAAACCTAACTAAATGACCTAGGAAATTAAACTAAAAATTAGGATAACAAACTAAGAATGAATAGAGGTGCACCTAGAAGAAAGATGTGGTCAAAATGAGCTTCAAAACCTTGAAATCTTGTTGTTTGAAGCCTACAAGGACTCATACAATAGTCTATTCATATCAGTCCCAAACTAGGGTTTTTGGGTGGAAACAAGAATATAGAATTGTTGAATCAGGTCCTACAGAAAATACCCAAAAATAGCTATACTAGGACTCATACACCACAAGTGGCATATCAGTCTCGTTTTGTTGCGAAGTGTCTTAGGATTAGAATTTTGAACCAAAACTTTGTGAGCCTCTAAAGATGGATCAAATAAGCCTTTTCCCACTAGTTTCATGTAGATAGGTTGGATTTCTTGCTCTAGATTTGAGTTTCTATGAGCCTTGATGACTTTACATGACAACTTTTGTAAATTTTACAACTTTGCAATCTTGATACTTTTGAAGGCTTCAAATCCACTTTTTATTCAACCTATAAACCTGCAATCACACAAAGAGAGAAAGAAAAAGTGTTGTTTTTTTAGGGAATAGGGGTTTTCCTTGGTCAAACCTCATTTAGGTAATTAAACCAAATGATGAAACAATGAAATAAGGACATGAAACATGAAATGACGATACCTTGGATAATGTCTTGGAATACAAATATAAAAACTAACATGAAGTAGCCATGAAGAATGTAGATCTTGATCTCAAATTGGATATGGAACAATTCTTTCAAATGGATCTTCAATACTACATAAACAACATGCTTGATACGCTATGTCTTTGACATGATGATGGATCTTGAATTGTTGTAATAAATAATGAAGAAATATGCCTTTGAATGCTTTAGAAATGCTCTTGAATGCCCTTGAATACTCTTGTAATTATAAATTGATATTAGGAATGATCTCTTGAAAGTCTTAGGTGAAAATGAGTGAAATAACCTTGTATTTATACTTGTTTATAACAAATTCCTCAAAATTACAACACTACAAGTCAACATTAGATCTAGGAGAATAAAATACCACCAAGAATTTCAATTTAATTTAGGTTTAAGCCACATGGAACTCATACACCAGTTGTGGTGTATGAGTCCCATTCTAGGTTAGGCTTTGGGACACAATTTTCAAGAAATGCTTTGATTGATGTGAAATCAAGATTGGGGCCTCAAAACTTAGGTGGGACTCATACGCCAAAGGTGGCGTATGAGTCCCAAATCACTAAATCTGGGCCATACAATCCAAAAACACATGAATTATTATTGGATGTTGGTAAATGTTGGGACTGTCCTTGGAAAGATGCATTAATTAAGGCTTGTGGATGCAAAATAAGGCCAAATAAGGCATAAATAAGCCTAATTTACTAATGTGTGACCTTCAAAATTATACTCCCTTCTTGGAGATAGTACAATTCTTGGTCTAATTTGGACCTATCTTAGGTACCCTTGCATTAATTATCCTTTAAATAATCATTTATAGGCCTCTAAGACCCATTACTTTAGATCTCGAGGCTCATTTCACTTAAAAATCCCATAAAATTACTCAAATCACCAAAAATATTGAAAACCCACCTCAAAAAGCTAAGGTGGGATCCATTCACCACCTTGGGCGAATGAGTCCCCTTAGGTGGGATGCATTTGTCAAGGGTGGTGAACGAGTCCCATTTGGGGCCTTTTTTTATTTTGAGTGGGAAATTCACCATTTTAATACAAATTTTTGGTTGATGTCAGCCTTTGAGATCTAAATAATGGTCAATTAGGTGTTAATTCCTATATAAGCAAGTTTCCAAGCCATTTTGTTAATTCTAAGCACTTTGAGCAAGCATTTTTCAAGAGACAAGCATCAAGAGTCTTCAAGCAAGCTTTCACAAGAGCATTCAAGTTTTGAAAGCAAGCAAAGTTGAAGTGTTGGAGCAACATTAAAGTATTTTTGTAGCTCTTCAAGCTCACTTTCATTCAAAATATAGCATTGAAAAGGATTTATCATGGTTGTCTATGATGAATCATGATGGATTCTAGGTTGGGGAGATGCAACTAGCCATCAAGCCAATCCTAAAGACTTGTTTCCTAAGTGATTCCATCCTCCATTATCACTCTACATTTAGCCTAAGGAAGGTACAAGCATCATTATATCTCATTTAGGGAGATTGGAGATCTCCTCAAGTTAGTTATTCATCTTCATACTTCTATTATTGCATCATATTCTTATATATTAGAATAGGATTGCATAGTTATTCATCTTCATACTTCTATTATTGCATCATATTCTTATATATTAGAATAGGATTGCATCATGTTTTAGATTTCTTAATCTTAAAAACACTTAAGGCTAGGGTTTTTGTGCACATTTCATTATTTCTATCAAGGTTTAATTACCAAACTAGGGGTTTGACTTAGGCAAACCCCCCATTAGCAAATCAAGTTTATATTTTGTTTTGCAGGTACTTTCATGGATTCAGGTTTGGAACTCAAGTTGGAAGGAAAGAGTAGGTGTTGAAATGTAGATCAAAACTTTCAATTCCAAAAAAAGTGAAACAAGACTAATTCACCAAGAGTGGCAAATGAGTCCCACTATAGCTATTTTTTAGATCCATTTATAGATTTAAATGCAAAAACCCAATTTGGGACTAAATTGCCCAGGTTGGCGAATGAGTCATGTAGTTGGTCAAAAATTCAAAATTTCTAATTTTTTAGAGTTGCAAATAGTCACTTCCAGATTCCCAAGTGCACACTAATTATCTTACTACTTTTCTGTGTTGTTTTACTAGCATTTTTAGGTCATCTTGTAGGTTATCGCATTGAATTAGGATTTTGCATTACATCTTGCATTTTGTTGTCTTTCCAAGTTTGCACTTGGTGGTGAACCCCTTATTAGATCATATTCAACCCCTACAACAACCCTATTGCAAGATCTCTTTCAATTTTACATTGGGATCTCTAGGGTTATCCTTGAGTGGAAGCTTTGAAAGTGGGTGTGATAGCACTTAATATCCATATCCCCCACTTTCATTAGGTTCCATTTTGGTGAACCTTCCCTTAAAACATCATAATTTTGATTTGGAGTGCACGTACATCCCAGATTTAGCTTGCATTAGGATTTGCATTGGTTAATTTGCATTCTAGGGTTTCCAATTTTTCATTAGTGAAAGCTCATTTAGCTTGCACTTTTACATTTAATTTCATTGAAAATAATTTAAAATATGCACTTGCATCTCAGATCTAGATCATACAACATAAAAAACATAAAAATCAACCAAAAAAATATGAAAATTCTAAACAAAATCCCTACTAGGACTCATTCAAAACCTTGGGCGAATCAATCCCAATGCAAATTCTAAACTATTGCTTACAAAGTTAAATCTCTGATTTTCAATCTTTTCTTTTCCGCTATTGCTTTTTGTTACATTGAAATAATTAGAAATAGACTTATTTACATTCATTGTAATTATGGATAGAATTAGTTTTTTGCACTTTTCATTTTCAACATTTAGAGTAGGTTACATTAGACATAGGGGTAAGTGCACCAATCTATGACATAATTTAGGTGTCAAATTGTAAAAAATTGCAAAAAAGGCCAAAATGGGCCATTTGGTGAGTGCCAAATTGAAAAACAAAATAAAAGAAAAAAACATATTTCAAACCCTCATTTCTCTTTAACCCGTGGATTGATTTGGAGGATTAGAGGTCTGCAACTTGCGCTCGCCAAATATCATCCATTATTTACAATGTTAGCTTGCTATCTTTCACGAGGATGTCACCAACACCTAAGAGACATCAAATATTGTGAAGAGGTATGCATTTTTATTCAATTTATTTCGAATTTGATTTAGAATGCAGATTGAAATAGGTTTTTATAATAAAATTTTATTCTAATTATTAGGGAATGAATCTCCACCTCGAAACTTTGAGAATTCACAAGACTTCACCCCCTCAGGAAGAGCCTCCTATTCAAGAACAACCTGAAACCCCTCCATCAATTCATAGGCATCCTCAAGGAACACAAGAAAATATTCTAAATCAAATTGAAAATAATAAAAGAGACATTGAACAATTAATTGGAAGATTAATCGAGCATGCCGAAACCCACCCTTATAGGAGAGGGATTGTTGAATCATTGAAGTCAATTGTATCTCATGTAGGAGAAATGAGCAAGAAAATAAATTTTTGGTCAAATAAGAGGCATAAGATGAGACAATATTATGCTAGAGGTTTGTCATATGCAAATGTTAAAATAAATAAATTAGCAAAGCTGACTTGTGTGCCCTAATTATAGACCTAAAAACCAACTCACCTTTGTCTCATACATGCAGGAGATTCCCCATCGATTGGTGCCACCATGAGTTTATTAAAAATAAATTTTGGGAGTAGTGTTGGATGGTATTTGACCAACCTCCATGCAATAACCATGAGGTACCACAATACTTTTGAGGAAACTCTATTGTCAGTTTATCCTCAATAAGATGCCAAATTATTTTGACATCTTAGACTTTCAGGGTAGAGGTGGGAGCTCCACACATGATAGACCTGCTACACGACGTAATTGACAGTTGGCTCCAAGACCCTTGGCCAGACCCATGGTGGAGCATGTCATCATTCCTTCCATTGTTAAGGATAGTGTAGAGGTGGACATGCTAGAGTCAATTGGCTCACTCACCCAGACCATTTTACAATGTGTGAGGCCTCTAGTAGAGCCTGGTGTGGAGGAGAAATGTAGGCCTCGAGCTCCACCCCACCATTGTGGCGTTTGTGGTGCAGTTTGCACGTACAATTATCAGAGTGCTCGAGATGCAGCTACACAACCTACATTAGTTGCAGACACGATGACTTTCACAGATGATTTGTTGAATGATACATTCAACATTGACAATCAAGTAAAATTCAGCAAGTTCATTTAATGTTATTTATTAAATTATATATTTTGAAATTTAAGAATAAGTAAATTAGTATAATTTTCCTTTGATGAAATTATAGGGTCAAAGTGTTCATGAGACGTGCCCCATTCCTGTACAGACCCTTATTTGTTCTCGACATTGACTCCACAGGTATGTAACTAGTATTAAAGATATTATTATTGCATTTGAACAATTGAATTTAATATTTGAATGTTTGTCTTAGAACATGCTTTGGATTTCAAACAGTTTCCTAGTGGACCTTCGACCTACACACCTCACAATTCATTTCCTCAAGGACCTTACACTTAGGTAGCCTTTATTAAATAATGCTGTTGTAAAACAATGTTAGCTAGTTTTTATAATTTTTCATGTATACAAATCTAAAAAATTGAGGAGAAACACAAACATTGCATTTGTATTCCTTGATCATGTCACATTATCTTCTCCTAATTCACTTTTTTTTTCCTTTATTTCTTCCTAATCCCATCCCACTAACATTTAATAGTTCACCCTACCATTTACTCTTTCATTTTCCATTTGCAGATGTTGACATCAGACAACCCTAGTGATGTTGGTGGCACGATGGACCATGGAGTTGTTGCAACAATAGCTAGTTCTGATCCATTGAGAGGGGTATGCAACAGATTAGTCAATTTGACATTATATTTTCTCTTTTATGGCCTATTATAGAAAATTTTCATGATACTTTTTTGTATCTTAATTTCTATCTTGATGGTTTCTATAGGTGGTTGTCACTCCAAATCGTGGATGTGGTAATGATTTAAATGTGAATGATGACTATTTGTATGCGGTAAGTGATTATGTTTTATATGTCATCCCAAAATTCAATTTTTTTGTATTAACATCTTTACATTTTATTGTATTAGTTGAAGGTCCAGAGCGAAGAGAGGAGGACTAGTGAGCATGTTTGAAAGACTAGGGAACCAACAGTCACTCCATCTAGCCAAAATTTGAAGGTAGCATGGGATCTATTTCCTTCCCCTAGAGGGAAATGACTATATTAGGGTCATTTGTTGTATGCCTATGTGGCATTTTGGAACATATGTTTTGTACAAGAGAAATATATGTGACATTTTATGTCCATAATAAGGCTCCTTCGTACTAAGCCTGTATTGATTTTTTGGATATATTGTGTACCTTACGGATTTTTGATTAAAAAAATCTTATTTTGCTACTGCCATTCTTGAATGATGTTATCATGTGTATTGTGTAAATATTATGCTTGAATGTTGTAGGCATGGATTTTGTTTACATCTAATGCTTAATTAATTACTGTTGATTTCTCAATAAGCTCCATCTAAAGCATATTGTGTAAATAAGCTCCATTCAAGACTGGTGGTTTGTATCCTTTGGAATGCTTCAATTACTTGTGCCTCACTTATTCACATGTATGCTTCACTTATTCACATATATACTTCATGTATAGTGCATGTATTCATGTGTATGCTTCATGCTTCCAATGCATAGCAGCAAAAATATTTTGGGGAAAAATTTGACAAACCAAAAGTATAAGAGGTTTTTTAAAAGTCAGGAAAAAATCATATTTGAAAAAAACGTAAAAAAATGTAGAAAAAGAGATAAAATCTATTTATTTTGAAATTGAAAGGTATTTCCATAGCATATAGAGATATAGAGAGCAAATAAAATAAATATTTTAAATAATGAATTGTAAAAAATATTTTTTGTAGTTTATATTCATATTGTTGATTACATTTTATTGCACATCTATCAAAGTCAAAGCATTACTTCACACTACATAACTAATAACTAGATGTTGATAGATGACAAAATTTCAATTAAAATATAGCTTTTACAAAGTCAACCTAATCAATTATGAAATTACTTCACATTACATAAATAATAAGTAGGAGCAGTTGCCAATTGCATTTTGTTATCATAACATTCTATGAGGCTAGATTTCTTTGACGTATTTTATCAAATAGTTCACTGCCTTGTCTATGTTACCACATTTTTCATACATGTCTAGCAAAGTATTTTGTCAAATAGTCAATTGCCTTGTTGCTATGGCTAAAATCATAAAACAAGTGCTTTCGAACAAGCTATGGATGCTTTGAAAAAATCTATCAAAAGCATAACAACAAGCAATACTGTAGATAAGGAAATGAACTGATTGAAAAAAATGCCTAAAAGAAATGTGGTCTCATGGTGATGGAATGCCATGACATGAAAATTGCTATGGATTTTCATGCCATTCCATGATACCATAAGACTATGTTTCTTTGAGGCATTTTTTCAAACAATTCATTGCCTTGTCTATGCTAGCACATTTTTTGTACATATTTACCAAAGCATTTTATCAAACAATTCACTGTCTTGCTAATGTGGCTAAAAGCCTAAAATAGGTGCTTGCAAACAAGCTGTGGATGCTTGGAAAAAATCTATCAAAGCACAATAAGAAGCAATAACATAGACAAGTGATGCAGCGACAGGAGACCCAAACCCACTCAAAGTGTGAACTTTCCTTCAAGAGGCATCTAACAAGAATAAAGGGATCTATTGGACCAATCCCAACAACTCCCAAATTTTGAAATCAATCAGAGGTAGGATTTCCCATTTTCACCCTTGCAAACCTAGTAGCAGTGCAAACCTGTTTTTATGCACTTAACTCCACAATTTCCCAAAAAACTTGACAAAAAAAAGGATGATTTAGACACCAATTATAGAGTTACACAAATATCTTATCCCCCCATATGACTCCTTTGGAAAAAAATTCAAAATACTGACTTTCTCACCGTTTTAGGCCTCCAAATAGGTCAATTTTACAAAGGACCCCCCTCTTAAACTTGTGAAAAAACTTCGATACTTCATGGAAGAAATTTTCAAGTTATCAAACCCCAAAATCCCCCATTATATTTCATTTTTACGACCACCTCCACACAAAACCCAAAAACCCTTGTTTTGTGCACTTTTGATGAGGGTTTATTGAAAAAGACACTTCTAGGCCCTTCCAAAACTTTCCACCGAGTCAAACACCCTTGAATTCACCCCCAAAAGCTTAAAATTTTATAAGATAACTTTTCCTAACTCCCCATCATCAGATTCAGGTCTGTACCCATTAAATTCAGGCATTTTCTAATGGAAACAACCCTAGGGACTCACTAAAATCAAGAAATATGCCTTCCCTACACAAAAAAAGATGCATACATGTTTATTTCACCTATCTAAGCCTATCCACCAAGTTACAATACTATATCATGGGTGGAAGGCTTAGAGACCCATTTTGTTCCCTTTCAAAACCCCCAAAATAGGGTAAATGAGCAGTCCTAGAAAAATAAAGATTTCTCCCTCAATTTGAATGATTAAGACCTCAAATTTGAAGCATTAGAGAGCTAACAAATGTACCTACAACATCTAATAATTTTTAGAGCAAAGTAAGGCTTTACGGGTCTATACCAAGCCTTCAAAGTTTAGAAAAACAAGAAAAAAGTTGTTGAGAATGTTGTATTTCATGAAAATAAAATGTGTACAATCTTCAAACTGCCTTCAACAACCCTGCACGATCCATTTTTGAGGCTTTTATAATGATTACATTCAAATCCAACTTCTCCCAATGTCTATAACTACCAAGTAACAACTTTTCAAAGGAGGTAGCTATTGGTTTTCAAATTTGTTGCATTTATGCAACTTACAAATTTGACATTTTCCTCCTTCTAAATCTTTATTATTTCCTAATCCCCTAGACCCTCTTAAATGAATTCCTATTCTACTTACCTTGACAAAATTTTACCATCTTGACAACTTTTAACATGATTACAAGTTATGGCTGAATTATCAAATGAAGACTCTAACTCATTTTGGAAACATGAGAATGGTCTACGTAGACCTTATTGAAACAAAAAAAACTCAAACTCTCCTATCTTAACCACAATTCCATCCATGACCATTCAGTACCATATCAAGAGGCTTGGTGCTCCTGCACCAACAAGGTAGTGAACTATTCAAAAAAATACCTCAAAGAAATGTGGTCTCAATGTGCTTGTCATGGCATTCCATCACCAAGAGAACACATTTCTTTGAGGATTTTTTTTCAAAAAATTCACTGCCTTGTCTATGCTACCACATTTTTCATACATTTCTACCAAAGAATTTTATCAATGAATTCACTGCCTTGCTACTATGGCTAAAAATCTAAAGTAGGTGCTTTCGAACAAGCTATATGGATGCTTGGAAAAAATCCATCAAAGTGTAATAGTAAGCAATAACATAGACAACGTAGCGAACTATTTGAAAAAATGCCTCAAAGAAATGTGGTCTCATGGTGATGGAATTCCATGACAAGCAAATTCCTTGGATTTTCATGGCATTCCATCACCATGAGACCACATTTCTTTGAGGCACTTTTTCAAATAGTTTACTACCTTGTCTATGCTACCGCATTTTTCATACATGTCTACCAAAGCATTTTATCAAATAGTTCACTATCTTGCTACTATGACTAGGAGCCTACAACAAGATATGTTTTCCATCTCCTATTTTCAGCTTGGGGCAGACTTTAAGTTGTCTTTTCCATGTATGCTTTGAGCTAGGCTGACTTTATGTTGTCTTTTCCATGTATGCTTTGAGTTGGGTAGACTTTACTTTTGTCTTGGACAAGTATTATTCAAGCCAAGGGTGGACTTGATAGCATTTTGGACATAGATTTTCTTTCCCAAGTGAACTTTGCATCATCTTGGACATTTTCCTTGAACATGGGCATGGTGGACTTTGCTTGTGCCTTGCCAAGATTAGGCAAAATTTCTCTTGACTTAGACATGCTTATTTTCCTTCCAAGAAAAAATTGAGAAAGGTTATTGTAGAGGGGAAAAACACGATCCCATAGGCTCAAGCAAGAATTTTCTAAGCATCACGGTGTCTGAGTAACGTCATGCTAAAGTTTGCAACCATTTTGAACTTCAAACTCTTAAGGGATTCAACCAGTTGAATGTAGCTTAGAGAAATTCAACACATTTGGGTGTGAAAGAGGACCATTTCTAGTGTAAAAGTACCCACTCGGATGTGTTAGAATAGTTATTTTTCTCACACGAGTTGCAGAATGATAGTTGCACCACTTTTCAACTTTGCACTACTTGCATTTGACAACTTTTTCCCCAAACAAAGTCTCACCTCCATAGGAAAATACCTTCGAGATGGAAAAAACTAAGAGAGGTTATTGTAGAGGGGCACAAAAATATCCCATATGATTAGATGAGAAGTTTCTAAGCCCCATGGTTTTCGAGTAACGTCATGCTGAAGTTTGCAACCATTTTGCATTTTAGACTTTTAAGGGATTCAACCAGTTGAAAGTAGCTCAGAGCAATTCGGCACATTTGAGTGTGAAAGAGGACCATGCCTAGTGTAAATGTACCCATTCAAATGCATTGGAATAGTTAGTTTGGTCACACAAGTTGCAGAATGAAAGTTGCACCACTTTGCAACTTTGCACTACTTGCATTTGACAACTTTTTCTCCAAGAAAAATCTCACTGCAACAGGAAAATTCCCTGAGATAGAAGAAATTGAGAGAGTTTATTGTAGAGGGGTACAAAATGATCCCATAGGATATGACGAGAAGTTTCTAAACCTCATGGTGTCTGGCTAATGTCATGCTGAAATTTGCAGCCATTTTGCACTTCAGACTCTTAAGGGATTTAGTTGGTTGAACATAGCTCAGAGTGGATTAGTGTGTTTAGGTGTGAAAGAGGACCATTCCTAGCGTACAAGTACCCACTCAGATGTGTTGGAATAGTTACTTTGGTCACACAAGTTGTAGAAAGAAATTTGCACCACTTTGCAACTTTACAATACTTGTATTTGACAACTTTTTCCCCAAGTGAAATCTCGCTGCCATAGGAAAATGCCTTTGAGATAGAAAAAAATGAGAGAGGCTATTGTAGAGTGACACAACACGATCCCATTTTTTTTTACAAAAATTTTCTAAGCCTCACGGTGTCTAAGTAATGTCATGCTGAAGTTTGTAGCCATTTTGCACTTCAAACTCATAAGGAATTCAATTGGTTGAACGTAGCTCGGAGTGATTCGACGTGCTTGGGTGTGAAAGAGGAACATGCCTTGCATAAAAGTACCCATTTAGACATGTTGGAACAATTAGTTTGGTCACACGAGTTTCATAATGAAAGTTGCACCACTTTGCAACTTTGCACTACTTGCATTTGACAACTTTTTTCCAAAGCAAAATCTCGCCGCCATAGAAAAATGCCTTCGATATAGAAAAAACCGAGAGAATTTATTGTAGAGGGGCACAAAAAAATACCATAGGCTCTAACGAGAAGTTTCTAAGCCTCATGGTTTCTAATTAACGTCATACTAAATTTTGCAATCATTTTGCACTTTAGACTCTTAAGAGATTCAATCGCTTGAACATAGCTCGAAGTGATTCGACGCATTTGGGTGTGAAAGAGGAGCATTCATAGCATAAATGTATCCACTTGGATTATTTGGAATAGTTATTTTGGTCACATGAGTTGTAGAATGAAAGTTGCACCACTTCGCAACTTTGCACTACTTGCATTTGACATCTTTTTCCCTAAGCGAAATCTCATCGCCACAAGAAAACACCTCTAATATAACAAAAATAGAGAGAGGTTATTTTATAGGGGCACAACATGATCCCATAGGCTCATATAAAAATTTTCTAAGCCTCATGGTGTCTGAGTAACGTCATGTTGAAGTTTGTAGCTATTTTGCACTTCAGACTCTTAAGAGATTCAACCAGTTAAATGTAGCTCAGAGTGATTTTGTAGGTTTGGGTGTGAAAGAGGACTATTCCTAGCATAAAAGTACCCATTCAGATATGTTGGAACAATTATTTTGGTCAAACGAGTTGCAGAACAAAAGTTGCACCACTTTGCAACTTTGCACTACTTGTATTTGACAACTTTTTTCCTAAGTGAAATATCACTGCCAAAGGAGAACACCTCCAAGATAGAAAAAATTGAGAGAGGTTATTTTAGAGGGGCACAACATGATCCCATAGGATTTCATGAGAAGTTTCTAAGCCTCACGGTGTCAAAGTAATGTCATGCTGAAGTTTGCAACCATTTTGCACTTTAGACTCTTAAGGGATTTAGCTGATTGAATGTAGCTCAGAACGATTCAGCACGTTTGGGTGTGAAAAAGGACCATGAATAGTATAAACATGTAGAAGTTGAAAAACCAACTTCACACTCCCCAAGAATCACCTGCAAGCAATCACCTATCACATGCAACATATATTTAGAACAAAAATAAGAGATGTTCTGTAAACCCTCAAAGCAAGTTTGTGCAAGTAAAAATCATCATAATGATTATTGAATGTAATTTTTTTACAAATAATACAAAATACTTCAAAAAGGAAATGATACAATAAAGCAAGAAAAAACAACCCTAATCTTATCTTGAGCAAAAAGACAACTCAATAAGATAGGGATAATAATTAACTTAGGAAATAAAATATGCCTAAGTAAACTTATGCTAAAGTGTAATTAAATAATTAATTACACCAACACCACCCCATAAGTGCAACTTAGGGAGAAGAAAATTATTATGCAAGAGATGAGTCTCAACAACAAGGCCTGATCAGGTACTCATCTACAAATGCAATGCAAACTAAATCAAACAGGGTAAAGGAGAAAACCACATGGGAACAAAACTCCTCCCCAAAATAGAATGCAAACTAACTAAGTGATGAAAGATGGAGGACTCCATAAGACCCCCCAAGGACCATCCATCACAAAGATACATAAATGAATCCCCCCATAAGAGAGGAAGAAACAGACCATAGATCCCCCTAGAATGAAGTAACTCCAAAAAAAGTGAAGAAACTGTATCTCCTGAAAGAAGTGAGAGGGAAGAGGCCGAATGAAAGCAATCTCTGAAGGTGAAGAAGGTGTAGCCCAATATGTCTCCACAAAATTAGGTGTGACCTCAACAAATGAAGAAGTCAAAGTAGGTGAAGACTCAATAGAAACCTCCAAAGATGTATGATCAACTGGATCCTGCTGCACTGAAACATAAGAAGCAACAAGAGGTGGAGGAGATGGAATGGAATGCTCGAGAATAGGATCTGAAGTGAGAACTCCAATGTTCAAGAAGCCAAATCTCTCCTCTAAATGATGATGCACACTAGAAGTGTGAGGACCAACTATAGGAACAAAAGAACCATCAGTAACAAAATCGGTGAAGGAATACAACCGAGATGAGTGATCCACTATCCCAGTAGCAATAACTACTCTACTCTTCAAGTCTCTGATGATAATTGAATTAAGTGTGAACTCCATAGATCTCCTAGTGCCTCCATGTGTGATCTGATAAATGGAAAGAAGGTTGTTTGTCAAGTGAGGGACACACAAGACATCCTGAAAGGAGTGGTCCCCAAAACTAATAGACCCCTTCCCTGTAACACTCACGTAAGTGTTTTTTCCCATAAAAAAAAAGACATAGTGCAAGGCTCAAAGGAACATAGTTTGTGAAGATGCCATATGATGAGATGCTCCTAAATCTAGAAGCCATCTCCTTGATCCAATACCTGAAGAAGCACAAAGAGCATGTCCCTTCATATTTGATGAAGTATGTAAACCAGTTGTGCATGTGTTATGCTACTCTGAAGAAGAAGAATGAGGAGAAGAGGATGATGCAGAAATCCTAGAAGGAAATTCAATTTGATGTTTCTGAAGAAGATGTTTCAGCTCATCAATGTCCTTGTAACAATTATGTTCTGCATGTCCTTCCCTCTTGCAAAATGCACATGTAGTCTTCTCCTTCCTAAATGATTTCCCCTTAGAAGAGGAGGATGAATTTGAGGACTCCTTTTTCTGCTCATGAGGTTTGGAATCCTTTTGTTTTTGTTTCTTTCCTTTTCCTATAGAATCCTTCTAATCTCTGAGCTCCTTTGATGCAATGAGTTCCTTTGAAGAGGAAGAAGGTTTCACCATGCCCATGCTAGCTAACTTAGCTTTCTCTCAAGTGATAGATGAAGCAAAGTCATCAAGAGATGGCATAGTGAATCTCATACCAAGTGCATCCATAGTGGCATAAAAGGTAGATATAAAAACTGAATAATCTAGTCCAAGCTTAGAAAGAATGCACAATATCAATTGAGAGTCTTCTTTTTGAACACCACACTATGACAATTGTAACATATAAGAGACTTGAGTTTGGTGAAAAACTCTTGGATGTTGTCAAAATCCCTAGGATTTAAGCCAATAAGCTCATTCTCTAACTGAAACCCTCTCATAGTATCCTACTTCCCAAAAAAAGACTCTAAAGTAGTCCAAATCTCATTGGGTATAGTGCAAGACTCAATGTGAAAAAGGTCGGATGAAAGAGATAGACATAATGTACCATAAGCTTCATCACACTTATTAAACCATTTTCTCTTTTCAGTAGCACCTATAGGTTCAATTTATGTACCCATGGTTACCCTATACAACCCTTTATGTTTCAAGTGAATCTCCATTTGTTTTTTCCAACCAAAATAGTTGAATGGAGTAAGGGGTACAATATTATGTAAATCCATGGTAGAAAAATAGTAGTATATACTCTCAAATAAAAAAAATTCCTCTTTGATCTAATTTTTTTTTGATTGCACGTTTCCCAAGAAAATAACTCACAAAAAAAGGCTGAGTTCTGACAAAAAAATCAGATACATAGAGAAAATTCTGAAAAAATAAAGTCTAAGATCTGAGAAGAGGTTGGAAGCAGCTTTCTGACGCCTATTTGTTTTTGAAAAACTGATAAACGAGGCAAAAGATATGCCCTCCAGAGTGAAAACAACAACTTTGACTTCAGAGGCAGAAAAATGCATCAAAATGAAAAATTCAGTAAATCAAACCTCCACCATCAGATCCATCGTCAAATCAACTTTTCGATGACTATTCATTTTCAAAAAAATACCCCTATTTGCAAAAGTGATGAGCAAATGAAAAAAATGCCTGAAAATGGAACCTTGAATGCTAAACAGGGGCAAAAATATGGCTCCTTCAGCTCGGCACCCAGTCGCCCATATGACCGCAGGTTGTAGGGGTTTATTTAAAAAAAAACCACTAGATTAGGGTGCAGCTCCTCGTCACAATGTGACCGCTGGCTTTGAGAATGGTCCCACTGGGGCTGACCTAGGTGCGGAGGCTGGTGCCAGGTCCTCCAAAGGACCGCAGGGATAAGAGCTGAGTGGCTAGCGGCGGGTGGTTGAATGGGCGGAGCCAAGCACCAGCACAGGAGGGGCGGTGGTGGCCACCGAGCAGCACTGCGGTGGCCGCTTGGCAGCGCTACCCTTTATAACTAGAGGTGCAGAAAACAACTACATTTTTTTTTAAAAAAAATTTGTCCACATTTTTTGAGAAATTTTGCCTCGGGAAGCGAGCTGGGGAGGCCGTACGACCTCTCTAGCTAATTGTTTTTTTCCTTTTTTCCAATTTTCACCAAAATCGATGAAACAAAAGGCATTTCTAGGGTTTTTGGACGCTCTGATCGTAATGGCAATGCCCGTTTGGCCCAAAACTGCACAGAAAAATAGGCTACCCCCAAATCTACCAAAAATCAACCTAACTTAAAACCCTTGCATAGAAAAAGACGTTGTGAGAGAATATCTTCAGATCACGAACATGCAGCAACAGGTTTGGATCTCTGATACCATGTAGAAGTTGAAAAACCAACTTCACAGTCCTCAAGAATCACCTGCAAGCAATCACCTATCACAAGCAACATATATTCAGAAAAAAAAAGAGATGTTATGTAAACCCTCAGAGCAAGTTTGTGCAAGTAAAAATAAGCATAATTATTATTGAATGTAATTTTTTTTAAAATAATACAAAAGCCTTCAAAAAGGCAATGATGCAATAAAGCAAGAAAAAACAACCCTAATCTTATCTTGAGCAAAAAGATAGCTCAATAAGATAAGGATAATAATTGACTTAGGAAATAAAATATGCCTAAGTAAACTTATGCTAAAGTGTAATTAAATAATTAATTACACCAACAAAACATACCCACTCAAATGCGTTGGAACAATTAGTTTGGTCACACGAGTTGCAGAATGAAAGTTGCACCACTTTGCAACTTTGCACTACTTGCATTTGACAACTTTTTCTCTAAGCAAAATCTCGCCGCCATAGGAAAATACCTCTGAAATAGAAAAAACCAAGAGAGGTTATTGTAAAAGGGCACAAAATGATCCCATAGGCTCTAATGGAAAGTTTCTAAGCCTCATGGTGTCTGAGTAACGTCATGCTAAAGTTTGCAACCATTTTTCCCTTTAAACTCTGAAGGGATTTAGTCAGTTCAATGTAGCTAAGAGCGATTTGGCACATTTGGGTGTGAAAGAGGACAATTCCTAATGTAAACATACCCACTCAGATGCGTTGGAACAATTAGTTTAGTCACGTGAGTTGCAAAATGAAAGTTGCATCACTTTGCAACTTTGCACTACTTTCATTTGACATCTTTTTCCCCAAGAGAAATATCGCCGCCACGAGAGAACGCCTCCAAGATAGAAAAAATATAGAGAGGTTATATTAGAGGGGCACAAAATGATCCCATAAGCTTTGATGAGAAGTTTCTAAGCCTCACAGTGTCCAAGTAACGTCATGCTGAAGTTTGCAACCATTTTGCACTTTAGACTCTTGAGGGATTCAACCGGTTGAACGTAGCTCAAAGTGATTTAGTGTGTTTGGGTGTGATAGAGTACTATTCCTAGCATAAAAATACCCACTTAGATATGTTGGAATAGTTATTTTGGTCATACAAGTTGCAAAATGAAAGTTGCATCACTTTGCAACTTTTCACTACCTGCATTTGACAACTTTTTCCCCAAGCAAAATCTCACCACCACAGGAGAACACCTCCAAGATAGAAAAAACCAAGAGAAATCATTGTATAGGGGCACAACATGATCCCATATGCACTAACAAGATGTTTCTAAGCCTCATGGTGTCCAAGTAATGTCATGTTGAAGTTTGCAGCCATTTTACACTTCAGACTCTTAAGGGATTCAACCGGTTGAACATAGCTTAGAGTGATTCGACGCATTTGGGTGTGAAAGAGGACCATGCCTAGCATAAACATATCCACTCAAACACGTTGGAATAGTTAGTTTGGTCACACAAGTTTCAGAATGAAAGTTACACCACTTTGCAACATTGCACTACTTGCATTTGACATTTTTTTCCCCAAGCAAAATCTTGCTGCCACAAGAAAATGCCTCCGAAATAGAAAAAAATGAGAGAGGTTATTGTAGAGGGAAAAAACATGATCCTATAGGCTCAAACAATATTTTTCTAAGCCTCATGATGTTTTAGTAACGTCATACTAAAGTTTGCAACCATTTTGTACTTTAGACTCTTAAGGGATTCAACTGGTTGAATGTAGCTCAGAGCGATTTTGACACATTTGGGTGTGAAAGAAGACTATTCCTAGCATAAACGTACCCACTCAGACATGTTGGAACAATTAGTTTGATCACATGAGTTGCATAATAAAATTT
Organism: Sequoia sempervirens; assembly: GCA_007258455.2. Lineage (NCBI taxonomy): Eukaryota > Viridiplantae > Streptophyta > Pinopsida > Cupressales > Cupressaceae > Sequoia > Sequoia sempervirens. The sequence goes on from VDFB02281492.1 coordinate 528,029,804, forward strand.
GTACCACTTTGGAACTTTGCACTACTTGCATTTGACAACTTTTTCCCCAAGCGAAATCTTGCCGCCACAGGAGAACTCCTTTGAGATAGTGAAAAGAGATAGTTTTTTGTAGAGGGACACAACATGATCCCATAGGATTTGACAAGAAATTTCTAAGCCTCACAGTGTTTGTGTAATGTCATGCTGAAGTTTGTAGCCTTTTTGCATTTCAGACTCTTAAGGGATTCAGCTGGTTGAACGTAGCTCAGAACAATTTGGTGCATCAATCAAAATACCATTAGACAGTCCTCAAACTGCCTCTAAAACAAAAAATTCTTCAACCACTGAGTCAAAACTCTCTTGCTAGGATCCTCTTTCATGAAACCCTCATTTTTCACCAAATAAGTAGGTGTTTATTGAAAAACCCATCTCTAGACCTCTTTCAACCTCAATCTTTTCAAACACTCTTATTTCACCCTACAAAAACTTAATTCACCTTCAAATTATGCTTCCCCCAAATTTCTCACACATTTCCTTCTTAAAACCTCTCAATTTCACCCATTTTCACTCTTTGTTCAACTAGGGCTTCAAGCCAAAACATCCAAATGACCTACCATGCCTTTGTAGACCTTCTATCACATCAAAATCCACCTGATAACACTAAAACAACCAGGTTCTAACCTTCTTCCAAACTATTGCTTTAATCTGCTACTTCAAGCTATGCCTCCTAGGCCTAAATTCACATTTTTTCCATAGGGGCAACGTGGAAATTTCCACCAAATGTATTTTACACCCATTGTATTCTACTATAACTCAGTGGAATGGCATAATTAGGTGTAGGGGGCATGTGTCATGATTTTAAGAGCAGGGGTGGCCTTTTGGAGGTTTGGGCATGATGCCTAGTTGTTAAGAATGTGTGTTTCAAGTGAAATTTGGAGGTTAAGAGTAGGTAGTGATGGAAAACACTTGGGGAAACACTTTCTAAGAGTTAATTAAGGGAAGACATATTTGAAGGTGTTGGAGGCATTCAAATGGTAAGGAGAGCTCTGAAGGTGAGGTTTTCAATAAACCCCCTTTCAAACTTGTTAAAAGTGAGGGTTTTGAGTTTTGGAGTGTTGGTGAGTGTTTCATTAGAAGACGATTGTTGATTTAGTGCTTATGAAATATGTAGTGTGAGACAATGACATTTGTGTATTTAAAATTTAAATTTAAAATGTTAAACTTTACCATTGTTCTTGTCTTCAAAGTTGTTTAAACTATATAATTTAACCATAATATAACTAAGCAATATATGATATAATTTAACCGTTATTCATTATTTTTTATTGTCAACTATATAATATAACCATTATTTTTTATGATATTGTACATTGATATTTAACCATTGTTGAAGATTAAATTTTTGAATAGTTTAAACATGCACATGATGAACAAATTTTTTCGATTCTCAACTTCTATATATCAAATTATCCAATAATCAAGTATATGTCCATATACAAAAATGGCATCAACGCCAACTCAAACAAATTTTTACAAAGTGTGGCATATTCCATCTTGATATCTATTCATAATATACATGCCAAAATTTCTATCTCATCCTAAACTACTAGTGGATCATCAAAATGGAGCCTCTTTGAAGCACTCTTTGGCTCTGAAGGTAACTGGACAAGAAAAATTCAAACCACAATCGAGATTAGTTATATTATATAATTTAAAATTGAATAATTAACATCAAAATCAATATACATTAAATTATAATTGAATTCTAAAATTGAAATCTTGATGACCTCATATATATATACCTCTTCAAACCATCATGAGTCCTAGAATATGCCCCTCTCAAAGAACCAATCATACCAACTTTTACAATGTCAATCTATATAGGTGAACACAAAAACATCAAATTGATACAAGTTAGCATACAATTTTTGGTAATAGGAACATATTTACCATTGAACACAAAATAAAATAAACACATACCTCTTTAGGCATCTTTTTTTCTTTATCTCCTTCAGGTGTTTCGACACCTCTTCCTTGAGGTGTTTCAACACCTGCTCCTTCAAGTGTTCCAACACCTACTCCTACAAGAGGAAAATAAGATAAACATATAAGTTAATATATAATTTTGTTAATGATAATTCAAATGACAATCATGTATAAAATGCAGGAATTCAGGCCTAAAAGGTGTGGGTTGAAGTAGCGTATTGAATAATTTGTTTTGAAGAAGGATAGAATTAGTTGGTTTTAGTGAGATCTTGTGGGTTTTGATGTGTTTGAAGGTTTTCAAGGACTAGGGAGGTCATGTGTATGTTTGGGCATGAAGCCCTAGTTGAGAGAAGCACATTTTTTAATGTAAATTTGAGGTTTTAGAGACTAAAAGTAGGTGAAGTTTGGGAGCAGCATAATATTAAGGATTATTAAGCACGTGCAAGCTTAAAAAAGGGTGTTTGAAGTGGTCATAAGGTTACAAGAGGCCTGGAGATGTTTCTTTCAATGTATTCTCCAAAATCCCACTATACTGTAGGGGCAACTAGGCCAATTAGGCCTCTTTTCCAAAGAGACACCTTCCCAAACACTTTAAATCAAGTCAAACACCATGGGTAGTCATTAAATAGGTTACCAACCTTAAGATTTCATAATTTTCAGAGCTCCAACCACTTACCAAGATACCAATCCACTAAACCCTCACTCTTAAGCCACCAAACCTAGGTTTTCCAAGGAGCCTTATTGAAAATCACTCTTCCCACAATTAACTCTCACATTCAACACCCAAAACATACCATATGATATCTATACATGTTCAAAAGACTGTCACAAATGACTGCCCCAAATGATTTCATCCATTCACACTCTAAAACCACTCAAAATCACACATTTTCACACCTAAGGCTACATGCCATCACTCCAAAATGATCTCCCCTACTCCAAGAATCATCTTCTAACCTTTTACCCACCTAATGGACTCATTCCACTAAGCTAAAATATATAAATTGGGTGGAATGAGCCATTAAATGACTTGATGACCTCTAAACCTGAAATTTAGACTTCCAAACCCGCCTATAGTAAAATCCACCCTAAGAGCTCAAAACAAGATGGATTTCAATGCCACAAAAACCAAAACATGGATAACAAATCCCTCTACCCAAATAAAAACACTTTTATTCAATTCCCTTCAGTAAAAGCTCATGCAATTGACTACTACAACACTGAAAAAGAGAAAAATAAACTTAGATTTACAAAGAAAATAGAGCTTTATTGATCAATGCTTGTACAAAATCTTCCACTCTTCTCCACACACTCCTTCATTCAATATTGACATAAATATATTCAACTCCCTTAATCAATAATTGATTGAAAACCAATGCCACAAGTGACCTTTGGCCTTCCCTGACCATTCAACTTGCCCACTATGCATTTCTTGCACTTCAAAATTTGAAAAATGACACTTTGCACTAATTTAGCAAATTTGCAACTAAAACCTTCTAACTCACTAATAACCACTAACATAGACTTATTACATCAATAAGTGGTATATATGACCTTATTCAAGACAAAACAAGACTTCATCACCCTAATGACAACCACCAAAGCTTGGTGCCCCTACACCAAATAGTGGTGCAAGAGCACCTACACCTTCCTCACAAGAAATGTGATTATTTTTAGGTTGATGGGTGATCAGTCGGTTGGTAGGGGTGTATTTAGTTTATTTTCTCTTAATAACGTCTAAGAAGACCATGCTTTATGTAAATGGTAACTTTGGTGTCTCATTGTTCCATATTGTAAATGATGTCAAACATGTTAAGAAAATGTCAATGATGACAAATGAGGTCTAGGTAGGTTAATGTTTCTTTTCATGCATAAGGTCATTTTTTGGGTCCAATAAGGTCTAAATAGACAATCACGAATGTTTTGGATGTCTAGGAGGGTCAAATAGTAAAATAATGTAAAAGGACTCAAAGTGTTGTTAACAAGAATATGTAAACAAGTGTAATTTTGTACTCCAACGGCCATAAAGGGATTCAAAAATAAGTTAAAGGCTGTTATGTAAGTTTTATTGGGTAAGGAAAAATTTAAAAAGGTGGGAATCATCATTGTAAAGTTTGGCTTGCAGATTTTGGGAAGAAAATCTAATTGATTTCTTACTGTTTCCAGGAATTTTCTAAGTTTTCCATCTTTTTCAAATCTGTATGATAACGTCCAGTCACTAGATTGTACAAATTATTTATGAATGTTGTAGTGGCATGAATCAATAGTGATTTTCATCTAGTTTGAAGGTTTAGAAAATAATTTTAAGCATCTTATAGTTGTTTTCCTGATGTCAGTCGGGTATACCCTATTTTGGGGTTTTCTAGCTTTTATCATGTTTTGAAGGCCCATACACCAACTGTGCTCACTGTGATTGGTGTATTGGATCTCATGGATAATTTTTAGGTGTTAGGGAGAGTGTTTTATGTTGAGAGAAAGAAATAAAGTAGATTGGGTTGTCCTTGTTGAGTTAATGTGGGAAAATGCATGAAAGTGGAGGTTTTAGTCTAGGGTTTGGTAAAATCTGAGTGGGAGGTCATTTATTTTGAATTATTAATCATGTGAATGGTTTCTTAAGAGTGAGTTTTTTTGAGATCTAAGGAGGCGTGGAATGTAGGTTTTTAGTAAACCCTCTTGGTTTGGCTAAAAATCAAGGGTTTCATAGTTTGCTATGTTAGAAAAGTCAACTCTGGAAAATAATTGTGGATTTAGTGGTTTGGGGGCATGGAAATGATACCAAAAAGTTTTAGTTGTATATGATAAGTCAAAAGGTGGGTTGCTTTGTAATTTAGGCCTAATTAACCTAATTAGGACAACGTAGGAGTGGTAGTTTTAGGAGTTTGTTCCAAAGGACTTGTGTCTAAACCTAAGATATGTTTTGTAACTCTATAATGGGTGTCTAATCATCCATTGGTTTTTCAAGTGTTTTGGGAAGTGTTGGAGTTAAGGGCCTAAAATTGGGTTTGCACTAATACTAGGGTTGCAAGGGTGAAAGTGGGAAATTCTACTTCTGGTTGTTTTCAAACTTTGGGAGTTGTTTGGATTGGTATAATAGGCCCTTTTAATCTTGTTAGATGCCTCTTGAAGGCAGGTTGACACTTTGAGTGAGTTTGGGCCTCCTAGGTCTGCATCAAATAGAGAGCATCATATAACCATCATTTTGCATATCTACATTAATACAATTTTGCAAACCCTTATACAATCAAACTTAAACACTTGAAATAAAGCAATGATCAATAACACGAATTTACAAATTCAATGTGCATACTTACCAATCAATCCAGGGAACCATCTGGGTCTGCTCTACTCTTTATCATGTCAAGTATTTCCTCGTGGTTAGACTCACACACTTTCCACAAGTTCTTGTTCGCAGGTCTGCCCTTATATTTGATCAAATGAACATTGGTGGTGGAAACAAGGTTTAAGTAGTGAAGAATCTTTTGATGTGTGTTGAAGTCCTCCAACAAAAAAACTGCAACATTCTCAACTGGTTACCTTCTAAGCCATGTTCCAGTAATAACCATCGAACCTGTAGGATATTCTATGTTTTCTCCATCTATAATTGGGGCCTCCAATTTTTTTTTGCCTCGATACAATGACACAAGTAATAATATGTACCCTCTTCATTGTCTTCATTTGCAATCACTGCATATATGTGCCCTACATTGATATGTTCATCTTGTTAGATGTATTTAATGGACATCAAAATAAAACCTGAAAGTAAGATATATTACTTCGTTCTAAAAGGTCTGATACATGATCAAAGTCAACAGATGATTGCATATTCATGATTTGTAGAGTGGTCAGGAGCTGATAAGTGTCAAGTGGGGTTAGAATTCTTACAAACCATTCATCAACCCACTCTATTGACTCGCAAACATTCCATGCTCGAAGTGCACATGTAGAACAAAAGCATTCCATCTTCCGTGTATGGATAGTCCATGTCCTTGCATTGGATCTTCTAAAAGAGTGTAGCTTGCTTGATCCTATTATTTTTACAACAATCCTCATATTTTGCAATGTTAGTATCATCTACTAAATGAAAAAATCTACAAACTAAAGAATTACCTTGACTACCTGGACCCATTGCATGATTGTACCACTCAAAAATTGATCTTGCATCTATCAACTTTAGACTGTATTTGTACTTTAACTCTTCTTGTGCAAGGGATCTTTTGATACATGCGCCTGCTCCATCATGCTCCCCATTTCCATGCCTGACTTCTGAGAAGTTCCACATATGTTGAACACCACTGATCCTATGCATCCTACTCAACCAGTAAAATTTTTTGGCATTCTTGAATTGTGATGTATAGTTATTGACCATATGATATGTTGACTAAATGATATTCCCCTGCTAGCCAAATCAACACAGAACATCTGAAAGCAACCTTGCACAAACTTGGTAGAATGTGTGTGATCATCACTGATGTAAAAGTGATACTCCCTCAATACTTTCATGTTATCCTCTATACTATCATTTGTATGAATGAATGCTATATGCACAAATATAGCAACCTATGTGGAGTTGCAGTACTGTGATTGCACATCATTTTGTGGCTATAGTGTGTATTTCTTTGTGAATTCAACAACTAAAATGATGCTATGAAGTGGAAATGTGTTCTTGCATAACTTGAATTGTGATTCCAACCATTGAGCTTTATGTGTATGCCTTGCATACTCATAAACCACCTGATCACAGAAAATTCCCATAAACTGATATACTGGAATCTTATCACTGACCAATTCACACTTCTTTGCTTCTTTCCCATCTTTTAGACTATAGGCCATTGTCTTGTATTTTCCAAATTCGACAATTTTGTCTCCAATTGTGTGTGTGCTAGCCATGTGTTGGAAAATTGGAAAATGTTGCATGCCACCACAATGATGACTTGTGCCATCCAAACATGACTTGTAAAAAAATTGATCATCCTCTCTTTCACATAAAATGGAAGATAAGAATTCCCTTGAGGATTTGGGTGGAGGCGTTATGTTACATTCCTGCAAAACATTGTTAGTGTACATATCTACACATATACGTTGATAAACATAATAATGGTTAGAAAAATAAATATGTACTCTACAACAACAAGTAGTGCATGTGTGATTTATTTTACATAAAAATGCTTTATCATTTCAAAATACCTTTGACATATTTTAATTTTAGGAAAACATTTGTACAAAATCAGCAAAAAATTGGGTTTGAGTGGTATCCAAATAATGCTTTGGATGTGGCTCGTGGATTTTACTACCAATTATCCTTCATACATCTCTTTTATTAGGAGAGGTCCTTGTGTTATCCTTCCAATAATCTACTATTAAAGATCTCAAGCCTTGAGCAATTCTTTTATCTTTTTCTGGCACTCTACCTGAGAATGCCCATAACTCATTGCTATTTGGTTCCTCCAATCTTGCACGCCTTCCTTTGGATCTCATTAGAGATGTTCTACTTATTTTCAAAGACTTACTTGTCTTTGTAAGTTTCACCTTGTACCTTGTTTAACTGCTTAACAATGTTATTGTCATCATACATCTTGTGGCACAACTATCCTTCGTGCGTGAGGTAGAACCCACTCTCTCATATGCACTCCTCAAGTTCTTTACAATGAAATTTTCACTTGAGTCATTTGAAACTCTCAACCCAAGAGCCTTCATGGTGGGCCTAAATTTGAGTTGCCTCATCATTTCAACAAATAGTTGGCCTCTTCCACCCTCACTTAGCTTCTAAAAAAAAAACTCCATATCCTTTGTGCAACTCTTTGACATGTACATTTTGACATCTTATTAGGCATCCATTTCAAAACATTGGAATCAATATCAATAAAAACTCTAGCTTTTCCATGCAAAACTCTAGGAGGAGTTCTGAAATGTAAATTTGTGTCAACATTAGGAATGCCAACAACATCGGGGATAGATCATGTACCTTCAATCAGAGGTGTAATTGATGACATACCTTGAGATTGACATGTAAATAATGTTGTACCTTCAACTTGAGATGTCATTTGTGGAGTGACTTCAAATAGAGGTGTGTTTGCTGATGTACTTTCAAAACACAATGCCATTGATGGTATGTCTTCAACTGCAAGTGTGATTTCTGATGTACTTGGAAGACCACATGTTGCTGGTGTGTCTTCAACTAGATATGTGCATTGAACTTCACCTATGGTTGATGATGTGCCTCCAACTTGGGGATCCATTTGTGTCCTTCCACAAACTTTCTCCATTTGTACCCTTTGTTTTTCCAATTGTACATCTCTCTTAGATTGCACGAGAATTTATGGTTGTATGGGCTGCAATTCTTTTGCTTCATGAGCTACAATTTTTGATTCTCTTCTCCTTTCATTTTTTACTACACGTTCTTCCAGTGTTAGAGGCTTTGGTCATTTCCTCAGCATGACATTGAATGCTGAATATTCACAATCACACATAGAACAAAAGTAAGTAATGCATTTTATGAAACATATTGATAATGTTGATTACATTGCATTTTATTGAACACACCAAAGCATTTTTTGAAAGAAGGTAGTGAGATGTTTGGAACTATCAAACATGTCTATATGATACAAAATTTTTCATACATAAATCTACCAAGGAAGAACAGTAAATGGTATGAATGAATGGAAACTTTTAAACCAACTATGTCTTGAGTCACTTGAAATTATCTAAGCACATGATGAAGGTAAATTCTTTATGGCACAAAAAAATTAATAGAAACTTGCACATTAACATTGATGAAAGCTCTTAGGTTTTCCAAATTAGTTGAAATTAAAATTTTTCCCACAACCACCAGTAATAATGAATTTAATGCTCAATTCTATGTGTAACAATGAAGATTAATAAAACCATCAAATAAATGGTCTATAAATTGTCAAAACAAAACAAAAAAACTTGTGTTAAGTTGAATTCGTTTATCTAAGCATGCTGGAAATGGACTACTATAAGCAATGCAAATAGAATTCATAAGAAAATTTGTGTTAAGTTGATGTCATTTATATAATTTTAAACATGAATTCATCTAAATTATGTCATGGTTTTCATTTTTTTCTTCAAAGTCATGAAAAATAAAATTTTTATGCAACTCTCATCTAATTCAATGTTGAATTCTATGTCCAATTGTTACGATCAATAAAATCATTAAAGGAATTTAGATTATTGTCAAAAATAAACAAACATACTAAATATAAACATTTTAATATTACCAAAAATGAATATATTACCTGAGATAATGTAAAATGATGTAGAAACTTCAAAATGTCTTCATCTACATTGTCTGCATGAAAATTGGTGGCAAAAAGGTGATGGATCAAGCATAGATTGGTACAATAGGGAGTAAACTACATAAAAAAGGTGTTTCTTTATTGAATTAAGCATTGAACCAGACAAAAGTAGAAGCATGTGGGCCAAAATCACAAGGTGAATGCCTATTTTACCATTTCAAGGTAAAAAACACATTTGGCGCTCGCCAAATTTGGCGAGCGCCAAATGTGGTGCTTTGAAATGCTTTCACCATATCAATAGGAAGGGAGTGAGACTTGAGATAGAGGGAGAGGGGATATGAGTGAGAGAGATTAGTCCTAGTAGCATGGTAGGGAATGAGACCTGAGAATGATAGATACTTGAGAGGGATAGAGAATTATCGAATTAGGGTGGGGAGAAAGACCTCACAATGGGAGAGGGATTGGAGTGAAATAGATTTGTGTACCCTCTACCCTTCAACTATAACCATAAACCCTTAAACCCTCAACCCTAAAACCCTCAAATCTCTCTCTCTCTCAACCCTCTACCCTCTACCCTCTACCCTCTACCCTCTACCCTAAAACCCTAAAACCCTAAACCTTAAACCCCCAACCCTAAAAATGTAAACCGTAAACCCTAAAATCCTAAAAAAATAAACCCCTTGTCTCTCTCTCTCTCAACCCTACACCCTCTACTATTAAATCATAAACCCTAAAACCCTAAAACCCTCAACCCCCCCTCTCTCTCTCAACCCTACACCCTCTACTCTCAACCCTCAACCCTCAACCCTCAACCCTCTACCCTCAACCATCTACCCTATACCATCTACCCTAAACCCTCTACCCTCCACCCTCAACCATTAAACCCTTAACCCTTAAACCCTAAACCCTTAAACCATCTACCATCTTCCTTTAACCCTCTACCCTCAACCCTTAAACCCTCAAACCTCTCTATCTCTCTCTCTACCCTCTACCCTCTACCTTCAATCCTCAACCCTTAAACCATAAAACCCTTAAACCCTCAACCCAGTTCTTTGTCTCAACCCTACTCCCTATACCATTAAACCATAAACGCTAAATTGTAAACCCTAAAACCCTCAACCCCCCTTCTCTATCTCAACCCTACACCCTCAAACCTCAACCCTTAACCCTCTACCCTCAACCCTAAAACCCTTAACCCTCTCACTCTCTTTGTCTCTCTCTAAACCCTCAACCCCCCCTCTCTCTCTAAACTCTACACCCTCTACCTTCTACCCTCTACCCTCTACCATAAACCCTCAATGCTTAAACCCTAGACCCTAAACCATTAAACCCTATACCCTAAACACTTAAACCCTCTACCATCTACCCTTAACACTCAACCCTCTACCCTCAATTATCTACCATCTACTATCTACCCTCAACCCTCAACCCTCAACCCTTAAACCCTAAACCCTTTACCCTCAACCCTCTACCCTTAAACCCTAAACCCTAAACCCCTCTACCCTCTACCCTCTACCCTCTACACCCTTAAACCCTCAACCCTAAACCCTCAACCCTCTACCCTTAAACCCTTAAACCCTAAACCCTAAAGCCCTAAACCCTCTACCCTTTACCCTTAAACCATAAACCTTGAACCCTAAACCCTAAAACTATAAAACCCTAAACCCATAAAACCTCTACCCTCTACCCTCAAACCCCCCTCTCTCTCTCTCAACCCTACACCCTCTACCCTTAAACCATAAATTGTAATCTCTAAACCCTAAACCCTCTACACTTAACCCTTAATCCCTAAACCCTAAACCCTAAAACCTCTATCCTCTACCCTAAACCCTTAATCCATAAACCCTAAACCCTTAAAACGTCAACCCCCCCTCTTTCTCTCTCAACCCTACACCCTCCACTTTCAACCCTCAACCCTCTACCTTATACCCTCCACCCTCAACCCTCTATCCTAGACCATCTACCCTAAACCCTCTACCCTCCACCCTGAACCCTTCAATCGTTAACCCTTAAACTATTTACCCTCTACCTTCAACTCTAAAACCCTCAACCCTAAAACCCTAAAACCCTTAAACCCTCAACCCCCTTCTCTCTCTCTCGACCCTACACCCTCTACCCTTAAACCGTAAACCCTAAACCCTAAACCCTAAAACCCTAAAACCCTAAATTTCCTCCTCTCTATCTCTCAACCGTACACCCTCTACTCTCAACCCTCAACCCTCAACCCTATACCCTCTACCCCCAACCATCTACCCTATACCATCTACCCTAAACCTCTACCCTAAACTCTCTACCTCCACCCCAACCCTTAAAACCCTAAACCTTAAACCATCTACCCTACCCTACCCTAACTCTACCCTTAACTCAAAACCCTCAACCCTTCTCTATCTATCTCTCTCTACCCTCCACCCTCTACCCTCAACCCTCAACCCTAAATCCTTAAACCCTAAAACCCTTAAACCATAAACCCTAAAACCATTAAAATTTCCAACCCCCCCTCTCAACCCTAAACCCTCTACTCTCTACCCTCAACCCTCTACCATCAACCCTCAACCCTATATCATCTACCCTAAACCCTCTACCTCCACCCTCAACCCTTAAACCATCTACCCTCAACCCTTAACCCTCTACCCTCAACCTTAAAACCTCAACCTCTCTATGTATCTCTCTCTACCCTCTACCCTCTACCCTCAACCCTTAACCCTCAACCCTTAAACCATCAACCCACTTCTCTCTCTCTCTCTCAATCATACACCCTTTACCCTTAAACCCTCAACCCCCTTCTCCATCTCTCTCAACCCTACACCCTCTACTCTCAACCCTATACCCTCTACCCTATACCCTCTACTATCATCCCTCTATCTTATACCATCTATCCTAAACCCTCTACCCTCCACCCTCAACCCTTAAACCATCTACCCTCTACCCTTAACCCTCTATCCTCAACCCTAAATCCCTCTACCCTCTCTATCTATCTCTCTCTACCCTCTACCCTCTACCCTCAACCCTTAAACCCTAAAAGCCTTAAACTCTCAACCCCCTTCTCAATCTCTCTAAAACCTATACCCTCTACTCTTAAACTATAAACCCTAAACCGTAAACCCTAAAACACTAAAACCCTCAACCCCCCCTCTCTCTCAACCTTACACCCTCTACTCTCAACCCTCAACCCTCTACACTATACCCTCTACCCTCAACCCTCTACCCTCAACCCTCTACCCTATACCATCTACCCTAAACCATCTATCCTCCACCCTCAACCCTTAAACCCTTAACGCTTAAACCCTAAACCTTTAAACTATCTACCCTCTACCCTTAACCCTCTACCCTCAACCCTAAAACCCTCAACCCTCTATATATATATATCTCTCTCTCTACTCTTTACCCTCTACCCTCAACCATTAAACCCTTAAACCCTTAAAATTTTGACCCCATTCTCTCTCTCAACCCTATACCCTCTACCATTAAATTGTAAACCCTAAATCATAAACCCTCAACCCCCTTCTCTCTCTCAACCCTACACCCTCTACCATCAACCCTTTACCCTCAAACCTCAACCCTAAAACCCTTAACACTCTCACTCTCTTTTTCTCTCTCTCTAAACCCTCAACCTCCCCTCTCCCTCTCTCTCGACCCTACACCCTCTACCCTTAAATTGTAAACCATAAAAACTAAAACCCTTAAACCCTCAATCCCCCTCTCTCTCTCAACCCTAAACCTCTACCATCAACCCTCAACCCTCTACCATATACCATCTACCCTCAACCCTCTACCCTCAACCCTCAACCCTTAACCCTTAAACCATCTACCCTCTACCCTTAACCCTCTACCCTCAACCCTCTTTATCTCTCCCTCTCTCTACCCTCTACCATCTACCCTCAACCCTCAACCCTCAACCCTCAACCCTCAACCCTTAAACCATAAAACCCTTAAACCTTCAACCCCATTCTCTCTCTCAACCCTCTACCCTATACCATCTACCCTAAACCCTCTACCCTCCACCCTTAACCCTTAAAACCTTAACCCTTAAAACCTAAACCCTTAAACCATCTACCCTTAACCCTCTACCCTCAAACCTAAAACCTTCAACCCTCTCTATCTCTCTCTCTCTACCCTCAACCCTTAAACCATAAAACCATTAAAACCCTCAACCCATTCTCTCTCTCAACCCTACACCCTCTACCATTAAAACCCTAAACCCTAAACCGTAAACCCTAAAACCCTCAACCCCCTTCTCTCTCCCAACCCTACACCCTACCCTCAACCCTCAACCCACTACCCTCTACCCTACCCTCAACCCTAAAACCCTTTAACCCTCTCACTCTCTCCATCTCTCTCTAAACCCTCAACCCCCTCTCTCTCCCACCCTACAACCCTACCCTAAACCTGTAAACACTAAACCTAAAACTCTAAACCTCAACCCCCTCTCTCAACCCTACACCCTACCTTTCTACCCTCAACCTCAACCCTTTACCCTCAACTGATACCCATCTGCCAGCCACCTCAACCCTCTTAAACCCTGTAAACCTCTACTCCTCAACCCTACCCATAAACCCTAAAACCATAAACCCTAAACCCCTACTCCTCTACCCTCTACCCTCAACCTTTAAACCCTAAACCATCTACCCTCAACCCTAAACCCATAAACCCTTAAACCCTAAACCCCTAAACCCTATACCCTCTACCCTTAAACCCTAAACCCTAAACCCTAAACCCTAAAACCATATAACCCTAAACCCTAAACCCCTAAACCCTCTACCCTCTACCCTCAAACTCCCCCTCTCTTTCTCTCAACCCTACACCCTCTACCCTTAAACCGTAAACTATAATCCATAAACCCTAAACCCTCTACCCTATACCCTCAAACCTTAAATGCTAAACCCTCAACTCTCAACCCTCTAACCTTAAACCCTTCAACCCTAAACCTAAACCCCTAAACCCTCTACCCTCTACCCTCTACCCTCTACCCTTAAACCATAAATCCTAAACCATAAATGATTAAACTCTTAAACCTTAAACCCTAAACCCTCTACCCTTTACCCTCAAACCTCAAACCTTAAACCCTAAAACCCTCAACCCTACACCCTCTCCCCTTAAACCATAAACTGTAATCCCTAAACCATAAACCCTCTACCCTTAACCCTTAATCCCTAAACCATAAAACCTCTACCCTCTACCCTCAACCCTTAATCCATAAACCCTCAACCCCCCTCTCTCTCTCAACCGTACACAATATACTATCAACCCTCAACCCTCAACCCTCTACCCTCAACCTTTTACCCTCTACCATCCACCCTTAACCCTTAAACCATCTACCTCTACCTTTAACCCTCTATCCTCAACCCTAAAACCCTAACCCTCCTATCTATCTCTCTCTACTCCTACAATCTACTCAACTCAACCCTAAACCCTAAAACCCTAACCCCTTTCTCTCTCTCTCAACCCTACACCCTCTACCCTTAAACTGAACCCTAAACCCTAAACCCCTAACCCTCTCTCTCAACCCTACACCTTGTACTCTCAACCCTCAACCCTCTACCTATACCCTCTACTCTCAACCCTCTACCCTATACCATCTACCCTAAACCCTCTACCCTCCAACCTCAACCCTTAAACCCTTAACCTTTAAACTAGCTACCCTCTACCCTTAACCCTCTACCCTCAACCCTAAAACCCTCAACCCTCTATATATCTCTCTCTACTCTCCACCCTCAACCCTCAACCCTCAACCCTCAACCCTTAAACTATAAAACCATTAAAACCTCAACCCCATTCTCTCTCTCTCTCTCAAGCCTACACCCTTTACCATTAAACCATAATCATAAACTGTGTTACCCCAAAATTTGAAACTTGAAAATTTTAAAATTTTCCTAGTATTCACCTATACACCTCAAGCTTGCCAAATCATGAAAATAATTAATTTTTGAAATATGTGTGAGTTGATGAAAATTTCTCTTATAGGCATGATCCTATTCCCATTTGATCCACTTTGGAAATATTTCATTCTCATACACTTCACCATTTGAAAGATTTGTAGCTTCACTTTTTTCGGGTTGTGATCCACAATTTAAGTCAAAATTTGACTTTTTGGTTGTTGGAGATTAAATGGTTTCTGAGTTTTTCTCGGAGCATTCAAATCATCTTGCTGTCCAAATTTTAAATAAAATGGAGCTGATTTGTGAAAGACATGAAGGATTTTATCTTGTAGCGAGAGCATAATGTTGGGAAAAATAATAGATGCATTTAAACTCTGTATGCAAATTTAAGAGGCTAGAAACATAGATGTCATGGGTTTCTCAAGTTTCATAACATTAGTCATGGGTTTCTCAAGTTTCATAACCTCCTCATTTAATAATGAGTATGGCATGGCTTTGTCTATATTTTATGATTATATAGAATGTATTTAAAGAAGAAAATCAAAAGTCAGTCCAAGAAATTATTACGATAAGAAAGAAGTGGTCATTGTAACTTCTTAAAGAAGTAGTTAATCTCAAAAGGGAGAATATTTTTCATTTGTAAAGGATTTTAAAGAAATAGTTATGGGAACTGAAAAGTCTCATTGGTGAGGCTTATTTATTGTAAAAGGTATTTTCTAAAAGTGGAGATCCTTTTCCTAATATTCGGGGGAAGGTAGAGTAGTTTAATTTTCTTTTCTCACAATTTGCTGAACAAGGGTGTGGAGTCTTTATGATCATATTTTGATATTAGAAAAGAAAGGAAATTTTTTCAGATCTTCACATTTGTTGATGTTTTTCTTTAAATTGTCAATGAACTTTGAGTCTTTGCAATTATTTTCTAGTATTAATTTTGTTATGTCAAGTTGTATGTGTATTTATTTTTGAAGCTTTGAATTTGGAATAATTCTTCTATTGAAGGGAGAATTTATTGCCCATTCTTTTCCTAAGTATCATTTGTGGGTGTGAGATAAGGGGGCTTTGTATCAATTATCTACATTCACTTAATCTTGGATTTAAATCTTTTGCATCTACTTTCATGGTTACGGGTAGGTGTCAATTGCCTTTTCTGCTTTTTGGTTAAAAGCATACCCTATTTTCTAATTCATTTCAAACATTTTGAAGGTAGCTGCACCTTGTAAAATAAGCAAAGAGCACTTGCAAATATCATTTCAAGTGACTCAACTATTAGTGTTGATTGTTCTTCTTCCTAGGAAATTTGAGTCATTTTCTTGTGTTTATTTTTTAAGGACAAATATGTCAACTAACAAACCGTAAACCCTAAAACCCTAAAAACCTCAACCCCCCCTTCTCTCTCTCAACCCTACACCCTCTACCCTCTACCCTCAACCCTCTACCCTAAACCCTCAACCCTAAAACCCTTAACACTCTCACTCTCTCTATCTCTCTCTCTAAACCCTCAACCTCCTCTCTCTCTCTCTTGAACCTACACCCTCTACCCTTAAACCCTAAACCCTAAACCCTAAAACCCTTAAACACTCAACCCCCCTCTCTCTCAATCCTAAACCCTCTACCTTCAACCTTCAAACCTCTACCCTATACCATCTACCCTCAACCCTCTACCCTCCACCCTCAACCCTTAAACCATCTACCCTCTACCCTCCACCCTCAAACCTTAAACCATATACTCTCTACCCTCAACCCTAAAACCCTCAACCCCCTCTATCTCTCTCTCTCTACCCTCTACCCTCTACCCTCTACCCTCAACTGTTAAACCCTAAAACCCTAAAACCCTCAACCCCCTTATCTCTCTCTCAACCCCTCAACCCCTCTACTCCTATACCATCTTACCTTAAACCCTTAACCCTTAAGCCCTAAAACCATTAAAACCATCTACCCTCTACCCTCTTAACCCTTTTACTCCTCAACCCTAAATTCATCAACCTTTCTATCTCTCTCTCTACTCCTCTACCCCTACCTCAACCCTCAACCCTTAAACCATAAAACCCTTTTAAACTCTCAACCCCATTCTCTCTCTCTCAACCCTACACCCTCTACCCTACACCCTCTACCCTCTACCCTCTACCCTCTACCCTCAACCCTCAACCCTAAACCCTCAATGCTTAAACCATAAACTCTAAACCATTAAAATCTATACCATAAACCCTTAAACCCTCTACCATCTACCCTTATCCCTCAAACCTTAACCCTCTCTCCTCAACTGTCTACCTTCTACCCTCTACCATCAACCCTCAATCCTTAAACCCTAAACCCTCAACCCTCAACCCTCTACCCTTAAACCCTTAAACCCTAAACCCTAAAACCCTCTACCCTTTACCCTCTACCTCTACCCTTAAAACATTAAACCCTAAACCCTAAACCCCTAAAACCTCTACCATGTACCCTTAAACCATAAACCCTGAACATTGAAAAAAACCTAAACCCTAAACCCCTAAACCCTCTACCCTCTACCCTCAAACCTTAAACCCTAAACCCTCAACTCTCAACCCTCTGCCCTTAAACCCTTAAACACTAAACCCTAAACCCTTAAACCCTCTACCCTCTACCCTTAAACCATAAACCATGAACCATAAACCCTTAAACCTTAAACCCTAAACCTTAAACCCTCTACCCTCTACCCTCTACCCTCAACCCTCAACCCTACACCCCTACCCCAAACCATAAACTGTAATCCCTAAACCCTAAACCCTTGGGGGGAGAGGGAGCAGGAGGGATAGAAGGATGGGAGAGAGATGGAGGAGAGAGAGAAGGGGTGAGGGGAGATACCTAAGAGAGAGGGAGAGGGAGAGAGTGGGAGGGAGTGGGAGGGTGTAGGAGAGAGATAGAGGGAGGAGGAGAGAGACAAAGAGAGACTTAATAGAGGGAGAGGGGGTAGGAGGGAGAGACCTGAGAGAGAGAGAGGGAGGGAGAGGGGGTGGGAGGGAGAGACTTGAGAGAGAGGGAGAGGGAGAGAGAGTGGGAGAGAGATAGAGGGCATGAGAGAGAGAGAGGGAGGGGTGGTGGGATGGAGATACTTGAGAGAGAGGGAGAGGGAGAGGGAGATGGAGAGATATGGAGGAAGTGAGAGAGGGAGGGAGTAATTGTGAGAGGGAGATGGGGTAGGAGGGGGAGACTTGACAAAGAGAGAGAGGGAGAGGGGGTATGATAGAGATACTTGAGAGAGAGAGAGAAAGGGAGAGGGGGTGGGTGGGAGAGACCTGAGAGAGATAGACAGATAGACAAATAGACAGATAGACAGAGATAGAGACAGAGACAAAGATAGAGACAGAGACAAAGACAGAGACAGAGATAGAGACAGACAGAGACAGACAGAGAGATAGAGACAGAGACAAAGACATAGACAAATAGAGAGAGAGATTATTTAGAGAGAGAGTGGGAAAGGGGGAGGGAGGGAGACCTGAGAGAGGGAGAGAGAGTGGGAGAGATATAGAGGGAGTGAGAGATAAGGAGTGGGAGAGAGAGAGGGGGATGGAGATGTACCTGAGAGAGAGTGAGAGAGATACATAGAGATAGATAGAGTGAATGAGAGAGAGAGAGTGGGAGAGAGATAGAGGGAGTGAGAGATAAGGAGTGGGAGAGAGAGAGGGGGATGGAGATGTACCTAAGAGAGAGTGAGAGAGATACATAGAGATAGATAGAGTGAATGAGAGAAAGAAAGAGTGGGAGAGAGATAAAGGGAGTGAGTGAGATACCTAAGAGAGGGAGAGTGGGTATGAGGGAGATACTTGAGAGAGAGAGACAGAGAGAGAAAGATAAAAACCTAAGAGAGGGAGATGGAGTGAGAAAAGAATACCAAAGGTGGAGAGAGAGAGGGGGAGTGAGAAAGGGGGTTGGAGTGAGATAGATTTATTTAGGTACTTAGGTGAGAGGGAAAGAGACCTAAGAGAGGGGATTGGATTGAGAGAGAGTAGTCTAGGTCATGAGGGTGGGAGTGAGACCTGAGAGAGAGACTTCAGAGGGATAAAGAGTTATCTAGTTAGGGTAAAGAGTTAGAGAGTGTATGAAAGGTAAAATCTCAACTATCCATCTACAATCATAAACTGTGCACTCTAAGCATTATCAAAGTTGTCAACCAAAGAGAGGGGAAATTTAGGTTTTGTTCAAATTAGGTCATTTGGTGAGCACCAATTTTGGCACTCTCCAAATGACACATCACATTTGGCGCATGCCAAATTTGGTGCTCGCCAAATTTTATGTGCCATTTGGCGAGTGCCAAATTTGGTGCTTGCCAAATGACCTACTTTGGACGTGTTAATTGACAGGATTTTCCAAATTTCCTCATATTTTCGTCCATGCTCCTCATATCATTTGCATGTCTTTCAATGCAAGTTTATAAAAAATACCATGATAGCATTCTAAATATATAATTCTTTTTTCATTTTGATTTAGTTAAGGTTTTGATCCATGGCTTCTATTGTAAATGCCTCTATTTTTGGTCAAAAACCAACATATGCTAGTTTTAGGATATATTTTTACTCGTTTATCAAAATGTGAAACAAATTACATTTTTTGAAACTAGACTCCATTCTACACATGTTGAAAAAAAAAATCAATTTTCGATTAGTTTTCAAAAAATTTAGGGGGAAGCATGCTCAAATTTCAACTTTTCAGGATGTGTCCACTTTGAATATTCATAAAATATTATATATTCATTAAAAAATTTATTCGAAAGAATGGGGATAAACTACATGGTGCTAGCTAATTTCTCATCATTGGGAAGTTTGAAATTCTAAAAAAAAGTTGATCAAAAAGTGGGGACACCTCAAGTGCTATGCTATTTTTTTTGATAAAAAAAGGACCTGTTTTGGGCTCTCCCTTTTTGAGACCCTTAATCTTCATTAATTTAAAAAAAAATAGTAGCTTAGAAACTAGACTCAGAGCACTTCAACTTTTGTTCTTGCTGCATCTTAAAATTTTGAGCGTAACTATCTTCATTTTCTTGTGCAAATCAGATTTTGCTTATTTTAGAAAAAAAAAGTGGCATCTTAAGAGCCAAAATTGTGTCACAGATCTATGCACTTACCCATAGATCAAAAAACAAAACCAAAAACAAGACAAAAACACCTAAGCCACTTTGAGAAAGTATAGATATTTAAATATGTCAAATCTCTCTTTCCAAATTTTTACCTAACCCTCAAGGCTTTTAGTAGTGATGAATTTGACATGTTAGATGAAGCCCTTGAGGAATTCATCTCACAAAGCTCATACACTAAGGCTTGTTATGAGAAACAAAAACATGAGATGTTAATGTGATTCAACCTCAACTCATCCTTTACCCACCTTCACACGAAACTCAAACTCAAACTAAACCTCAACTTATCCTTTACCCATCTAGGAATATTGTTTTGCAGCAACTGGGTCATAATACCATTGCTCATACATATAACACTAGAAATTACCCACAATCACAACAACCAACTTTGGAAAACTTACCTCTTCCCATATTGCCCAGTGCTCCTTTTTTACCTCCACATAGTGGGAAGGAGTATGATCTTGTTGAACAGTTTAAGAATACTCCTATAAAGATATCTCTTTGGGACCTAATTCAAAATTCACCTAACTATCACTATGCTTCAAACAACCTTACAAGTAGTGGTTCCTCTCGGTACAAATGTAAATGATGTGGCAGCTCTAATACAAGGAATGAATACAGTTAATATATACATTACCTTTCACCAACATGAGCTCCCTCCTTTGAAGATGAGAAAGAGACATGGTGCCTTCATGATAATAGCTCAATTCAATAGAATAGACATAAAAATGACCCTTTTTGATAATGGCTCAACCCTTAATGTCTGCAGTGTGAAGCTCTTAGATAGATTGTGTGTAGATAAATAAAAATTTGAACCCAACTCCTTATCAATCTAAGGATTTGACAATGTAGGGAAAGAACCACTCAATGTGATTACCTTACCTATTACAGTTAGAAAGGCTACCTTACAAACTCCTATTCATGTTATGCCTCATGATCTTT
The DNA here is from genome assembly GCA_007258455.2 of Sequoia sempervirens. Classification (NCBI taxonomy): domain Eukaryota; kingdom Viridiplantae; phylum Streptophyta; class Pinopsida; order Cupressales; family Cupressaceae; genus Sequoia; species Sequoia sempervirens. Next base: position 528,050,935 of record VDFB02281492.1, read on the forward strand.
CATACAATATTCTTTTGGGAAGACCATAGATTCATGAGATGCATGTGGTGCCTTTGACCCTTCATCGTATCATGAAATATGTCTATAACAACAAGGTATACGAAGTTGAAATAGACCCCAAGCCTAAAGTTTTCTTACAAGTTGAAAAATGAATGAAAAGTCCTCTAAGCACATTGATTCCAACATCCAACATAGAACCTAGAGAAGTTGACAAGCAAGAAGTGGAAATAGTGTCCAAATTATTAGATGATTATTGGGGTTCCTTGGAGTTCACACCCTCATTCATGGGAGAATAAATAATCACAAGAAAAGAAGATGAAAACCAAAAGAAACCAATGGTCATGTCAACTCAGAACTCAGTAGAAAATTTACAAGCATCTACCCCATCCACTCTTGAAGAGGATACAAGCTATACAAAAAACTTTGATGAGATATAACACCAACAACCACCAAACCCGAAAGAAATGGAAAAATTTTATGGGAGAGTTTATGAACTTATGAAGCAATTGGGTTATAGTGGAAAAGGATGTGGAAAGAAAGAACAAGGAATTTGTGTTCCTGTAGAACCTAACATGCAAGAAACAAAAAAAATGGTTTGGGATACCGTCCTTCTAAGATAACACAAGAAAATAATAGACATTCATTAAACATCAACACTATCATGTGCAAGCCAAAAATCAACCTCACTTTGAAACATCCTGAATTGCTTGATATGGATTCTAAACCATCATGGGAATACTTCGAGGATGATGAAGCCTTGAAGAAAATGCCAGGAGTTTATGAAAAATCACCTACTACTCCTCAAAAAGAAAAAGGTTACATGTGCTATGATTAGCAACAAGCAAAAGGATGCAGAAGATGACAAACCCGAGTAAAGAAGAATATAACTTTGAATTTCCAAAGCCAAGTGCACTTCCTCTAGGAGATACAATTGAAATACCAATGGAAATCAATGATAAGGAGAAATTCATTAAGATAGGAAATTTCCTTGATGATGAAGAACAAGAGGATCACACAATGTTACACCATGACTTTCCTAAACTTTTTGCTTGGAACTATTTGAATATGCTAGGAATCGATGCTAAGATTGTGACACACAACATAGTCCTTGCTGAAAATGCTAAGCCAATTAGACAAAAGATATGAAATATGAATCCTAAGATAGCCCTACTTATTAAAGGATAAATTGAAAAACTCCTTGAGGATGGTTTCATAAGACCTATAGATTATTCTCCTTCAATCTCAAACATTTTCGTAGTTGGAAAACCTGAAAATCATATTAGGATGTGTATGAATTTTCATGATTTGAATAAATCATCTTTAAAAGGTGACTTTCACCTTCCTAATATTAACATGATAGTAGAATTGACTGTAGGATATGCTTTGTTGTCATTCATGGATGGATTTTCTAGATACAATCAAATCTTTATCAACCCTCAAGATCAATACTAAACAACATTTACAATAGTTTGGGGAATATTTTGTTGGCTCATGATTCCTTTTAGATTTAAGAATGCGAGCACAACATATCAACGAGCGATAACATTAATATTTCACAATTACATACATAAGATTCTAAAAGACTATGTTGATGACATTCTAGCCAAATATTTAACAAGACAAGACAACGTGAATGTCCTTGTAGACACGTAAAATGTACCGATTGACACTACATGCTTGATCTCGATTACTAACACTGTTTTATCCTAAATCATCCCTTTGTCTAACCATTTAATCAAATACCCTTATTTGATTAAATTTATCAATTTTCCTCTCTTAATTAAATAAATCATTTATCTGATTAAGTCATTCTCTCTCATTAATTAAATCAATCAATTTGAACTAATTAACCCTAGCTCTTTATTTAATTAAATAAATCAATTTTATTTAATTAATCTCTAAAGTATATCTATTAAATTAAATAAATTAAACCTTGTTTAATTTAATGTAAGCAATCATCCCCTTTAGTTAAATAAAACAAAATATTTATTTAACTATCTCTAAAATCACATTCTTCTCATCTTTGATTTAAATCAACCGATAAATCTAACTCAAATTTTTCACATCATCTAATCCCTCATTTAATTAATTAACCCTTGATTAATTTAATCTTAACCCATGTCCCATCCTCTAGCTTTTGCCACTTGCACATGAAAATAGATTTAATTCATTTATTAAATCCCTATTTTCTCTCAACATGGCATAATAGGGGAATATTCTTCCAAATTTGAAATCCTTCCAAGTGGACTTTGTCCTTCCAACAAGACATTTATTTCATCTTTTGCATTGAGCCAAGTGGCATTTAAGACATTCATTTTTCCCTCCTACATATCATTTCATTATTTTCAAATTCCACCTAATTGAATTTATGGGCATATTCATCAAAATGTGCACATCCCTCATCCATTCTCATCTTGACAAGTGGCACTTGGCCATTGGTTGAAAGTTAGTCCCACATTGCTTCATTTTGGGAATTTCTCCATCTTTCCTTTGTATAAATAAGAGGTTTCTTTCCTCATTTCATAATCCACAATTTGAGAAAACTTACTATACTCAATTTCATCTTCAAACATTATCATTTTCATCAATTTCATCAAGGCATAGCTAGGTTATTGAAGGTTTTCTCCATAGAGTTCATTTGAAGCAATCACCAAGTGGATCAATCATCACCAAATCATCAAGAGCTTGCATAGGAGTTGGGAAAGGGCCAATTTTTACATTAAATTGGCACCAACTCCCCCATAAGATCAAGAGTTTGAATGTTTTTAATAGGATTTGATCTATCTCCTTGTTTTTTCATTGTGTTCTTGCTTTTATTCCTATTTTGAGCATTGTTGATGGATTTTATGGGGAACTTTGATTGTGGCTTGCATTTGAATCTTCTAATGGGTTGGTTTGTTGTGTTTTGCAAGTATTGGGATCTTGGTTCTACAGTCCTTTACAAAATATTTGAGAAAATGCGAAAATACAAAATGAGATTGAATTTGAAAGTGTGTCTTTGGTGTTGATAATGGGAAACTTCTAGGATTTATCATATATCATAGAGGCATCAAGGTGGACACCAAGAAAATTGATGCTATGATGAACATGCCACCTCCTAAACACATCTCTCAATTGCACACATTACAAGGAAGAACTCAAGCTATCTGTCATTTTTTGCATCTTTAGAAGACTAAACATTACCATTTACACATCTCCTCAAAAAGGATGTGCACTTTGATTGGAATGAGGATTGTAAATAGTATTTTGAGAGTTTGAAGGAATACCTTGCAACTCCACCTATCTTACAACCCTCTATGCAAAACAAATCATTCATCCTTTACATAGTTGCATCAACCCATGCTCTCACAACATTGTTGGCTCAACAAGACAAAAATGGTAAAGAGCATCATGTTTATTACATTAGAAAAACCTTGACTGATTATGAGAAACTATACACAACAATAGAAAAACAATGTTTGGATCTTGTATTCACTACCAGTAAGTTGTGACATTACTTATTGAATTTCAAAATACATATGATGACAAAATTTGATCCTCTCAAACATTTTTTCAATAAAACAGATTTATCAGGACATTTAGTTAAATGGGTGATGTTGTTGACTGAATTTTACCTTAATTTTGTCTCACAAAAAGCAATTAAGGGTCAAGCCTTGACTGACCAATTGGTTGAAACTCCTTCTCCTTATCATTACCTAGTAATGACTCTTTCCCCGACAATAATGTGTTGACAATTGAAACTAATACATGGGAATTATATTTTGATAGATCAAAGTGTAGAGCAGGTTCTGGTGCAGGATTTATAATAATACCACCTATGGGAGAACCTATTCCCTTGTCATATCGATTAAACTTCGTATGTACAAACAACACTGCTGAGTACGAAGCATTAATCGCTGGATTGTGTGCTACTTTAATCATGGGTGCAAAACACATTAATATATTTGGTGATTCAAAATTAGTCATTAAAAAAATAAATGAAACATATCAAGCAAATCATGAAAAATTATCAAAATGTAAGGATCTCACAATGACTTTGTTAGAGAAGTTTAAATCTTTTACCATTGATAACATTCCCCAAAAAGATAATCAGCATGCAGATGTAATGACAAGTGCAACTTCCCTTATCTCTCCTCAAGATCCTTCCAAAGAATTTTCCTCCATTGTGCATACAATCATGAAACCATCGATTGAAGATAAATTGAAAGAAGTATTAGCAAAAACAAAGGAAGACTCGAGTGAATGGTATGATACAATATTTAACTATTTGAAAGACTGTACCTTTCTCGAGCCAACAACAAAGAACATCTGATCTTGCTTGTGAAAACTCGCATCTAAGTATATAATTCTCGCCGATGTGTTGTATCAAAGATCATTCAATGGTCTCTTACTTAGATGCCATAAAAAATCTAAGATACCCACAACCCTTGAACAAGCTCCTGTAGGTGCTTGTGGTGGCCATTTTGGAGGAAAAACATTAGTTCAAAATTGATCCACATTGGATACTATTGGGGACATATGAAGCAAGACTTATTTGAATATGTAAGAAAATGCCACAAATGTCAAGAACATAGAAATTTGATTCATGCTTTTGCTTATGAATTTCGAGCTCAAGTCCCAATTTGGCCCTTTACGATTGGGGTTTGGACATCATTGGAAAAATATCACCACCTTCCTCTATTGGACATACATTTATAATCATAACAATAGATTATTTCATAAAATGGGTAGAAGTTGTTCCCCTTTGATCAACAACAACTGATGTGATATGTCGTTTCCTATTGGAACACATTATTGCTTACTTTGGGCTTTCTTCCACGTTAGTTTCTGATAATGGTACACCATTTAAGAATAATAACATGAAGAAATTCTTGGAAATGTTTAACATACAACATCACTTCTCAACACCGTACTACCCACAATCTAATAGTCAATTTGAGTCAACTAACAAAACTATGAAACAAATCCTAAAGAAAAATATTAACAAGCGTAATAAGGATTGGTACACACAACTGTAATATGTGCTATGATCCTATGGCACAAGTGTCAGATAATCTACAAGAAGTACCCCTTATAATCTTGTCTATGGTAGCGAGGCAATAATGCCCTTGGAGTCAGAGATTCCTACATTAAGAATTTCTCTTCAAGGACTTATTGATGACAAAAATTATAAAGAACAATGATTGCATCAGCTTGAAATGCTCGATGAACAATGCATCAATTCTCTTGAGTGTCATCAAGCTTATTGTAAAAGAAGATAGCGTATTTACAATGAAAATGTCATCCCTCACACATTCAACAAAGGCGAATTAGTCTTATTTGAAAATCAACATAACATCAATGCTGACCCAAATGAAAAAGGAAAATTCAATCTTAATTAGTTAGGACCTTACATAATAAACAAAAGTTATCGGTCTAGTGCATACACATTAATAGAACTAGATGGCACACCCCTCAAAGAACCTATTAATCTCGCACATCTAGTCCAGTATTATGTCTAATTCTTTGGAATAGTATGAATGATAAGGCAATGGTGTTAGAGTTAGTGGATAATAATCCATGCGCTCTCGCATTGCTTTATTCTTAACAAATAGTTAGTTGTGTGTCTTGAATACTAAAGAGATTATTTACTTCATTTTTAAGTAATTACTTTAGTTTTCATGCTATTTGAAAGTTCATCTTGTTGTTATGTTAGATTAGATCCTTATATGCAATTAATGTTCTTTAATTAGATCATAGGTGCATTTAGTTTAGCATAACATACTTAATCACAACATTGTATCTAAGAGAAAATAGAATGGGTTTTTATTATATCACATAAAACAAGTTAAATCATGGAGAGATTCATTAAATAATCTCATAAAGGTTATTTAATTAATCACATTGCCATTTAACATTCAACACATAAACACAAGTAATAAAACAAAAAATGCTCATATACATATATATCAAATTTTTGTGTACATGTCATCAATATATACAATTCCAGTAAGATCTATGATTTCCAGATCCCTCAAGACCTGGTGCTTCCATTTGTCTTGTAGTATTTTGTTAGGAGACAGTGGTATATAATCGAGATCACAATATATTGAGTGTAAGTTAAGATAGAACTATAAGCCTCACACTTATCCAAGGGCCTCTCGATGCTCCCCTTCTATCTAATCTCTCTCTACCTATAGTCTAGCTACCTCAGACTCTAGTCTCTTGAACTCTGCAGGGGTCCGAGATGACTGTGTATCCTAGGAAGCACTTACTTGGTGGATGTGCCTCTTGATACTCTCATACACTACCCATGGTCTAACATATGGCCTGAATAACTCTGGGTCCTGATCCATGATGGATGGGGGCACATAGTCTGAGTCTATGGCCTTATCGTTGACTAATGGGGGCACTATCTCTATAGCCACCTAATGATAGAGATCCCGCAAGATAGAAAACACAAAAATAATCAATACACATCATGATATATATTTATTAAATCATAAAACATGTGCCTAAGCATAAAGCAAAATAGTAAATAAAATATCATCACCTATCTCTTTGGCAAGCTGTGTGAAATCAACCTCCTCCTATGCAGGGGCATGGAGAATGTGTTAGCTTCTCAATGACTATGGGTACTGGTGCCTACTGTAGCTGCTGCTCATGATCTAGTCATATGAATGGGAGAGTGCTCTCCCCACTCGTGACCTATTGGATCCTCACCTACTGCCTCACCACTCTCATTCATGGGCTACTCCCCCTCCTCATCCTCCCCCTCATCCCCTCCCTCTTGGCCATCATAATCAAGATCTGCAGTCTCATCATAACCTCATCTATGACATTTGTAAATATGTCTGCATCCCTATAATTTTTCTCCTCAACCCTGTCCTCTAGCTCGTCTCCCTCATCTAGGAGTGGCCCTACATCACCTATCGACTCCTCCACCAAAAATACGGGAGGTGGTCGTGATACTATCCACCACTCCTCATACTCATCTATGGCACCGACATCATCAACATCAGAGACTAGAGGCATATCATGATTTGAATGCTCGAAGTCACTGTAGATAACACCCTTCATAGTGAACCATCTACAATCACCAGGTCTCCAGGCACTCCACATTGATCACCTGAAGAAGCGTCATGCCCTAGGTGCTATCTGGACCTACCCAAACCATCACATGACACAATCATAGTAGAAAGGACACACTATGTAATAATTTTTTCCAATCAAAAACCTGTCCAACTATAGTCTACTCATCTACCGAGTGTGATTTGGTCACTAAAGCATAAGCTAATAAGGTCTCCAAAGGGTCTCATTCTCCTCTAGTCGGTCAAATCAGACTCTCTAGAAATGTAAGTAACCATATTGCCAAAGCTGTTGTAGAGGATAGCTGAAGGCTTGAGGATACCCCAAGGCTATTAGACATGGGAACTAGGTAGGTCCGGTACAAGTGATATGCTCAAGGCACCAAACCTACAAAAGTGTATAGTGTACCATGTTGTCCACCTCTCAAAAGACAAATCATCCTAGATCATAGTACATGTGTGCTAGGATGCTACAACCCCAGGCATATACTATCCTATGCTTTGCCATCCCTCATATCAAGTGTAGTAGTCCTCCTTCTAGGTGTGCTCCCTGTCTATCAAGGACAAGTACTAGTGCTACTGTCAACATCATAATCTATCTAACCAATGGGGCCCATGAATATAGTAGTATCACAAGATCTATCTGTGGCCTCACTCTCTCATCATGCACTAGTCCACAAAGGTAATACTGCATGTCACATTTCATCACGTGAAATGACCACTCCACTTGAAAACACACTCTCTCACCTAAAATAGGAACTCAAGGTATGTGGTGCACGCCCTCTAGCATGATCATCATCTCACTAGTAGGTAGATGAAATGTACATGTATAGGCATCCAAATGCTCTGCTAGTGCCATCACTGGAACATTTTGACCCATTTTTCGACGAGCATCCATCAAAATTTCAACGACTGTTTGTCGCTATTATTGAGTCAGAATTTCAGTAGAATTTGAAACATTGAAATTCTGGCCTGGCATCCATCAAAATTTCAACAGACGCTCATCAAAAAATGGGTCAAAATGTACCAGTGCATCAACATCAGATCATGGTACCTCATGGGGCGAATGAGGTACGCCCAATATAATCCTACAGTATGCAAAATATTTGTATCCCCTACTGAAAGAGTGGGGGCTAAATCTCGAAGAAGACTAATTTGCTTGCCACCTAGTTGCTGACTCGAATGAGTGGGAACTTAACAAAAATGCAAAAATATGTCCTATAAGTAGTCTAAACTCTTAAATATTTACATCAACAATCATAGAAGTGTACTAAATTTGTTCTAGTGCACTTCCCTAAAATTCCTACACTTTAGAACCCTTTTGGGACACCTCGCGAAGAAATGAGACACTTTGCAAAAAAATTGGACACTTCACGAACAAAAGGAACACTTTGCGAAAAAAAGGGACACTTTACAAAAAAAGGGGACACTTTGCAAAAAAAAAATTCCAAGGCCCTAAATTAATCTAGAAATGTGTAAAAATCATAAAATTAGTGGATAAGGACAAAGTGAAGGTAGAAAAATCAACTCACCTCATGATGGTGCTCGTCGTGGGCAACCTGAACTCGCAAGAAATCCAGTTTCCTAGGCCTGTAATCTTGTCTGCTAGGAATCTTTCACTACTCTTCAATCACTTTTAGGCTACCAAAAGGTAAATAACAAAATAAGTTAGAATTTACTTCACTTTTTTTTGTTATATAAGTTAAAATTAGGGTTTTTACTATATTAGGGTTAAAAGTGCATTTAATTCAAATTAGCATAACGGGTTCTAGAGAGATCCGATTCCAATGTTGTTTGTTATGTTGGAATCATGATTTTTCTCCTGACATCATCAACTATTTATTATTATGTGGTATGGTACTTGGAAATACCCTATAATTATATGACTAACCCTATTTGATGTGGCTTGAATGCTACCTTGATTCCAGCTCTATTAAGCAAGCGGAATCAAGGGGGGGCATACATCTACCCTTGAATGTGATTTATAGAAATAAGTTAGGTAAAGAGGATTTTTTTGGACAACTAATAAATTCATGTTGTAGGATATAGTTCCTAATGTTGCACGGATTTGCAGATGACTACACTGGGGGCTTCATTCTCCCATATTGTGAATGAACATATATGAATATCCTTTTATGAGATAAAGTGTACTGTTTAGAGTCCTTTAGCTTATATATGCATGTAGATTCATATGGGTGTTAAAGTGGGGGACCACCAAAATTATACTCCCTTCTTGGAGATAGTACAATTCTTGGTCTAATTTGGACCTATCTTAGGTACCCTTGCAATAATTATCCTTTAAATCATCATTTATGCCCCTAAGACCCATTATTTAAGATCTTGAGGCTCATTTCACTTAAAAATCCCATAAAATTACTCAAATCTTTGAAAAATCCTAAAAGGCCACCTCAAAAGGCTAAGGTGGGACTCACTCACCACCTTGGGCGAATGAGTCCCATTTGGGGTCTTTTTCAAATTTGAGTGGGAAATTCACCATTTCAATTCAAATTTTTGGTGGATGTCAGCCTTTGAGATCTAAATAATGGTCTATTAGTGTTAATGCCTATATAAGCAAGTTTCCATGCCATTTTTATCATTCTAAGCACTTTGGGCAAGCATTTTTCAAGAGTCTTCAAGAAGTCTTTCAAAAGAGCATTCAAGTTTCAAAAGAAAGAAAAGTTGAATTCTTGGAGTAGCATTAAAGTATTTTTGTAGGTCTTCAAGCTCACTTTCATTCAAAATCTAGCATTGTTAGGGGTTGATCATGGTTGTCTATGGTGAATCCTAATGGATTGTAAGTTGGGGAGATGCAACTAGCCATCAAGCCAAGCCTAAAGAATTGTTTTCTAAGTGATTCCATCCTCCATTATCACTCTACATTTATCCTAAGGTACACAGATCATTAGAGATCACTTAGGGAGATTGGAGATCTCCTCAAGTGAGTTATTCATCTTCATACTTCCATTATTGCATCATATTCTTTTATATTAGAATAGGATTGCATCATGTTTTAGATTTCTTAGTTTTAGATACACTTAAGGCTAGGGTTTTCATGCACATTTCATTATTTCTATCAAGGTTTAATTACCAAACTAGGGGTTTGACCGAGGAAAACCCCCCATTAGCAAATCAAGTTTAGATTATGTTTTGTAGGTATTTTAATAGATTCAAATCCGAAACTCAAGTTGGAAGGAAAGAGTAGGTGTTGAAGTGCAGATCATAACTTCCAATTCCTAAAAAAATAGAATGGGATTTATTTTCCAAGAGTGGCGAATGATTCCCATTGTAGCTAGTTTTCAGATCTATTTGCAGATTTAGATACCCTTTTTTCCCGAAATAGACTCCCATGTAGAAACCCAAATTTGGGATTGATTCGCCTAGGTTGGCGAATGAGTCCCAATTGGTCAAAAGTGAAAATTTATAGTATTTCAAAGTTGGAAATAGTCACTTCTAGATTCCCATGTGCACACTGATTATCTTACTACTTTTATGTGTTGTTTTACTAGCATTTTTAGGTCATCTTGTAGATTATCGCATTGAATTAGGGTTTTGCATTACATCTTGAATTTCGTTGTCTTTCCAAGTTTAGAATTGGTGGTGAACCCCTTATTGGATCATATTTAGCCCCTAGGACAACCCTATTGCAATATCTCTTTCACTTTTACATTGAGATGTCTAGGGTTATCCTTGAGTGGAATCTTTGAAAGTGGGTGTGACAGCACTTAATCTCCATATCCCCATTTTCATTAGGTTCCATAATGAATCCCCAGGTTAGTGTGAAATTATTAGGATACACTTTATAACAACCTAAATAAGGAACCATTAGGTCTGATTTAGTTTGCAAGGCCCTAAATTTAATGTGAAGGTGTAAATGAATACACTTTACAACAGTAAATTAAGGAAAATTGTGGTTCATTTAGCTTAAAAGGACCCTATACCCAATGTGAATGTGTAAAACACATTACAACACTAGATCAAGGAAAAATTAGGTTTATTTTAATGTCAATATTCCCAAATTAAGTGTGAAACTATAAAAAATGATATTTTTCTACACTACATTTAGCCCCCACTTTAGTGAGAGGATGAACCTACTTCAAACTCACACTAAAGTAGACATTCAAGAGGGGTCCAAGCATACCAATGTAGATGAAAAAGGATGAAAAAGATCAAAGGAGATGGCCAAGCCCACAAGATCCAAGATCTTACATCAAACCAACATAAGCACAAAAGGACACACACAAGGTGTATGATATGCAACGAAACAAGATACTCAAATATCCAATGTCAAAAAGACAATAAAAAATAAAAATAAACAAAAATAAAAAAGGGGTAGATCAATATTCAACCATTTTTCTCCCATGTGGATCAAATCTAGGCTATTTGTCCCAAAATGCATGCTCACTCTAAGGAAACAAAACTTCAAGCTGTCCACTGGGTGGGTATCCAAAAGGGGTCGCTCAGTGAGAAATTCATGCCTCTATATCAACTTCTCACCATATAATGAGAAATTCATGCCCACATTTAGGATTATCATCATACACTGACCAAACCAAAGTTATGGTCTCCTAGTAACTTTGAAAAGGTGCCACAAAACAATGAACTTTGAGCTTTGTGAGGCAAGCAAAGCTTCATATGCTTGAAACTCATGAACATACAAGATGGCACCATAGGCAAAAAAAGTCTATTATGCAAGGTGACCATATAAAAATTGTTGTAAATGAAAAATAGTGTAAGGTACATTCAGAGGGATTTTGATTGGTTCATGTAAGGTCTCTTCTTAGGGAGCATCATGCTTAATGTCTCCAAGAGAGGACAAGTCAAAGAACTATCATGCTCTTGGAGGATATCAAGCCCAATGACACCACCAAGAAAAGGATGCATCAAAGAAGAAAGAAAATCACACAGTGAAACATGAGTATCGATGTATGCCCCCACTTTAAAGCAGTTGCTATCACCATTTTTATGAGAAATTTCTTTAAAGTAGAAGAATACATGAGAGATTATTTGGAAAGACCTATACCAAGTCATATGTTTCTAAATGAAGCTACGTCATGAAAAGGGAAGGGGTTTCCCCCAAAATATATAACTTAATACGTCACATGCACTTGCCAACTTAAGGCATGCCATCCACATCCCAAGCTTGCTCTTATATGTACATGAAAGGTGGTCAGCTAGCCTTAAGAGACAACAAGTGACATATGAGGACAAGGCTACTTAACCCCTTGCCCCCACTTATGGCAGGACAAGGATGATCCGAGATGATTGATGGGAAACATGCTAGAGTGAAAATTAGTATCAATTAGAGGAATTAGGTGTCCCAACATAAGGAAGAGCACCACACTTCTTAAGATGTTGAATTCTATCACTTAAAGCCTTACATTTTGTATCACCAAAAAATCTATACTTGGACATTTTTACGCTCATTTGAGTCTTTCTTATGAACTTTGGCTTGATTTTTCCTAGATTTAATGATGTAATGTGGTCAACACATTCACATTAGGACTTGGACCCTTGTGAATCATTAAGAATCCTATGATGACTTGTAAAAGTGTTGTGAAGTGTTGTAACCCACTTTCACACTTTTCTAGGACCCTTTTATTATAATTAACCTAAATAACCTCTTTTTAACACTTAACAAGTCCTATTTCAAAGTGTTGTAAAGATTTGTAACAAACTTTAACACTTTTATAGGCTTTTCATCACTAATTTGACCTTTTTCTTATGTTTAAATGACCCCTTAATGCACTTTCCGACCCTACTTAAGTGTGTTTCAGAGAATAATCTCGTTAAACATCATTAAATACACTTTAATTCCTGACACCCAATAAAATTACCTTGGTGGGACCAAGTTGCCACTTGGAGCGACTTAGTCCCACTAGGCACAAAAATAAAAATTATTTTAATTTTCTAGTGGGATTTTATTCTCTTAACATTGAGTTCACCTGTGATGTGTTATTTTTTAGGAAAATTGTAAAATCAAGTATAAATAAATGGTTTTCCTCTCATTTTCACCCCCATTCATCCAATAATTCATTCTCAAGCAATCCATTCATTCTCAAGCAATGATCAAGCACTTTGGCATTATCAAGTATTCATTGGAGCATCTACTTGCATATCTTCAAATGTCTACATCAAGGGTTTGGTGAGTTGTGAGATTTCATGTTGTTCGTTCATCATTCTCTTCCTATTTCATTTCATTTCATTTTTAGGGGTTTTATTACTAAACCAGGGTTTGACCAAGGCAAGCCCCTATTCTCTAACCCTTAACCCTTTTCCCCCTCTTTGCATGTGTGTTTTGTAGGTCTTGTATGTAGATTTTTCAAAGAGAAAGGTGTTAAAAAGTGGTTAAAAATCCATCAAAGTCATTCAAGTCAACAAAATCCCTAATTGAAGCTTGGAAACTTCTCACAACCCGATTTTTGCATAATCAAATCTAGACACCTATCAAGAAGAGAAGTGCAAACCGAGAGCTACAGGTTCCTATCCCAAAATTATTGAAAGTTGAAGGTGGACTAAGTCACCATTAGTGGTGAATTAGTCCTACTGTCAAGCTTAAAAAGTGATTTCTGCATTTTTGGATACCCATTTTGCTGAAACCTATTCCGACAGAATCTCCCCAAAATAGGACTAAGTTGCCCAACTTGGTGTAAGTGTCCCAGTTGGCATCAACAACAAATTATGTAGGATTCCAGAGCCCCTCTACATCACATTATAGTTTCTAGGTGCACCTCTCCAATCTCTTTTATTTTTGTTACTATTGTGACATAGATTTTTGGACCCAATGGACACTTTGACTCATAGGGTTTTTCACCTAAAAGGAGAGAGATTAGATCCAAAAATGCTTGTCTACACTAAAATATTAATGTGATTTGGATAGAAGAGGATGTAATATTCCTAGATACAATGTGTGAATGCAATAAATGAATTATATTAATTGACTAATGAATAGAAACTAAAGGAAAACAAATTGTTTGAAAACACATTGTGTATTATAAAATCACCTACAAATGAATAGAAAAATGCAAAAAAAGTGAATCACACTTGGAACTTTGATGAGGATTGGAAATTGATGTTGGAATGCTGATAATGCTATTTTTCAGGCCTAGAGGGACTCATTTGCCATTTTGGACGAATCAGTCCTAGTTTTGTAAAACTAAACCGGAACCCGTTTCAGACAAAAGGGTATCCAAAAATGTAGAAAACCAAATACCAACCCTAGAGTGGGAATAATTCACCACCCATGGAAAATCAGTCCACTTTTAAATTTTTGAATATTCAAAGGTTGACTCTAGAGCTTTCGATCTGCACTTCGGCTTCTTATAGGTGTCTGCTTCTGAAACTGTTGTATTCGGGCCTGAAAGTGACTTTTTGTTGATATTTTGACTTGAATGATGAAGAGATGACTTGAATGAATTTGAAATACAATATTCAATGATTAATAAGCTTCCAAGAGTCCTAGATCTACAAACACACAAGACAAGAAGAGGAAATGTTGAATTTTAGGGCATGGGGGTTTGCCTTGGTCAAACCTCGTTTAGGTAATTAAACCAAAATCATGAAATAAAGGAATAAAGTGTTGGAAATAGGATTCCATTTAATTGAAAATCCTAAACATTAATTATTTCATGTATCTCCTATGTTCTTGGAATATGTTCAACAACACTAAGATTAGGATGAGATTAATATTTGATGAAATAAATCATGAAATTGGCATTTGTAGTTATTCCTAAATAATAGGAACATGTGGGTGCACACATGGTAGGTGACACTCACCTTGAGTTTAGTTAACTATTCAGAGTAATATATAACACTTATGAGTGCATGTAAAGATCCTAGGAGTTATGGTTTGATGTATGCATGCATAAAGTTTAGTTTAGTTCAGTTCAGATGAGATCAGTTCAATTCAGTTCAATTCAGTTTAGTTTAGTTTAGTTTAGTTTAGTTTAGTTTAGTTATGGTTCAGTTATCTTCAGTTAGTTTTAGTTGAATGCTAGTTGACTTCAGTTAACTTGGAATTCATGGCTAATAATTTGAGTTTCATGATAGATAACAGGGACTACCTCTAGTTAACAAGAGAAGGCCATTCTTGCATGAATGGTGTTGAGTAATGCTTCAGTTAACAAGAAATCACTTGGAGCCAACTTGGGTGCCCAAGATGCTTTCTTGGAATTACCTCTTATGCATGTTGAGATATTTTTGAAGACTCAGTTAAGTAGGACCTCTAAAGGGCACCTACTTTTAGGAGTAAAGCAAGAAGATATTTATAGAATAGAGATTCAGTTGCCACTTCAATTTGGGACATCCAAAAGTATGAAGATGGCCATTTGAAATTGTTCTTCATGGGATAAACCTATTTGCATGAGATATGGCATACCTTTTAGGGATAGTGCTTGTGCATTGTAATTGTAACTCATGTTGAGTTTACAAAACTGATTAGAACCTATATATCTTAAGCAAGTTGAATAGAGTTATCAATAATTGTTATTGTAGGTTGTGAAGAAGATTGGCTAAGGCAAAGGAATCATTCTCAAGAAAGAATTGATGCTATTGTAACTTAGAGATTGAATAATAGAATAATTCTTGGTGGAGTTTTTTCCCGAAAGGGTTTCTCCACGGTACATCTTGTGTAATCTTTCTAATATCCTATCTAGTTCTTCTATCAACTTCTATCTACATTGTACAATAGTAAAATGGATTAATCAAGATAATCACCCACAAATAATAAGTAAAAAAAGGAAAATATTATTTAGATTGAAGCAATATTAAAGTTTTACAGAGTATTAAGCTAGGAAAACACCTCATTTTTTAACATGAAGCATGTAAAAATGGAAATGATTACCTTGTCATGATGATTTGATCTTGAAATCCTACAACATATCATGAATATTCAGCCCTTGAATGTCCTTAGAAGCTCAATTGAAGACTTGCAATGAGAAAGCCCTAGTTTTCTTGACTTGTAATAGAAGATAGATGAATAATGGATTCTTGGATTGATGAGAGGGATGGATTGATGTAAAATGAGGATAAAAACACTTATTTATAGTCAATTGTGCCTTAGTACCCTATTATACTACATCACAAGCCAACATGAAGTGAAAATAAAATTTAAACTTCACTTTTTCCTGCTCAAAGGTCAAAATGGGGACCAAATAGGACTCATTTGCCACACATGGCGAATGGGTCCCACTTGGATGGGACTCATTCGCCATGCCTAGTGAATGGGCCCCATGGGGGCCATTTCAACACCTATGAAGCTAAGGAGATAAGAAATAAGGTTTAAAATTCTATCTTGTCAGGTGTTTAATCAATTAAAGCCTCAAGATGCACAATATGGGTAAAATAAGACATTTGGGACTTATAAATCAATGTGAAAGTGTAAGTAAATGCACTTTACAACACTAAGATTAGGTCCACATAGCCTAGAAATGCACAAGAACCAATGTGAATGTGTAAAACACATTACAAAACTAGTTTAGCACTAAGTTCACATTAAGAATCTTCTAGATTGATGTAATAATTTTATTAAATTTTTTTATAATGTTGAATTAGGGAGAAATAAGTTGATTAAGTCTAGAAAAGTGTGAAAGCTTATTCCAAGACTTCACAAAACCTTTACAAGACATTAATAAACACATATTATTTGGTTTGCAAGGGTCCAAGACCTAGTGTGGACACATAAAATTCCTCACAACACTAGATTAGGGCCTCATTAAGTCCATTTAATCTCATGTCAAGCAGTGGGTCCAATTTTTGATGGCACATTAAGCCCCTACTTTAGTGAGAGGAACTTGATTTCTCACACTAAAGTAGCCATTCAAGAGAGATCCACATGTATGCCAAGCCCCCAAGATACAAGATCATACAAAGGGGAGGAAGAAAAGGAATGAGATGGAAAAGATGTACTCACTCTAGGGCCATAGAACTTTGGCTCGTCCGCGGTGTGAGAAGACCCAAAATATATAAAAAAGGAAAAGAGTAACATACGCTAGTTGGCATGTACTCACAAACATGAAAGTGGTTATGGGGAGAAGTCATGCTACTACTTGGGCTTCTCGCTCAACCATGCCAAAGCTATACCCATTCGATAACTTTAACAAGGCACCACAAATCAAAAGGAAATGTAGGTGTTGGTTTAAGCTTCCTAAGACAAGCAAAATAGGATGGCACCATAGGCATGCAAGTTGTGATATGCAAGGTGGCCAAACAAATAAGATGGCTCCATAGGCATGCAAGTTATGTTATGCAAGATGGTCGAATGAGAATGCAACAATGTAAAATGCAAAAATGTAATGTGAAAGATTGTTCAAGAGAGTCTTGTTCAGTTCATGCAAGGTCAGTCACCTAGGGAACATTGTGTCTAATGTCTCCAAGAGAGGACCAATCAAAGAATAGTATATTCACAACTTAGGGGATATAGTGTGTCGCATCAAACCACAAAGAGGAATATAATATGATAAGAAAGATCACACTTATGAAGGACATTACACCCAATGTCATCCACAAAGTGACAAATGCATCACGTAAATGACAAGGCTTCACTAAGAATGTAAATGAAATAATGGTAATATATGTCCCCCACTTTAAAGGAATTGCGAGCACCCGTTTTGTGAGAAATTTCTTTAAAGTAGAAGAAGAGAGAAGAAGACATGAGAGCTTACTTAGAAAGCCCTATGCCAATTCATATGTTTCTGATAAGCTACATCATGCAGAAAGGATAGTATGTCACAGGCGAGTCAATATTAAGACATGTCATCCACATCCCAAGCTTGCTCTTATATGTTCATGAAAGGTTAACAATGAGTCCAAAAGTGACAACGATGAGTTACATACAAGGACAATACTATCCCCCACTGAGTGTAGGAAAAAGTTGATCCTAGAATGGAGGAAAGTTATTGTAATTAAATGAGGGGGGTGTGTGTTGATGAGAAGGATTGGTTACTTTAGAAGAACACAAATTCTTTTGAATGTTGTGTGTTGTGTCATGAGGGATGGGAGTTATATTTCCCCCATTACCACCATGAAGTGATTTGGTAGAACTAAGTTGAGCAAATGGAACAAAGGGTTGTTTGGGTTGAGATTGGGATATTGCTCACCCTCCCTTAAAGGTAGGTGTGAAACTCCAATCACTACTAGAACTTGTGTCTGAAAATGAATTGTTTGTATATGACTCTTTGGACCATGAGGGTGAGATTTTGGAAATATTATGGGAAGGAGGGGTAGAATCTAATGACCCCCAATTATCACAAAAGAGTTTTATTGTAGGTGAAGAGTTAGGACCAGTTTGTATAGATTCAAGTTATTATCTAGAAATGGAAGGGTTAGGGGAGTTGAAAGTGTTATGATTAGTTGACACATAGCTTCACTCATCGGCATCAACCATGTATATCTTGTTGTTGTATTCAAACTTCATGACATGGTGAAGGGTATATGGGACTCCTTTCATAGCATGAATCCATGGTATACCTAGGATAAGATTGTATGGAAGGGGTCCTTGCATGATATGAATAAAGGTAGGAAACACTACAGGTCTGACCTCAATAGGTAATGTGATCATCCAAAGTGGTTTCCTATCAAAATTTTCAAAGCCATGAATATGAACATCATTAAGTTGAATGAGATTTTTTTCCTTGCCAAGTTTGTGTAGATGGTCCATACTACAAACATTAATCTTTGATCCATTATCGATGAGAGTATTCCTAACTAGAGTTTCATTAATGATCACCTTTATTGTCAAGGGATCATTCTTGTTTTGAATCTCAAGTGGGGGTAATTCATGTTTAGGGAATGTGATTTCTAACTGGGTGGCTTGTAATGGACGAGGGGAGGATGTTACATGATTTGATTTGTTGTAAGATTGTATCTCTTCCTTCTATATTTCCAACATATCATGAAAGAGAAGTTTGTCTGTTCCAGAAAGTTGAATGAGCTCCCATATAGATATATTAGCAGGAGTCTTTTTAAGATCTTCAACACTAGGAACTTTGTGAGGAAAAGGTAATGGTGTAGGAGTTTTGTGTGGTCCTTTAGATGTTTGAGCCACTAAGTTACAACTTAGTGGCTGCAAAACATTGTTATGAGTAGATTGCATGATGGATTTCAAGACAACTCATATTTTTTTGTGTTTTCACTAATGGAAGGTGACTCAAGAATCTCACTAATTAAAGGAGATCCCACTTGTATCATCATATTCTCAAAAAAATTGTCTTGATTGGCATGACATGTTGGTGAAGGGTATTATAATGCCACTTTATTATCATCTCCTAAGGAAAGGTTAGTGGTTGAAGGATGTGTTCCCATGGTCATATTGTTTTGCATTATGATATTCTCCCTAGGAGAAGAGTTGTTAGAAGAACTACAAGCCAAATGTTATTGACATTAAAGGATTGGTTCTTCTAAAAGAATGCCATTTCTAGTAGGGGAATGGTCAATGGGTGAATGATTGTGCTCCGTAAGGGTTTCCCTAGGAGAAGGGGGACAACTAAAATATCCATAACCTTCCTCGAACAAAGCATCAACTTCATAACTATGAGAGACACTAGGAGAAGGGAAAATGTTTTTATCATGATTATTTATGTTTAATTTGTCATGTTGATCAATGTCTTGTCCACTACAAGAGGCAAAAGGAGAGAAACAACTTAGATTCTCAACACTCTCATTGATTGGTTCTTCTATTACCAAAATATCTTCTTTTCCAATAGGAGAGATGTCAGGAGAAGAACAAATATGATCATGAGGAATGACCAAAGGTGTATTCTCTTTCACTAAAACACTCTCATAGAGAGGGTATAGGAATTGTTTCTTAACATGTTTACATATTCAAGGTACAAGCATTGTTTGAATAAGAATGAAAAGTACATGTAACTATTTTATGCAATGTTTCAACAATATGAACAATTTATATGCAAAGGTACAAAACATTCTTATCCGATATATGCAAGATTTGAAGAATGCAAACAATGTACATGCAAGAATGAAAATCACTTTTAACAAACTTATGCAAAGTTTTAGGAATAGAAACATTGTATATGCAAGAGTGAAAAGTACTTTTTATCAATGTTATGCAAAATTGTAGAAATGGAAAATTCTTTAGATCTAATGATGCTTGAAATTGAAGTGATTGGAAAGATGACTATCTTAAATTGATGCTTTTGAGATAAATGCATAAAAGAAATTCTCTACAAACCTTCCAAACTTATACTATATGATACTAGGAGCCTTAGGAAGCTTAAAAATGAGATTTCAGATGTTGTTTCAGTTAGTGAAAAATTTGTATAGGGACTGATTCGCCACATATGGTGAATGAGTCCCAGTAGGGGTGTTTTGCCAAATTTTCAGAAATTAGGAATGGTTTGTGATGTGTGTGAGGTTGTAAGGTGAAAACCTAAGATAGAGTTGTAGAATGTCAGAGATTTTTAAGGAAATTATATGCAAAAATGCAAGCTAAATGCATTTTTTTCTAATGCAAAAATTTGAAACTAAACAATGCATGAAATGAGCTATGTTGAGTGAGATCTAGTGAAATGCATGCTATAGAAATGTAACTGACTGATATATATATAGGTTAAGGCACCAATTAGAAGCCTAAAAACCAATGTCTGAGATCTGGAAAATGTTGTTTTAGGTGACAGAAGCGACTTATTCGCCCAAGGTGGTGAATGAGTCCTAGTATGAACTTTTTTCAATATTTTCAGGACTTTGTGATTGGTATTTATGTTTTCAAAGTGCTGTGATATAGGTCTAAATGGAAAATGTAGAATTTTAGAGCTATGCAATAAAGATGCAAAAAGGGAACCTATGATGCACTTTTACACATGCAAAAATGAAACCCTAGAATGCAAGCTACTTCCAGGATGAGTAAGGGACTCCTAAATTAGAAAATAAAGTATTCTAAAAGTTGGGTTCACCAAAATGTGACAGATTTTTGGACCCAATCTAACTCTTATAGGGTTTTTCACCTAAAAGGAGAGAGATTAGATCCAAAAATGCTTGTGACTATACTAAAAGATCAATATGATTTGGATAGAAGAGGATGCAATATTCCTAGATACAATGTGTGAATGTAATAAATGAATGATATTAATTGACTAATGAATAGAAACTAAAGGAAAAAAAATTGTTTGAAAACACATTGTGTATTATAAAATCAGCTACAAATGAATAGAAAAATACAACAGAAGTGAATTAGATTGGAAGTGTGCACCTAGAACTTTGATGAGGACTGGAAATTGATGCTAGAATGCTGATGATGCTATTTTTTAGGCCTAGAAGGACTCATTCACCATTCTAGGTGAATCAGTACCAATTTTGTAAAACTGAACTAAAAACCGTTTTAGACAAAAGGGTATCCAAAAATGCAAAAAACCAAAAACTAACCCTGAAGTGGGAATCATTTTCCACCCATGGAGAATCAGTCAAATTTTGAATTTTTGAATATTCAAAGGTTGACTCTAGAGCTTTCGGTTTGAACTTCGACTTCCTACAGGTGTTCGCTTATGAAACTGTCGTATTTGAGCCTGAAAGTGACTTTTTGTTTATATTTTGACTTGAATGATGAAGAGATGACTTGAATGAATAGTAAATACAATCTTAAATGATTCATAAGCTTCCAAAAGTCCTAGATCTACAAACACACAAGACAAGAAGAGGAAATGTTGAATGTTAGGTCATGGGGGTTTGCCTTGGTCAAACCCCGTTTAGGTAATTAAACTAAAATGATGAAATAAAGGAATGAAGCATGTAAAAATAGAGATTATTACCTTGTCATGATGATTTTATCTTGAAATTCTGCAACATATCATGAAGATTCAAGCCTTGAATGTCCTTAGAAGCCCAATTGAAGACTTGCAATGAGAAAGCCTTAGTTTTCTTGACTTGTGATAGAAGATAGATGAATAATAGATGCTTGGATTGATAAGAGGGATGGATTTATGTAAAATTAGGATAGAAGCACTTATTTATAGTCAATTTTTCCTTAGTACCAGATTATACTACATCACAGGCTGACATGAAGTGAAAATAAACTTTAAATTTCACTTTTTCTCGCTCAAGGCTCAAAATGGGGGCCAGATAGGACTCATTCGCCACACATGGAAAATGGGTCCCACCTAGATGGGACTCATTCGCCATGCCTAGAAAATGGGTCCCATAGGGGCCATTCTGACACCTATGAAGCTAAGGAGATAAGAAATAAGGTTTAAAATGCTATCTTGTCAGGTGTTTAATCAATTAAAGCCTCAGGATGCACAATATGGGTAAAATAGGACATGTTAGTGGTGATTTAAATGTTGAATAGAGATTGGGACTCATAAATCAATGTGAAAGTGTAATTAAATGCACTTTACAACACTAAGATTAGGTCCACATAGCCTAGAAATGCACAAGAACCAATGTGAATGTGTAAAACACATTACAACACTAGTTTAGCCTTAAGTTCACATTAATAATCTTCTATATTGATGTAATAATGTTATTAAATATGTTTTATAATGTTGAATTAGGGAGAAATAAGTTGATTAAGTCTAGAAAAGCGTGAAAGCTTCTTACAAGACTTCACAAAACCTTTACAAGACATTAATAAACACATATTATTTGGTTTGCAAGGGTCCAAGACCTAGTCTAGACACATAAAATTCCTCACAACACTAGAGTAGGGCCTCATTAAGTTCATTTAATCTCATGTCAAGTAGCAGGTCCAATTTTTCACGACACAACTATTTGTTTGCATTCTTAGGTCATTTTACATATCTCATTGTGTTTTCAAACAACTTACATTTTGCGTTCATAATCAATATCTTTTATCAATTTATTGCATTTAGACATATTTCATTCATACTTGCACTAGTTTTGAGTGAACCCGACTTTAGAACATTTTACTTCTAATTTCAAGTGCATTGCATAAGGTTTTGCATTATTTAAATTACATCTTAGGGTTTTAAAAATTGCATTAGTGAAAAGCTCATATAGCTTACATTTTTGCATTGCATTTCATTAAAAATTCAAAAAATAATGCATTTTCATATTATAGCTGCATCTTAAAACTTAAAAATCACAAAATTTCATTTAAGAATTCTACAAAATATCAAAAAAATCACTTTTGGGACTAATTCACCACATTGGGCGACTTGGTCCTCTTGCACATTCTACACTATAATTTATGTCATTTTTAGAGCATTTTCTACATTTATGTTTTCTTTATTGCATTTTTGTTATAGTTTCCAAAATTGTAGTTATCAACATTTTATTTCTCTCAATTTACATTACATTTTCCTTCACCCGCATTTAGAAACCTTTGCATGAGTGTTTGGTGTCCTATTGCTAATACCTTAGTGAGAAGAAGTTCAAGACTGGTATTATCCCATGATAATACACTCGTTGTGTATCTTGGGTTATGTAAAGTTTCCACTTCTAGTATTACAACTAGTACGCTAGGCATGGATACTACCTTTAGCAACTCTTTTCCTTCCAATAACATGCAAGTTGACACATAGAATGATCACATCCCGTAAGACAAAATCATTAACATTCATTAGGACTTAACACATCTCCAAAATCAAGTGTGTCTTGAAGAAAATTCAACCACTACCATTCTGACCATAGAAAACATCCATCACATGTTTGAAAGTGAAGAAGGCCTAAACGCTATGAAACAAATAGTTGAGATATACCAAAAACATGTTCCTTCCACCTCTAGTTTTTCTCAACCAATAAACACTATTGTTAGCCAAGGAGGACCTCACACTCCTCCTCCCTCAATAGTAGCATCCATACCTACCTATACCACTCCTCAAGTCACAACAACCATTCAACAAGTTAGTAATGTGATTCCTTCCTCAACTATTCTTGCTAGCATGCCTAATTCCTATGTGGCATCGCATGTTCTATCTTCTTCCATCATACCATCTATAAGCATTCCCTTCACTTGCCATGTACCACTGCATACACTCCATCACCACTTTCCCTTCCAACTCATACCACTTACACTGACATCATCTCATAACAAATTTTCCAAACCGTCTCCTCCATGGCAAAAAAAATTCCACCATAAACCAATACCAGAATGGACCACCCACCTATTATGTTCGAAGCAACTCACTATATTTGGAAATATTGTGAACACCAATGCCATAAGGAATAGAGATGCCCAGATTTTAGAAATATGGAGGGAAGGGAGATCCTTCTAACCATGTTAATTCTTACACCGCCTTATGTAGTGACTTTCTCCTTGATGATAAATTGTTAGCAAAACTATTTCCTAGGACTTTAAAAGACACTGCATTGGAATTCTTTTCATCCTTACTGAATAATTCAATTCGTTCATTCAATGAACTAGTTTATGCATTTATAAATCATTTCCAAGTGCATATGACTCCAAAGAAAACCTTGGCCGATTTGATGAGATGCAAACAACAGGAACAGATAATTGATTTTATCTCACAGTATTAATTACTTTATTCTCAAAATGATGTCAAGATTCTTGATCCACACCTTCAAAAGATGTTTATAAAAAAATTGCAAACCAAACTTTAGGAAAAACTCACCATGATGAAATTTCCCTCCTTTATGCACTTGTGTACTTCCTGTATACACCTAAAAATGGTCATCATATTCAATTAATTAAATACAACCTATTTGATTAATGCTTCAACTACATATAAATAAGGTCTTACTTTATTTATATTGTCCACTTTCCTTTTAATTCTCCAAAATCATATTCTTCTAAATAATTAAATAAACAAAAAACCCTAAACATGTTTATTTAATTAATCTTCCTTAATCCTAATTAAGAATTAGAGCATATGTCTACTACATTTTCTTGTGCCACCTCAAAAAGGTCACATGAAAATAAATAAAGCCTAATTATTAATTATAATTATCCTCACACACTTCCACCAATGAGAAAAGGCACATGGCTTTATTCCCCCACACTTCCAACAAATTTCGAGCACATGGGTCTTTGTTTCACACACTTGGGTCTCCCATCCTTTTAGCATGTTTCCAATTGGTCAAGGGATTCTCTCCACACACATGGCATGTTGTCCTTGGTCAAGGGGACAACATCTTGATTCCTTCCATCTCTACCATCTATTATTTGTCCTTCAAATCTAGATCGTTGATAGGTGCCACCTCACAAAATGCTTGAGAAACCCTATAAATATAGCTCCTTGCCTTTGCATTTATCATCCACATTTGAAGTAAAGTGACTATGTAGGTTTTTCGTAGGAGCTTGGAGCATTCTTGGAGTCTTATAATTAGATTTTATATCATGTTTTATGTTGCATTCTCATCGTAGATTAACATATTACATCATAGTTGCATTTTAGATTAGTTTGATTTTTATTGCATTTGAGCATATACATAATCATGAATAGTTCATTTTAGTTTCATATCATCTCACTCATCTCCACTTGTTCATTTATCATCAACATCATCCTTTGTTTATCATTGTATTCATCATCCTTTTCATCATTTTATTTCATTTAGAAGCATACTACTCTAGGTTGTCATTTTAACAACCATTGTGCCCATAGAAATCTGAGGGCCAAATGGTTTAATAAATCCCTAGAAATAGAGGACAATGATACATATTTGAAAGGTTTGAGTGTATTACAAATAGAGTAGTTTACTTGATCAAACTTTGAATGTAACCCGTTTCATTAAGGTTTCAGTTGACATATAAATTTCTCCACATTCGACACATGCACAAAATGGTGCCCATCATGGGGCCTATGCCTCACTTGTTTCTAATTTTTTTGCAAATTTTATGATCGCAGGTTCAAATTGGAGACTTGAGAGCCTTTTGCACCTGTTTTGAGGCAATTCTAGGTTGTTTCTGGAATTCTGGTGCCTCTTGTCTCTATTTTGGCACCTCTTGATCAAGTTTTGGTGCCTCTTGCAAGTTGTTCTAAGACTATTTCCA
The DNA here is from genome assembly GCA_007258455.2 of Sequoia sempervirens. NCBI lineage: Eukaryota > Viridiplantae > Streptophyta > Pinopsida > Cupressales > Cupressaceae > Sequoia > Sequoia sempervirens. The sequence goes on from VDFB02281492.1 coordinate 528,076,918, forward strand.
CCTGTTTTGGGACCATTTTGGTCCATTTTTAGAGTTTTGGCACCTCTTGTCTCTGTTTTGGCACCTCTTGCAAACTATTCTAGGACCATTTTCACCTATTCTGAGACCATTCTACACTATTTTTAGAGTTTTGGTGACTCTTGTCTCTATTTTCGTGCCTCTTGTTTGAGTTTTGGTTACTCTTACAAGTTGTACCAGGACCATTTTCACCTGTTCTGAGACCATTCTGCACTATTTTTGGAGTTTCGACACCTCTTGTTGGAGTTTTGGTGCCTCTTACACCTATTTTGGCACCTCTTGCAAATTGTTTCAGGGAGTTTTGGATTTTCTAACTCTTTTTTTGAACTTTCTACCTTTGTTTTGGTGCCTCTTGCCTCTATTTTTGGTGCCTCTTGTCTTTGTTTTGTCACCTCTTGCAGTTTTTCACTAAATCAGAAACTCACATTCTGTGTTGTGCATTTGCAAGTTTTCCCAAAATCATTGTCTACGACTCAAAACATAAACTACTAACATATTGCAAGGGGTTGGATGTTATTCACTTGTTTCCTTTTAGTTAAGATAGGAACGTAGCTTAATTAAAAGGTTAATGAACATCATGTTTCCTTTTGGTTAAGTTAGGAACATAGCTTAATTAACAGGTTAATGAACACCATGTCTTTTGTATGTGATGGATGGTAGGAATTTTCTCTCCCCTTAACTGGGTGATCCAAAAAGCCAAACCCATTCTTGTTTATGTGCAAGTGTAAGTGGGAATATAGCATGTGTTATCTCTTTATTCATGTGAAATAAAGAGTGATCAAACTACATGTATCTTGCTTGCTTTTGTTTATCCTAGAGGGCCTACCTTATGGGAAAAAAGTATTTACCCAAGGGAATGATCCAACCAGTAACACGCTAAAGCCAAGCAACTTCCAACTAGGATATAAATGTGGATACTTAAAGAAATCTCAAGTATCACGAGGATAATTCTGATGAGATGGATTGAAAGAGACTCTCACCACATAGATTATCCCCCATGAATAGGATGCCCGCATTAAAACCCTTGTTGTAGATTTTCCAAAATCCTTTATCTATTCTTTGGTGCAGCAACAGTCATTTCCAAGGCATCCACATTCTTGCAGTTTTTAGTAAGAGAGTGCATTGTAAGGGGGAGCCCATGCAGCCAAGCTTCTAAATTCATCCACTAAAGATAGTGTAGTTGGGGTAAAACCCATGTGGAATCTAAAAGAATACAATCTCACATAGCCTTAGGAGTATATATTCTGCTTGATGTGTCTTCAAAATGAAACTCAAACAAAACACCATAAAAAATGTTACTTTTTGAAAGTGAAAACCTTGATTCAGAACTACATTCATTGAGGTAGGAAAGTTAGTAACTTAGGTTCGCCCGTCTTCAGAAAATCAATCCTTTCAGCAGTGTTCAACCTTTCCTTAGGAAAAACAAACTCAAGATATGTGGTTTACGTGATGATTTCATGAAAGATCAAGATGAGAAAACCAAATATCAAACCTCTTAATCCAAAACAACATCAAAAATGTTTGTCTATGCTCTATGACTTTAGAAAAAGTTAACCTCCAATTTTTACAAGAAAGCTTGTAAGAACAATCTAGAGTTATACATGATGTACTATTGTCAAAATCCAAGAATTTTCTAATGTTTTGAGTACCTTAATAACACATCTTGAATAAAAAATACTCCAATTCCAAGATCGTTCCTTAGATATATTAGAATTCTAAACATGTCAAAATGAACCTATACAAGTGGAACTTTTCAAACTAAACCTAGATCTAAACATTTCAAGGTTTCTAAATCATCAATATCCATCACATTTTTTCTTACCTAGTTTCATCTTCGAGATTTGTCATCCTGTAATCACGAAACTATGTCATGCAATCAAATCAAACTTAGTCTAATCAATAGAATTTGTCATTCTATTTGACTTAGTTGTAATCCTTGGCACTATTTAAAACTTAGATCAAAGCTTAGTCTAAATCATAACATTTTTATGCCCGTCCAAACAAGATCACAAAAGAGAAGACTCAAGGACAAGGAAATTGGAACACCCAACTTTGAAACATAAAACATAGGAAGTCCAAGTAGTGAAACTTTCGATATCAAAACTCCCAACATTGAACCTCAAAATAGTGAGATCCCTAGCAACATGGCTGATGCAAAAGAAAACCCTATTCCTTGACTCAAAAACACTCAAGGGGAAGAAATAAATGATGAGGATATCTGACAAGTGGAACAAGATCCCAACTTTCATAAGTTTTTGGAAAATATTTTTGAAAGAGATGGTGAAAAATACCTATTAATGTTATCCAATCAAGGAGTCAAACTTCCCCCTGATTTTGATATCAACACCTTAAAAGCACCTCCCCAAAAGCCTAAAAAGGAAATAAAACAAATGGTTGCTTTAACTCACCAAATGCAAAACCTTCAACAACAAGTTCTAGATATGCAAAGGGGAACCTCAAAATGATACTTGATTCGAGACATTTTTCCCTATCCATTTAATCAATCCATCAACATGATTCCTTTCCCTAAATGTAGTGAATTCCCAAAGTATGAAAAGTACAATGGTACCACTGATCCATTAGATCACGTGAGGGAATTCTGAACCATGAATCTAGAATTTTCACATGGGGAAACTTATTTGATGAAACTATTTCCATGAAGTCTAGGAGGGACATGCCTTGAATGGTTTTCAAATATTACACCCCCCATCAACACATTTGAAGAGTTGGTCAATAGATTTATCACTCAATACTCTTACAATATCCAACATGATATCACCATGAAAGACCTTTGCAACTTGAAACAGAAAAAGGGTGAGTCCTTCCTCATTTTCTTGAAAAAATGGAGATTTTTTGCAAGGTATTCTCATCTCGTCCCTGAAAAAGAAAAGATTGATATTTTCATTGACAACCTAGATGATGAGATGAGTTATAGGTTGGAATTACAATGTCCCCCTACCTTCTAAAAATTGATTGAAAATAAAATTAAAATCAAAGAAGCTTTAGTCAAAAGGGGAGTCATTAAAGTATACAATGAAAACAACTCATCCCCTTCCTCTAACAACTACAATTGTGGGGACAAACCTAAATTTTGGAAAAGAAACAAGAACATGGGTAACAATGAGGTCATAGCTGAAAATCAAAATGTAAAACTAGTATTCAACCTAACAACAGCTGCCACCAAGACTAATCAGACCAACAATCCTCCCAACACTCCAAATTTTAGCCAAAACAACAATCAGACTAATCCAAGGACTAAAGCAATACCGTTTCCAAAACCTTCCAATCGACAAAAATTCACACCATTGGGAAAATCCTTAGATTCATCCCTAAAGGAACTTATCGAGGCTAAGCTTATCATAGTGTTGGAAGCATGAAACTGGTATCCACAAGTCAAACCCTTTTGGTGGAAAGATGCCGATTACTATGATTACCATCAAAACAAGGGTCATATGATGAAAGATTATTGGCAATTAAAACACGCAATCAAAGATCTCATTGATAACAAAAAGGTACTCATTGAAGGACCCCAAACAAACAATGATTAGGGAGTGTTCAAGAACCCTTTACCCAATTATGAAAAGGGAGAGTCCTCTACATCGAATACCAAAGGCAAGAATGTATACTATTTTTATGATTCTACCATTCATTATATTGAGGTGGTTGAGAATTCCATCCAAGATAGTGAAATTGGAAGCCAAGGGAAGGATGCCACTACTAAAAACCAGCACAATGATATTGACACCATCTCACATCAAATCAATGACCTTGTACCTAGAAATTTGAGCACTAACATTGACATGAATGACAATTTAATTAACGTCATCAAAATCACAAACAATAAAGACAATATAGCTATCAATATGATTACAAGAGGACAAGCCAAGGTAACATTGAAAGGAGCTACGCCCTCCACATCCAAAATGACTATTTTTCTTGTAACTCAATATAACATTGTTGATCAATTGCAAAAGATACCTGCTCAAATATCCATATTGGAACTTCTCAAGATTTCACTGGCACACAAAGAAATCCTAGAACAAGCTTTAGTTTCCACCACGGTACCAAACAATCTGGAAGTCTGTACATTTCAAGCTATGGTGGGACATTTGATTGCACCTCATTTCTTGTCATTCTCTAAACATGACAATGCATCCACCACCCATCCCCATAATGTTTCTCTCCACATCGAAGTCATAATCCATAAACATCACGTCAAATGTGTCCTTATAGATGGAGGAGCAGGCCTAAATATTTGCACTCTCAAGCTTGTTCATGCATTGGGATATTCTGAAAATGCTACCGATCCTAGAAGGAAAATCACCATAAAAGCATATGATGATGAAGAGAGATCCTCCCAAGGATTGATCGCCCTACCCATTCAAGTGGGACCAATCATCAAAGACATAGTGTGTCAAATGTTAGACAAGGAATTGAAATATAACATGCTCTTGGGATGACCATGGATTCATGAAATGCAAGCAGTACCATCAACCTATCATTAGTGCCTGAAATTTCCTTTCAATGGACAGGAGATCACCATTACTGTAGATTCTAATAATCCCCAATATTGTAATGCACTCGAAACAAGCCAAGATACCTTTGTACCACATAATAGAGATGTCATCAACTCTGATTCATCAAACAAAAAAATTCCAATCGGTTCTTTGTCAAAACAACATGAGAGAAAAGCTGAATCCAAAGACAAAGGGGCCGTTGACTCTATTTCATGCAACAATGGAAGTCAGCTTGACGTATTATCAAAATAGTTTGAGAAGATCCAAATAAAAGACAAAGGCATGGGGGAATACTCATTTGAGAAATCTTCATACTTATTTCAACTTTCATCTTCTCCTAAGTCACATGGACAACCATCCACATCAAGACAACAATATTTACAACCAATCATGCTCTTTGATGGGAAGTTTATAAAAGCAAGCACTCAAGTTGAGGAATCAAAAGATAGGGATGTTTTGAATTGGTTATACAAAGATGAAGAGGAAGCCACTCAAAGAGCTTTTGAAAGAATCTTACAACTACAGGCTATTGAAGATCATGAAACAAATTCCAATGAATATGAATGGGACTCCCTCTCTGAAGAATCTTGCCATGACAAAGAGATTGATGTAATCCAAAAGTATACACCAATATGTATGAAAGGACAAAGCTCAGGTTCTAGACCCCTTGAATATGGACCACAATATGTCTTTGACTCAAGTGAAGATGATCATTCTTCAAGAGAGATAGATAAGTTGGAAGAGAGTAACATCCTAGACCTCATTGGACAATTTGAAAACATGGCTATCCTAATACTTACACCTATGACCTTGTCCAATCTAATGACCTCTTTCCCTTAATGCATCTTGAACTAATTGATTGGAATCAAAATGAGCCGCTTGACATACCCACCTTGTCAAAAGATGATTCCCTCTTGAATTTCCTATGTTCCATTAATCCGGAAACATGTTCTATCATTGAATATCATAACAGAGCTCCTGATGAAGAGAGTGCCAAACCTTTCAGCTACAAAATGAAAAATATAAGAAATGAGTCTAATAGTGAAAACCATCTGATGGCACTATTAAATCAGGAAAAAGTAAAAAAAAAGAGGTTATCTCAAGGTGAAAACCTCCCTGAGGCACCAAGAGATGGAAGTTTTGACACTCTCCCATAACACTATTAGGAGAGATCTTCAGCACTAATAGAACCTACACAATCCATCAATGTTGGTACAGTCAAAATAATGAAGACCTTGCATTTAGTAGAATCCATGATAGAAGAGGAGAAACCTCATTTCACCAAATTCTTTAAGGAGAGGAAAATAAAATTTGCTTGGTCATATGCTGACATGCCAGGCATAGATCCAAAACTCATTATGCATCATTTATCGTTAACACCTAGTGTAAAACTGGTAAAGTAAAAATTGAGAAAAATGTATCCCCATATCGCCCTTCTGGTGAAAGCTGAGTTGAAAAAGCTATTAGATGTAGGATTTATAAGATCTATTGACTATGTCGAGTGGATATCAAACATTGTTCTGGTATCCAAACCAAATAAGAGCATCAAGATATGCACAAACTTCAGAGATCTTAACAAAGCCTATCCAAAAGATGATTTTCCTCTACCAAACATTGATCTAATTGTAGACTTGACTGCTAGGCATGGAATGTTATCAATTATGGATGGCTTTTTTGGATACAACCAAATAAAGATAGCACCTGAAGATCAAGATAAAAAGGCCTTCACATGTCCCTGGGGCACTTTTTGTTGGAATGTGATGCCTTTTGGGTTGAAAAATGTTGGAGATACATATCAAAGAGCTATGACTACCATCTTCCATGACATGATGCATACTTTTATGGAAGACTATGTAGATGATTTGTTGGAAAAATCCTATACTAGAGTTCAAGGAAACTTAGAGATCCTAGACAAAATCTTCACCAGATTGGAGAAATTCAAGGTGAGGTTAAATCCCAAGAAATGTGTGTTTGGTGTAACATCAGCTAAACTTTTGGGATACATTGTCTTAGCTAAAGGAATTGAGGTGGATCCTACAAAGGTCAAATCCATCATGGAAATTCCTCCTCCTAAAAACATCATTCAACTCAGATCATTACAAGGAAGGTTCTAGTCCATCAAAAGATTCATTTCACAACTAGCTAATAAAACTCATTCTTTCAACCCCTTATCACACAAGAATGTCTCTTTCAAGTGGGATGACAAATGTGAAGCTACCTTCAGTCAACTAAAGTTGTACCTAATGACACCACCTATGTTGATATCACTAGTCAAGGGAAAACCATTATTACTATACATTGCAACAACCGAGATATCTTTAGGAGCCTTATTAGCACAAGAAGATTCTATAGGAAAGGAGATAGCCATATATTATATCAGTAGGACCTTAAATGGTTATGAGATCAATTACACCTTTATTCAAAAAGCCCGCTTAACGGTTGTATTTTCTACACAACAATTGAGTCACTACATGCTAACTCACACCATCAAAATCATTGCCAAAATTGACCCATTAAAGTAATTACTTAGCAAAAAAGCTTTAATAGGGAGATTAGCCAAGTGGGTCATGATAATGATTGAGTTCAACATCCAGTATGTGGACAGGAAAGAAATTAAAGGTCAAGCCTTAGCAGATCAACTAGTTGAAGCACCATGGTCGGATAATAATCTAATGAACATTGAATTCCCTGATAATGATATCCTAACCATATCTACACAACAGTGGATGTTATACTTTGATGGCTCTTATACACAACATGGATCAAGCATAGGAATCTTGTTTGTCTCGCCGCAAGGATACACAATTCCTAAATCCTACAGATTAATGTTTCCCTACACCAACAACACAACTAAATATGAAGCATTGATCATTGGAATCAAAATAGTTGTCGAATGGAAAATCACAGAATTGCTAGTATTTGGTGACTCACAACTGGACATCAACCAATTCAATGATGATTATCAAACAAAGGATGATAAGTTGCTTCCCTACAAGAGGATGGTGGATGACTTCAAAAAGTACTTCATTGAGATCAAGTTTGCACAGGTTCCCAGAATAGTAAACTAAGTTGTAGATGCAATGGCCACCATTGCTTCTCTCTTGCAAATACTGAAACAGCAAAGACATTATGAATTCATGGTAGAACAACTGTCCAACCCAGCCTATGAAGATCTAGAATCCCAAGTGATATGCCATATTGTTGACCCTCAAATTTCCCTCTATGGAGAGATCCATACCTACTTGAAAGACAATACCCTTCCAATTAACTTATCTCAAAACCAAAAAAGAAACTTCATTCAACAACCGGCTCGCCACAGCCTAATAGCTGATGTGCTTTATAGGCAAGGTCTGGATGGTACTCTTCTTCGGTGTCTAGAATGTAACAAAGCTGAAACTACTTTACAAGAGGTTCACGAAGGTATCTATGTTACGCATTCAAGTGCCTTAACCCTAGCTAAGAAATTATTATGATTGGGGTATTACTGGTTGAATATGGAGAAGGATTCATTTCAATATGTCAAAAGGTGTTCCAAATGTCAAATTCATGGAAACTTGATACATGCACCTGCACAAGAGTTGCACCCTTTCACAGCTACATGGCCTTTTTGTTAGTGGGGATTGGACCTTGTAGGTAAGATTCACCCCTCTTCCTCCAATGGATATAAGTTTATAATCACAGCCACAAAATAATTCACCAAATGGATTGAATTTGTTCCCCTAATCAGCATCACCGGGAAGCAAATCTTATCATTCATCTTGAATTGTCTCATCTATCGGTATGGTGTTCCTCAATCTATCATTACAGACATTGGTCGACCCTTTAATAATCAAGATGTTCAAGAACTCTGTGAAAGATTCCATATCGAGCATCGGTTCTCTACACCTTACTATCCCCAAGGAAATGGCCAAGCAAAGGCCTCAAACAAGACTATCCTAAAGATCCTGAAGAAAGTTGTCAATGAAGTTGGATGTGATTGGCATGTTCAACTAAACCTGGCATTGTGGGCTTTCAAAACCAGTATCCGTACCCCAACAGGAGCACCACCCTATTCTCTAGTCTATGGATCAGAAACTATTCTACCTATTGAGGTTGAGATACCATCCTTGTGTGTGTCACTCAAAGGGATGACTTCAGACGAGGATTATAAAGTATCTAGGCTATGAGAATTGGAACTATTGGATGATTGTTAGCAACATGAAGTTGATCACCTAAAATCCTATCAACAAAGGATATCTAGGAGCTACAATCACAGAGTATAACCTAGAGCATTTTAGGTGGGTGACTTAGTATTAAAAGAAAATCCCCATAATCAACAAGATCGAGAGAAGAAGGGGCAATTCAAACCTAACTAGTTGGGTCCCTTTGTTATAGTATCGGTCTTTGGATCAAGAGCATATTAGTTATCCACACCAGAAGGTGATCTGTTTGAAAAACCTCTCAACAACTTGCATCTCAAAAGGTTTTATACCTAGCTCATCTAGTGCATTGATAAAGGTCTTGGAAAAATACCAAAAACATCATAAAATGTCTTGAAGAAATAAAAAAAATCAAAAAAAAGAAAAATCCAAAAAAGAAAAATAATAATAAAAAAAAATCAGAAAAAGGATTGAAAACAGTAAAGAAAAAAAGATCGTCCTCTAGTGAAAACCACTTTGGTGGCGGTTTGGGCAAGTACCTTGGTGAAAACCTGGAAAACAGGTGCCTTGTGTAAAATAAGCACTCTCCATCTATCTTGGGATACGTGAATTTCTCTACAACATTCATCCATCATGCTTCCATCTCTGCATCTATCATGCTTCCATGTTCACAACATAGCTTGATCTAGTGTTTGTATCATGGTATCCCCTAGTATTACTTGGCCCATTCTAAAAATTAGTTTGTCTTATCGTATCACACTAGGGGCATGCCCTGCATTGGATTAGATTCTTGTACATTCTCAAGGTTAGAAAATCAAAAATCCAAAAGCATTCAAAACAGATCAAAAATCCAAAAACATTCAAAGCATATCAAAATCCAAAAAAAAAGGTCAAAAAGTAAAAAAAAGTCTTTATTCGAACTATGTTGTCTATGAGCTTTGAACGTAGGCAAGGGTGATCTTTCATTATCCCTCGAGACATTTAGGTCAATCTTTTAGGTGTTCGTTATGTTCATATTTTCATCTTGTAATTATTGGTCGTGTCATCAATTGAACTACGTGGTCTCTGCATGTATAACGTAGGCAAGGCTAATCTGTTGATCAGCCCACGAGTCCCCTAGGATAGGTCTTTAGGTTAGGTCTTGGTCGTCATGTTCATGTCTCACCCTAGAGTAGGGGAAAAATCCTACGCTCACTAGGGGAAAATAAACTTTGAGCTTGAATCAACAGGAAAACAGTTGTCAGACTAACGTTACAAACACAAACTTCAAATGGATGGTGATCTTTTTTAATCAAGGGTTTATCACGTTAAACATGAAAGCTCAAATTGTTCTACTTTGATTTTTTTTATCATATCTCTCAAGTCCTTGATGATGTATTGAACTAGAGGAGCAAGGAAGGAGTATGATTTTATCATTATTACTATGCAAGTTGTTAGGAGACGTGTGCTACAAAGTATCACTGATGACATTCTAAATTTTCATAGGAAAAAGATTAACTCTTGTCTGTTTACATAAGAAATGCTCAGGTCATCTCGGTTTAATTATACTTAGATGCTTGTGTTAACTTACAATTTTAACATCATGAAAGTAGTACTTAGGTCATCTTGTTCTAAAGTATGCCATTGATGCTTGTACTCACTTTCAACATTTTAAAGGCCCAATGATGATAAAAAGCATGAAAAATTGGTTAATACAAATGACAACTTTTGAATACAAGATTTGCATAATTAAGTTAGATTGCATTCATGTTAGCATGACATGTGTATTTATGGGATTCTTAAAAGCTAAAACAATTTCACAATGGTGTCATCTCTATTATTAATGGATTGAGTACATTGGAATTTAACCAAAAACACATCATTCTCATTTAGTTGTGCATCAGTTGCACCATCATTTGCATATCTTAGAAAACATTCTCACATCATTTACATTCATACATTCCATCATAATATTTGCATAAGACAATACAAAAAAACAACAAAGACATACATTGCAAATCATTTCAAAAATGTCATCCACTTTAAATAAGTGAGTCTCTTCATATTTCCAATAAAGTTGGGAAATATGTCAGAGTTATGAAGCTTAAAATATCAATCTACTGCAGTCTTCCCCCTACTTTTCGAAGTTGGACAGACTCACTCATTTAAGCTTAGGGCCATGAACATTTGAAGTTGTGCACATTCAATCATTTGCATCACACAATCATCATTCATCATTACACAACATCACACATCATTTGCATCACATCCATACATATTCAACATAATCATCACATGGAACATCTTACATCACTTAATCCATCAAATTATCATTGCATACATCACAAATATAAACATCACATAAGCATCATCATTGCATAATCATCATATCATCATCATATAGAACATTACATAAACATCAACGCAAAAATATGCATCATCAATTCATCCATTGTACATTCATTACATTATATTGGCATTAGAAAAAACGAAAAAAATAAAAATGCATCACATATTCATTAGGATAGTAAAATCCATCACATACATCATATAGGAATCATTCATAAACCATCATAGACTCATAACACATCCCATTGCATCATCACAACATTGCATATCATAATCATCACAGGGAAATCAAATACATCATAGACTGTTATCATCATATCAACATTTAGATCATAACCATCACTGTATATCATATAACATCAAAAATATCATAATGTCCAAGTGTACAAGGATATCCAAAAGTTGGATGAGATACATCAAAATCCAACACGACATTGTATCATGGGAAATACATCTTCAATCTCACAAAAGGTGTATACACAATGTCCAAGGAACATCAAAATATGCTATGTCGAGCTCCCACCAAACGTTGCTAGTCTCATGGAACTAGTACCTCCTCTGCCTAAAGGACTTGCACCTAGATCTTTCATGTCTCTAGGAAATGGCCGAGTGACACCCATGCTAATAGTCTGAGAGAAAGGTCTACCAAAATGAGACTATACAAAACTCTCTCATCGCTCAGGAGGAACCAACTCATGATATTTATCTATGTAAAACTACAACTCCTGAGAAATGTGTTAAATCTCTCTAAAGAAATCCATTGTACCTGTAGATGGTACTATCTATTGTATTCTCTCAATAATGGCCTCAGCCTACTCTATCCAGTGTCTAAAGGCATCCCTCTCTGAAGTGAGTATGATCACCTATGCCTACAACTATTGTATTTGTTGCCTATTTGTCCCTTTATCAGTCGTCAAAATATTAACTTGTGCCTGACACTGCACTAACTCATCTTGAAGTGACTCAATTTGTGCTCCAGCCTACGGTACCTCACTTTGAAATGACTAAACCTCTACCTCTAAAGCTACTATCTATGATTACTATTGATGAGAGGGTATCCTAATCCGAATCCTAGGAATCACTGCCTGAGGTACGGTAACAATCCTCCTGTACCTCAGAACTGCAAAATCAAATGGATGACTGTCATCTACTTCTAATGAACCTACCTCATCATCACTCTCACCACCACCCTTTGCACCACCATCACCCCTACAACCACCCTTTGCACCACCATCACCCCTGCAAACACCCTCCCCACCATCATCACCATCCTCGTCATCCTCTCCCTCTCCATCAACTAGGGGTAGTGGCTCCTTTGGATGAGTCAATCTAGGAAAGGTATGAGTGTGGAAGTACTTTAAATAATCCTTTGTCATCCCAGTGTCTATAATATATGAAACATACTCCAATACACTCGGTGTCAAGGTATAATACTCTGTACAGGCTGCCTCATAAGATACACAGGGGCCCCACTCTACAACATCCTGTCATCGCCCCGCATAATGGGAAAATCCCAAGGGCACCCCCTGAACCTGTCCAAACTGCTGAAATACTCACAGATACAAGTATCGCTCAAGCACAACATGTGTCCACCCAATTAGATAGTGGGATAACAACATATACTGCATCTCCAACTAATCCTCTAGCCACTCCTCAAAATCCAAGTACGGGAACCATATAAGAGTCTCCAAATCATCCAGAGCATGCCTCCAATAGGCTACCTTGCCCAACTTATGCTAGACATGTGGACTGCTATAAAAAAAACATAAGGTCTCCCTGGTGGTCGATGTCTCTCTCCCATGGGCCGAGTGATGGCTATATGCTCCCATGCCCATGTCTACAGTAATGTGATGCCACATGACAAGCTCATTGCCCCATAATAAACAACCTCGTGCAAATATCAGTATAAGTGTCCTAACATGCATGAGCCCCATGCATACATGGTACCCTCAAGTGTCATCTGCGATAACACATGACCCCAACCTACTGAAAGTCCCTTTGACCTACGATCAAGACAAAGGAATCCACTAATGAAACTAAAAAGCACACATGACAAAGGATCATATCTACAAACCATCTCTGTCTAGGGAATCCATCAACCTTCCATGTGATCATCTCAGCATAACCTCCACAACGCAGTTGTCCCACCCTGGTCTATCTTATCATACACCACTATCTCACCCATCACTAGGATCCACAGAATACGGTACACATCCTTTGGAGTCACTGTCATCTCTCTCGTGGCTAAGTGAAAGGTGTTGTGGTCACTATGCCACCTCTCTGCCAAGGTCATTAGTAAACCTCTATTGATATGATACTGTGGGATATCTAATAAGGAGATCATCCTACGTGTGATAATATCTAAATCCACTGCGAACAAATTTTGAACCATGTTCCATGTCTTTGGGAAATACTCCTGAGACTGGAGTACCTCTAAATCTCCCTAATCAAAGTATGTTCAATCAAGATTATTAGTCAATCAATGTCATGTTCAATTAGGATTATCATGTAATCAATGCCATGTTCAATCAAGATTATTAGTCAATCAATGTCATGTTCAATCAAGATTATCAGTTAATCAAATCAGGTTCAATCAAGACAATCAAATCAATCAGAACAATCATCAACTCAATCAATTAGGACAATCATCAAACCAGTATCGATCCTCTCCTATCATGAGGTTGATGTGATATCAATCCAGTATCAATCCTCGCCTATCATGAGGTCGATATGCTATCAATCCTATCATTGATCCTCACCTATCATGAGGTCGATACATCATTGGTTCTCTCATTTGATTCTCACCTATCATGAGATGAAATCATCAACTATCTTACTCAAACATCAATCAAAAAATGTACATCTCACAATCAAACTAAAATCAATCCAAAACATGACAAAGCAACGATTACTATGACTCAGAAACATCTTGCGAACATCATCAAGAGGGCTTCCCATAATCACACATTCTCAAATGGGGAAAAACACGAGCTAAACCACCTAGAATCAACAAAAGTAAAAAATTTCCAAGGGAACAAGAGGCACCACTTGGGACCCCAAAGGCACCAAAACAGAGTTTTCACCTCAAAATCATCCTTTCTAGGCTTGTAAGAGGCACCATTTGGGACCCCAAAGGTGCCAAAATAGTGTTAAAGCTCAAAGACATGAATTTCAAGCTTGCAAGAGGCACCATTTGGGACCCCAAAGGTGCCAAAACTCCTAAAACACCCAAAAACAAGCATTTTCAACCTTGCAAGAGGTGCCATTTGGGACCCCAAAGGCACCAAAACTATCAAACACACTCAAAAACACTTCAAAATGGCAAAAACATCATCCAGACGTGCAACAATAACATCAAACAAGCTACAACACCTATCTATGACGTTCAAAATACCATTAAAAGGAAAGAAAATGACTAACAAAGAGGTTTCTCATAAAGTGCACCATAGGTCTAGAGGCAACAGGTTGATCAGGTTGGCGAAGATGCTCGAACCGATGCTTGTGTTATGGGATCACCATCTTCCTCTAAGCTCTCCACTCTTCAACTTCTCCAAACTCAAGATGTGCAAACGAATCCCATTTTATCACTTTTTAGCTTTTCAAGGGTAAAATGGAGGGAATTATGATGGGATTTATTTCCCATTTTTCCCACAAAGGAGTTGTAATTAATCAACACTATTCAAAGCAAGAGCTTGCAATGAACTTTCAAGAGATAAATCATCTCCAACATCCAAATCTCACTGAATCAACATTGGATCATCATCATAATCATCACAAGACCATCAAATCATTCCAACATTTCATTTTAACATCCCCACATTCACTGATTTATCTCTCGAGGGGGCATATATTTGTCAATGCCTGAAATTCAAAAATCTAAGGCATTGTCTAGGGCATTGAAATCTTTTCTAAGCATCGACATAAAAAATTTCTTTGAAGCAATGTGTAAACACATCACTTCAAGGAAAAATGTATACACCTATAAACGGTCATCATATTCAATTAATTAAATACAACCTATTTGATTAATGCTTCAACTACATATAAATAAGGTCTTACTTTATTTATATTGTTCACTTTCCTTTTAATTCTCCAAAATCATATTCTTCTGAATAATTAAATAAAGAAAATGCCCTAAAAGTGTTTATTTAATTAATCTTCCTTAATCCTGATTAAGAATTAGAGCACATGTCTACTACATTTTCTTGTCCCACCTCACAAAGGTCACATGAAAATAAATAAATCCTAATTATTAATTAGAATTATCCTCACACTTCCACCAATGAGAAAAGGCACATGGCTTTATTCCCCCATACTTCAAAAAAATTTGGAGCACATGGGTCTTTGTTTCACACACTTGGGTCTCCCATCCTTTTGGCATGTTTAAAATTGGTCAAGGGATTCTCTCCACACACATGGCATGCTTTCCTTGGTCAAGGGGACAACATCTTGATTCCTTCCATCTCTACCGTCTATTATTTCTCCTTCAAATCTAGACCGTTGATAGGTGCCACCTCACAAAATGCTTGAGGAACCCTATAAATACAACACCTTGCCTTTGCATTTATCATCCACATTTGAAGTAAAGTGACTGTTCAGGTTTTTCTTAGGAGCTTGGAGCATTCTTGGAGTCTTATATAATTAGATTTTATATCATGTTTTATGTTGCATTCTCATCCTAGATTAACATATTACATCATAGTTGCATTCTAGGTTAGTTTGATTTTTTGTTGCATTTGAGCATATGCATAATCATGAATAGTTCATTTTAGTTTCATATCATCTCACTCATCTCCACTTTTTCATTTATCATCAACATCATCCTTCGTTTATCATCATATTCATCATCCTTTTCATTGTTTTGTTTCATTTAGAAGCATACCACTAATCCTTCCCGCACACATTTGTGCATAGAAATCATCTTAGCTTGCATATTAAGCATCACATCTTTTTTTCTAGGTTGTCATTTTAACAACCATTATTCCCATAGAAATTTGAGGGCCAAATGGTTTAATAAATCCCTAGAAATAGAGGACAATGATATGTATTTGAAAGGTTTAATTGTACTAGAAATAGAGTAGTTTTCTTGATCAAACTTTGAAAGTAAACCGTTTCATTAAGGTTTGTGTTGACATATAAATTTCTCCACATTCGACACATGCACACCGCCCTTTGTGATTATCACAATTCAGTTAGTAGTTGTGATGAAAATTCCACTTCTAGCCACACTGAGAAGTCTAAACATGCCAATCCAAACAATTCACAACCATTTAGAAAGCAAAACAAAGGGTTCAATTCAACCCCCCTCAAAAACCAACTCAACCCGTCAACAACCGAGTAGCAATTGTTAAAGCTATGATACCTTATAGTTATGGAGATCCAAAAAGAAAGTTTACAACTTTACCAGACACCCTTCATAACACAATGTCTCAACTCCTACAACAACAAATGATTACCTTACCTATCGTTAAAGCACCCGATCCTAGTAAACCCTTACCTCCAAATTTTAAATCCAATACTTATTTCCATTTTCATAGATAAAATAGATATGACATGGAACATTGTAAGCATCTTAAACACCTTGTGCAAGACCTCATTGATTTCAGTCATCTATCCATTGTAGGTTTTAATGATCAAGGCAATAATTATGTTTCCCCTCCAAATAAAAATTTGCATATTTTCAATAATCTAATGTCTAAACATAATGTTTCATTTGTCAAAGTTAGTGAAATTCCAAAGAATGATGCGATGAATGTTCATACAGATGTTGAACATCCTGATCCCATTCCATATATTGCCACTATTAATCCTATGGATGAAATGGTAGGTGTGATAGATGTTATCCCTCGTAAGGTCCAACCTAAGAAATATCTTGATATTACTTTCTCCTCTAAGTACATACTTAGAAATCCCCCGATGGTCCTCTTTACATAGTCGGTCGTATTTATGATAAGCCCACTAATGGGATACTCATAGATCCCACTTGTGGAGAGAACGTGATCACCAAGGAATTTTTGGTATTACATTATCTTTATCAAGATGATTATGATAAACCAAAAGCATGGATCAAGACACACAATGGTTTTTCTTTCTCTTTGATAGGATTGATCATCCTTCGACCATTACAAATAGGACAAAAAAATTTGCATATCACATTCTCCATCATCCTGCAATTGGACCAATTTTGTTTGAGGCTAGGCCATCCATGGCTTCGCTCAATGAAAGTTGTCCCTTTGATCATACACAAATGTCTAAAGTTTCCCTTTGACAATAGCATATTCAATGTTCACCATAGCAACTTTAACCCTTTTTCTTCTAAAGTAAAATTTTCCTTAGAAGCCTTTTGGCCCAAGCCCATGGAACCTATAACACCTTGCAAAGACTTATTTTTCATTTCTTACCAAAAATTCAAAGCAAAGAAAATAGAAAAATTGTCTCTTTGCAACATGTCTCCATCCACTTCCGATACTCCTATCCTATATGAAACAATGCTTCAACCCAAACAAGAACCAACCCATCAAACTAAACCATCACCCAAAACCTCCCTGACATCATCCAAGAGACCATGAGATAATGATAACAACTTCATCCTGCCTCCTCGTATAAAACAAGTTTATAAAGCAAAGGAGAATGTGGATGAACAACCTTCCATGGTTCCTTTCGTTCCTTCCCTTAGGGAAGACAATCAACCTATGGTTGATCAACCCACTCCTTCAAAAACACAACTCGACAATAAAACCAAAAGAAATAGAGAAGCATGGGAGTGTAGGTGTAGACATCGTGCCCTTGCTCAAAAGTTACAAGATGAAGAAAATATAGAAAATAAAAATCTGCACTTGATAGATGCACTGCAAGATGAATCTCCTCCCCAACCACAACAAAATGATTCAATACAACAATCACAACAAGAGGTACATTCTTCTATGGACATTATCATTCATCATCTTCTTGTGATTAATTTGGATGATGATGATGAAATCACCAAAATTGATGAAGAGGTGCATAATGATTTAAACACATTATTTTCTTCTTCCATGAGCTTAAATGAAAAATATCCTACAAAGAGTGTAGAACCTAGTGCTTCCCCTAGTTTGGCACTTTCTCTTCTTCTTTTGGATAGTTTCCCACCTTCGGCATATCATGAACATGATTGGGAGGAAAATGACTTGCTTGATGGTTAAGTTGCATTTGCCTTACTAGTTTTTTTCCTTTTCTTTTTCTTTTTCTTGTCTGTGTTTGTTTGCACATAATGTGATCCCCCATAATGTGATGTTTGATGTTCTCATTCTCTTTGTGACATTCCTCTATTTGTACCTTCATTCTTCTATATTTCATGGATCACTTTCACCTTTTTTATTTTTCTAGTGTTTTCCTTTTGGGAATGACGCAAGGAATTGAGACCAAAATGTATCTTTCATATTGACCCAAAAAGCCCCTTTTCTTTTTCTTTTCCTTTTTATTTTTCTTGTGTTTTCCTTTCGAGGATGACACAAGGCATTGAGATTGAAATGTCTCTTTCATGTTGACTCAAAATCTTTTCCTTTTTCTTTCGCCTTTTCTTTTCATTTTGGCTTGTTTTTTCCTTTTAGGGATGATGCAAAGTGTTGAGACATCCTATGTCTCTTCCATGTTGACCCAAACAGATCTTTCTATTTCTTTTTTTGCACTTTCTTTGTGTCATTCTTGTAGTTCTATGTGTTTGGGGAATGATGATAGTTTTGAGCTCCTTACAAAACATTGCAACAAAGAACATACTGACCCCAAATACATAGATCCTTTATGTGTTTGGTGTTTTCATTTTAGGGGCAACCCTTTCTTTTCTTTTTCCTTTCCCTCACATGATGTAGCCTTACTCAGAAACATATGAATTGGCATAAGGGCTTTCCAAGTTGGCTATTTTGCCTTCTTATTTCTTTTGTTGGAATTTTTCATTTGCTACTTTAAAGTAATTGCTCACAGAATGGTGTGTAGCAATTCCTTTAAAGTGGAGGCATACATTGGCATTATTCTTTTGCATTTTCCTTTTTCTTGGTTCTTAGTGCAACATTTTTATTTCATATGATGTGTTTGCCACTTTTTGGATGACATTGGGTTTGGTGTCCTTCATGAGTGTGATCTATCTTATCATATTACATTCCTCTTAGTGGCTTGATGTGACACATTGCATCCCCTAAGTTGCAAATTTTTTATTCTTTGATCGGTCCTCTCTTGGAGACATTAGACACAATGTTCCCTAAGTTAAAGACCTCGCATGAAATAAGAAAGACTCCTTTGAACATTATTTTTGCATGTTGCATGTTGCATTTTTTATATGGCCACCTTGCATAACACAACTTTCATGCCTGTGGTGCCATCATGTTTGTTCATGAGCTCCAAGCATACAAAGTTTTGCTTATCTCTTGAAGCTCGAAATGACATTTTCTTTTATGACACCTTATTAAAGTTATTAGGAGGTATAACTTTGGTATGGTTGAGCGGGAAGCCCATTTTGAGGCATGAATTTCCCCATAGCCACCTGCATGTGTGTGAGTGTATACTGGTCATGAGTGTATGTTTCTCACCTTTTGGGCCTTCTCACCTGGTGGACAACCATGAGTGCATGTTTCTCACCTTTTGGGCCTTCTCACCCGATGGACAACCATGAGTTTCGTCACCTCAGAGTGACTATACATTTGTCTCTTTTCAAATAAATAGCTTAGATCTGATCCACAACGGGATGTACAAATGATTGAAGCTTGATCTGACTCTCTTTTCCTTATCCTTTTCTTTCATTATTTTTCATCATTTTCATGCATGCTCCTTTGTGCTAATGTTTGGTTTTCCATTAGATCTTGATCCTGGGGGCTTGATCATCCCTCTTGATTGTTGTTATCTCATCTTACTAGCATGGGTGCATTTGGATCCCTCTTGATATGCATGTTGGGATACTTTAGTGTGAGTTTGAAGCAAGTTCATCCTCTCACAAAAGTGGTGGATTGATGTGTTGCCAAAAAATGTATACTTGGGAATTTTTATGCTCATTTGAGTCTTTCTTATGAACTTTGGCTTGATTTTTCCTAGATTTAATATTGTAATGTGGTCAACACATTCACATTAGGTCTTGGACCCTTGTGAATCAATAAGAATCCTATGATGTCTTGTAAAAGTGTTGTAACCAACTTTCACACTTTTCTAGGATCCTTTTATTATAATTCACCTAAATAACATCTGTTTAACACTTACAAAGTCCTATTTCAAAGTGTTGTAAAGAGTTGTAACAAAATTTCATGCTTTTCTAGGCTTTTCATCACTAATTTGACCCTTTCTTATGTTTAAATGACCCCTTAATACACTTTCCAACCCTACTTAAGTGTGTTTCAAAGAATAATCCCATTAAACATCATTAAATACACTTTAATTCTCGACACCCAGTAAAAATTTCCCTGGTGGGATCAAGTCACAGTCCCATTGGGCACAAAAATCAAAATTATTTTAATTTTCTGGTGGGATTTTATTCTCTTAACCTTGAGGTTGGTTTGTGATGTGTTATTTTCAAGAAAATTTGTAAAATAAAGTATAAATAAAGGTGTTTCCTCTCATTTTCACCCCTATTCATCCAATAATTCATTCTCAAGCAATTATCAAGCACTTTGGCATTATCAAGTATTCATTAGAGCATCTACTTCCATATCTTCAGATTTCTACATCAAGGGTTTGGTGAGTTGTGACACAACATGTTGTTCATTCATCATTATCTTCCTATTTCGTTTCATTTTTAGGGGTTTTATTACCAAATCGTGGTTTGACCAAGGCAAGCCCCTATTCTCTAACCCTTAACCATTTTTCCCCTCTTTGCATGTGTGTTTTGTAGGTCTTGTATGCAGATTTGTCAAAGAGAAAGGTGTTAAAAGTGGTCAACAATCCATCAAAGTCATTCAAATCAACAAAAGACCTAATTGAAGCTTGGAGACCTCTCATAGCCCGATTTCTACATAATTAGATCTAAACACCTGTCAAGAAGAGAAGTGCAGACCGAGAGCTACATGTTCCTATCCCAAAATTCCTAAAAGCTAAAGGTGGACTAAGTTGCCATCAATGGTGAATTAGTCCCACTGCCAATCCTGAAAAGTGATTTCTACATTTCTAGATACCCATTTGGCTGAAACCTATTTTGGTAAAATCTCCCTGAAATAGGACTAAGTCACCCAAATTGGTGTAAGTTTCCCAATTGGACTCAACAACAAATTCTATAGGATTCTAGAGCCCCCCTGCATCACATTCCATTTTCCAAGTGCACCTCTCCAATCTCTTTCATTTCTATTACTGTTTGTTTGCATTCTTAGGTCATTTTTCATATCACAATGTGTTTTCAAAAAACTTACATTTTGCATTAATAATTAATAAATTTTATCAGTTTATTTCATTTAGGCATATTTCATTCATACTTGCACTAATCTTGAGTGTGGACATTACACATTTTGGCCCATCTCTCTCCTTTTAGGTGAAAAACCCTAGAAGTGCTAAAGAGCCTTGTGGGTACCAAAATCAGTGTCCACACATTAATTAGTAGAATGACCATGAACTCTATGATATGCACAAAATAAATTCTATTTGTAAAATTTCTTTCATGTTCTTGGAGGGAGAGATATGAAATGATCTTGGAGGAGTCTCGACAAGATACTATCTTGATCAATGGTAGAAGATGTTATTTTTATCTTGCAACAAAGTTATATCTTGCTTAGTATAAGATGTCATACCTACACAAGACTCTTTAGATTGCAAGATTTTGTACTCTCCTTTACAGGAGGGTGTAAAATCTATCAAATTTGAATCATAAGTGTTTTGTGAGATGGCATTAATGTTAAGAGAGGATTTCGTTGTTTCTTTCATTTATTCCAAAGGATAATACTCAATACCACTAGTGTCTATCAATTTAGGATGCATCAATGTTAAAGTTAGCTTAGAATAATTTTTTGTAAGAGTGTTGAAATTGAGTGAAGGCTTGCTTGTTTCTTTCGAAGGAAAATAACCAAGAACACTAGTCTTTTCTTGCGTGTTAGGCTCTATAAGGACACAAATACCTTGTTCTCTAGCACCACATCCTTTTCCACTATATCCAAGTTGTTTCATGAGTTCATAACCTTTTCCATAAATCTTTTTTCATTTATTTTGAAGTTGGTGGTTGTTCATTGTCATCTTCATCAAAGTTTGTTGTATAATTTTCTTTTTTTCCTAAGGTGGTTGAGGTGGATAATTTTGAAGGGTCTTCTAAATTTTTTGTTGACATTATTGTTTTCTCTTTTCCCTTTTTAGATTCTTTATCTATGATCTCATATTCGCCAGAGAATGATGTGAAATCTAAGGAACCTCAATCATCATCTAATAGGTTCATGACTTCCTCAATATGTTTTTCTTTGTCTTTATCTTTCATGGGTTTTACTTGTGTGGTTGGTGTTAATGTTTTCAAAGGTCTTTCCTTGTCTTTCTCAATGTTCAAAAAACTATTTGGTTTAGGGTCAGCTTTGAGTTTGTACACTTTGTTGTTGTAGACATACTTCATTATACGATGAAGACTAGAAGGAACCCCATTCATTGCATGAATCCATGGTCTTCCTAAAAGAATATTATGTGAAAGATTGTGAGGCATAACATAGATCTGTGTTTCTAATGTGGCCTTTCTAGCTTTAATAGGTAAAGTGATCACACCAAGTGGTTGTTTTCCTACATTGTCAAATCCATGAATAGATAAAGAATCGGGTGGAATTTTTTATTTATCCACACCAAGCCTATCAAAAAGGTTTATGATACACACATTAAGAGAAAATCCATTGTCAACAAGGGTTTGCTTTATGCCTGTTCTATTGTATCGAGATATTATCATGAAAGCATCATTTTGTTTTTACACTTCCAAAGGAGGGAGCTCACTTTGGTGGAAAACAATGTCAACATTTATTCCTTCAATCATGGATGCTATGTCATTCGGTTGCACATTAGAAGGGATAGGAACTTGTTGCAGAGCATTTTGAATCATGTTATGATAATGAAGGGAGTCTTGAATAAGTTCCCATAATGATATCTTAGCAGGAGTATTCTTTAGTTGTTCAACAAGATTGTACTCCTTTTCACTTTGTAAAGGTAAACAAGGAGGACCAGGAAAGATAGGGTTAGGAAATGGGAGGGATGTTGAAGGTATTTTTCTTGGTTGTAGATTGTTTCTAGTGTTATATGTATGAGAAATGGTATTATAACTTGGCTGGTGCAAAACATTAATCTTAGGTGGGTAAAAGATAAGTTCGGGTTTATTTTGAGTTTGTGGTCATTGTTAGGGTGGGTAAAGAATTAGAGGATTCATAGTATGTCCCACAAGGTATGTAGGAGGTCCATTAATCAAGGGAGATCTAATGGAAACTTGTGCATTCATAACCTCAGTGGTTTTGGTTTGATCTCTTTCTAATGAAGGGTAATCTAGTTTCATCTTTTCACCATCATCTAAGGAAGCCAAAATGTTGTCGTTTTCTTCCACCATGGTATCTTCTCTAGTAGGAAAGTTTTTAGGAGAACTACAAACCAGATGTTCATGACATTCAAAGGTTGGATCTTCTAAAATTAATTCATCACAAGTAACAGAGTTATCCATGGTTGTATTTTCTTGTTTATCAACAATTTCATTGTTTTGTTCAATAAATTTTTCCTTAGGGGAAGAGAGACACATAAGATTGTCATGAATTTCATTGATTGGATTTTCTAACATCAAAGTATCATCTTCACAACTAGGAGAGATACTAGGAGAAGAAAAAATGTGATCAAGTCATCATTTTCCATAATTCTATTCCTTTGTCCCACAATGTCTTCTAAATAAGGATAGGTAGGGGAAGAAACATAAAGAGGTTTGTTATAGATCTTAAATATTTGATCATCTAACACCAAAATATCCTTATCATTATCACAAGAGGGCAATATGTTGGGAGATGAATGTAGACTAGTTGAAGTTTCAATGGTCTCTTGTTGTGTTATGTGGTCGTCATGATTACCTATGATTGTGTCTTCTTGTTCAGCAATGTATGTTCCAACAAGATAGGTAGGAGGAGAGAAAGAATGAGGAATATCAAGACTCCCATTGATTAGTTCTTCTAACACCAAAATATCTTCTTCGCAAATAGGAGAGATACTAGGAGAAGAACAAATATGATTGTTATGATTTCCCAAGGTTGTATTCTCTTTCGCTAAAGCATTCTCATAGGGAGGGGATATGAACTTTTTCTTAAGTAGCATGCCTAGATAGGTAGTATACTAACATTGCTTAACCAAGAATGAAAAGTACTTCTACCCATCTAATGCAATGCTTCAATAATGTAAAAAATGTATATCCAAAGATGAAAAATACTTTTTTCCAATGTATGCAAAGCTTTAAGAATGCAATCAATGTGTATCCAAAAATGAAAAGAGATTTTATCAAACTTATGCAAAGCTTTATGAATGTAAACATTGTGTATGCAAAATTGAAAAGTACTTTTATTCATATTATACAAAGTTTCAAAAATGTGAACATTTTCAGACTTGAATGATGTTTGCTAGTGCATTGATTTAGGAATAATGCAAAAATGACTACCCTAAATTGATGTTTTTGACCTAGATGCATAAAACAAAAGTTACTGAAACTTTCCAGACTAATACTATAGGTTACCACCAAGCTTAATAAGTACGTAAACAAGGATTTTAATGTTGTAAAAGGTAGTTTTAGGCTTGATCTAGGACTAAATCATCCAGAGGGGTGTATGAGTCCTAGTTATGGTTTTTGGAGGGGTCAAATGCTGAAAAATACCGAATACAAAAATCCCAGATAGTAGGAAAAACAACTTGTATTGGGACTAAATCGCCTAGAGGGGCATATGAGTCCCAGATTAGGGTTTTTCCATTGAGTTCAACAATTTTTGAGTTGTTTTAAGATTTCTAACTTGTATTTTGTGTTGACTATTTGCAATTGTAGAATATTAGTGAAATTGAATGATCTAAGATGCAAACATGCAACTTATATGCACTTTCATTAACGCAATATTTTGAAATCCTAGATGCCAATTAACTAATGCAAGACCTAATGCAAAGTTAATGCAGCTAGATCTAGGATTATGATACACTCCAAATTAGAAATAAGTTGTTCTAAATGCAGGTTTACCAAAATGATTTGTCAAAAAATGGTGTTCTATGGTTTAGGACATAGATCAACACTTTTCTCCAAATATCATTCAATGAAACCCTAGATATCTCAATCCAAGGATGGAATGGGGGAAAGAGATCTGCAATAGGGTGTCTTAGGGTGTGATTAAAAATAATAAGAGGGTTCACCACCAAGCAAGGGCTTGGAAATACAAGAGATGTAAATGATATGCAAAACCTAACTAATTGACCTAAGAAATGAAATTGAAAATCAAGATAACACAGTAAGAATGAATAGAGGTGCACCTAGAATAAATATGTGGTAGAAACGAGCTCTAAAACCCTAAAATCTTGTTGTTTGAAGCCTACTGGGACTGATATGCTAGTATGGGCATATAAGTCCCAAACTAGGGTTTCTGGGTGGAAACAGGAATTTGGAACTACTAAATCAGGATCTACAGGAAATAGAAAAAATAGCCATACTAGGACTCATATGCCACAAGTGGTGTATCAATCCTATTTTTTTGCAAACTATCCTAGGACCAGAATTCTGATGTGAAACTTTGTAAGCCTCTGAAGATGGATCAAATAAGCCTTTTCCCACTAGTTTCATGTAGATAGGTTGTATATCTTGCTCTAGATATGAGTTTTTGTGAGCCCTAATGAGTTTACATGACAACTTTTGCAACTTTTACAACTTTGCAATCTTGTTACTGTTGAAGGCTTCAAATCCACTTTTTCTTCAACCTATAAACCTGTAATCACATAAAGAAAGAAAAAGTGTTGTTTTGTTAGGGAATAGGGGCTTTCCTTGATCAAACCCCATTTAGGTAATTAAATAAAATGATGAAACAATGAAATAAGGACATGAAACATGAAATGATGATACCTTGGATGATTTCTTAGAATACAAATCTACAAACTAACATGAAGTGGCCATGAAGAATGTAGATCTTGATCTCAAATTGGATGTGGAATAATGCTTTCAAATGGATCTTACATGCTACATCAACAACATTAGCTTAACAACATGCTTGATGCACTATGTCTTTGACATGATGATGGATCTTGAATTGCTGCAACAAATAATAAAAAAATCTTCCTTTGAATGCTTTAGAAATTCTCTTGAATTCCCTTGGACACTCTTGTAATCATAACTTGCTATTAGGAATGCTCTCTTGAAAGTATTAGGTCAAAATGAGTGAAATAACCTTGTATTTATATGTTTATGCCAAATTCCTTGAAATTACAATGCTACAAGCCGACATCAAAACTAGGAGAATTAAATCCCTCAGAGATTTTGAATTTAATTTAGGTTTAAGCCACACAGGACTCATACAATAGTTGTGGCATATGAGTCCCATTAGGGTAGGCTTTGGGACACATTTTTCAAGAAATGTTTAGATTGATGTGAAATCAGGACCAGGGCCTCAAAACTTAGGTAGGACTCATATGTCCAAGGTGGTGTATGAGTCACAGATCACTAAATCTAGACCATACAATCCAAAAAAACATGAATTATGATTAAATGTTGGTAAATGTTGAGATTATCCTCAGAAAGATGCATTAATTAAAGCTTGTGGATGCAAAATAAGGCCAAATAAGGCATAAAGAAGCCCAATTTACTAATGAAACCCTAGATCATTAGTGTGAAAGTGTTAAGATACACTTTACAACACCCTAAATAAGGCACCATTGGGTTCATTTAGTTTGCAAGGGCCCTAAATTTAATATGAAGGTGTAAATGAATGCACTTTACAACACTAAATTAATGAAAAGCTAGGTTCATTTAGCTTAAAAGGACCCTAAACCCAATGTAAATGCATAAAACACATTGCACCACTAGATCAGGGCAACATTAGGTCTATTTTAATGTCAAACATTCCCAAATGAAGTGTGAAAATGTAAACAATGATATTTTTCTACACTACAGGATAAAAAATCAAATTTATCTAATTCCAAACTATTTGGAAGCATGAATATATGAAGCACATTTCAACTAGGCAGCTCATGGTAAGGATTTTCAAACTGATTGCTCCAACCTACAAGTCTTTGAAAAGTCTCTTAAAAAGGGTATATAGAGAACTTATTTAATCATCCATTTGAACTAGGATCAGTAACATATTAGACCTTGAACTTATATGCACATCATGAGATTTAATAATTAATAATGATATATCAAGTGACATTCTCATAAGAATTCTTTACAAATTGAGAGGGTCATAATATGACTTTAAAAGTCCAAATAGAGAAAGTTTTTTTTCAAATGTGCAACCCTTTTGAAATAGGCTAAACAAAGAAAATATTCTTCAAGTAATTGGATTAAGGATTCAAGTTAGACTCTAACATGACATTAAAGCATTGATAAAAAAATATAGAACTTTCAAAGGAGGATCCCTAATTTTTTGGTATTAGAGGTGTGTTATGAAGTCAAATAGAAACTAGGAAAGATAACAAAGTATGTTAGAGAAATCTCAAAAAAAATGCATTGCATTGGACACTTTGATGTCTTTTCTTTAATGAAAAAGAATTATGACATATTTGCAAAGAGTAATATATTATGATTAAATATATGTATTTGCATATATTTTAATACTTTTTCCTTGTAGAAAAAAAGAGTTAGGATTCAAAAATACATCCCAAGGGTCACCTTGTTGGTACATTAACCTTCCCATTGGCTTAATTTTTTTGGGAGATTTGGTTGTAGGTGACATTGAGGCATAAAGAAGAAACCTAGATCAACAACATCTTAGAACTCTAGAGATTTGGTACATTAAAAGATGGATATCATATCCTTGAATCTTCAAAGGTCCTTTATGTATAACTTATTTTTGTTGGTAAAGTACTTCTTCCCCAATCCTCTAAGAGCATAGAAGTGTGACAAAAGTTGATCACTGATTTCCTCCTTTAGAATTGAAAAAGACAAACCTAAGTAAAGGTCTAGATAAAAAAATCAACTCTTTAAATAGTTGATGTGCACCATCCCTTTATATTATGATGTTAGCTATGTAGGAGAAAAAAACATAATTAAATTAATTAATGATATCAAAGAAGAAGGTTGATAGGAAAATAATGTAGTTGAGATGATGATGTTAGACAAATAGAAAAAATATGGAAGGAACAAAGGATGACCCAAGAGGACAATGAAGATAAAAAATAAACTATAAGGAAATTCATGAGCAAGTATATAAGAAACAAGTAAACATCAAAAGGAAAGGTAACTTTTTCGATGAATAATGACTTTATTACTTTTTATATACTAAAAGGAAAACAATACACTATTCAAAAAAGGGGTAGGTGGTAGAAGTCACACACTCAAAGTCTATGTAAGACCAAGTCCAAAAAATAAGAACCAATAAAACTATTATACAACAAAAACTACACCATCAAAGAAGGATCAAAATCATCTTACTCCATACATCAACAAAATGTAAAATAACTTTAACATAAACAGAAAATAAACCATATGAAAACACTTCAATTCTTCTACTTCCACTCAAATTTGAAAGATTAATACACCAACAAATCTAAACCAACTAAATAACTATTAAGATAAAAGATCATTTTTAAATGAACACGATGTTTATCCTCTTATAATGAATAAAAATAAAAATAAAAGAGTGAAATAATCAATAGTAAATTCTAGAAACTTATAATCATGCGTTTAGGTCACCTCCCCACAGAAGATACTGGCAAGGAAATTCACAGAATCGTGCAAGAAAATCAACAAACGGAATCCACTAGCG
This sequence comes from Sequoia sempervirens, assembly GCA_007258455.2. Taxonomy (NCBI): domain Eukaryota; kingdom Viridiplantae; phylum Streptophyta; class Pinopsida; order Cupressales; family Cupressaceae; genus Sequoia; species Sequoia sempervirens. The sequence continues at coordinate 528,105,799 of VDFB02281492.1, forward strand.
ATACAAGCAAATCAAAAGGAATAGAATTTGGGCAGTTGCTAAAGAATCGACATCTGAACTAATGCACAACTAAATGAACAAATGCCAATGTCTTTATCCCATCTGCATATCGACAGATTAGTTACACCAAAGCCATTTTCAAGGGTATCAGATACCTTGCTTCATTTACACTGAATGCTTTCTATGTACGCAATAAAATATTTATATAATAGATCTCGGACTTATTGGACAGTAAATAAATCCAATCTGAGCTCAGTCATTCAACGCTACCATGAAGGCATATGCAATCATATTTGTTCAGATTTCAACAAGTTTAATGGTTCTGGTTCACTTTTGTGTGGCAGATGTGGGCACAGCAAGCTTTTATGGTCCTCCATACGTACGTAAGTATCATCAACTTTTAATAAAGCATTTCACCAATACCTTTTATTTATCTTTTGATTATACTATAAGGGTCTCTGATTTGACATTCCTCCTGATTATAATATAAGTTGGTAAAAGGTATGATCATTTCAAACAATTTTTCCAAGATCATTTTGAGGTGCGAGGAAAGAGCATAACTTCTTGTCTGTTGAAAGGGCTGTGCCACAAGTTTCCTGGTAAAAGAAAGGGCGCTATGATCTGGAGAAGGAAGATGAACAATGGTGTATTATTAAAATTCTTGTTATATCAGCTGGATGATTGGAATCCTCCTTCTCTCCTCACTACTTTATTTATGTTTTTATACACCAGACTGTTATCTCACTGCTTTGGTTATTCTTTTATACTCCAGACTGTTATCTCATTTAGATTTTAAAAATGTGACTATTTAATCTTAACAGTACTGATATGAACTGTAATAAACCTAATGCTTCTAAGTTGGTTTTTGATTTGGAATTTGCAGCAACGTCGTGCTATGGATACAATCAGAGGCAGTTTCCAGCAGGCAATCTCTTTGGAGCGGCTAATGATGCAATTTGGGACAACCAGGCAGCCTGCGGAAGAAAGTATAGAATAAGATGTTTGAGCGGAACAAGTAATGAGAGAATTAATCCATGCAGAGAAAGATCGCTTGTGGTAAAGATTCTGGATTACTGCTCTTCCGCTGGATGCGATAATGGTGATGCAACTTTCCATTTATCGGCAGCAGCCTTTTCTCATATTGCTCATTCCTCTGCTAAAAAAATTAACGTCGAATATGAGCAGTAAGATTCCATCTAACTACGCACCATTTACAATTAACGCAAACAAAAAGTTACGTTAAATGTATATTGTTGGACTGGGCAATTTGCAGGTGCAGGGGATTCTGAATGGTTTTTTGTTTTGTTTTTGCATGTACAGAGTGTGATGCATCAGAATTCCTCGCGAAGTTCCAGTTGTGCGCACCAAAAGTTTATAAATATTCTTAAACCACGTTTCTCAGTAAAAAATCATTTCTCAATAAAAATTTGTGGGTCTCAATTATATAAAAACCTTTGCTAATTTATTAAAATTACATTGACAAATAAGACATTGAGATATACAAATATTTTTATCGTATTTTTATTTATTATTATAATAAATATAATCTAATTTATTTACCGTCTTTTAATATAAAGATTGACAATTTCTATTTTATTTGTTGCTTTAATGTTATATGTGTACGAACTATCAAAGTCCATGGCATAAGTGAGAAATGCCTCTCAATGTAATTACCTTGACAAATTAGAAGTGTTTTTTTGGTTAATGGCGTGAATATAAGCAATTTTCATGCGAAACATGCTCACTTAAAATGGTTTTTCGTCAACTATTAAAGCATTACATTCAAAACATTTACAAGTCTTTTAAGTATTTTGATATGATATTCGATTCCTTTTTTTTTTTTTTTTGCAATCGCTGCCAATTTGTTTTCTTACCGTATTCTTTAATACAACTTAGTCCTTCGAATGGAACTTTAGATTTACATTTTCTAGCATGTGGTCTTATTGTAGAGAGTATCAATGCTAAAATTTAATGCACTGCCCAAAAATTTATATGGTGGTGGATGGAGATAAACAAAAAAATTCAAAATATACAATCACATAAACATAGAATTTTCAAGTGTTGTGGCATAACAACTCTTCATTCATCAATTCATTACATGATTACAAATGCTTGAATGTTGTAGCATTCTCATTTTCTCTTGATCACTTAATCATCCATACATCTTGATCTAATACATAATCCATTATAAATGCTTCATTATATAGAGGTCCTAGACAATTCTAGATCACCCTAGATCTTGGGCAGACTTGACTCTCTATTTAATATTTGTCTTCTTATCTTATCTCAATCCTTATCTCTTTTCTATTCTAGAACATTTAATTTAATTTTGGCTCTCTCATTTAATGGTTGTGGTCTTGGTGTGGGAGAAATTACATATCCCAACACTGGAAAAAGCATATTTTCAGCATTTGGAACAATTTAAGGAGAACACCATGAATCTTTGTTTAATTTGCGGTGTCTAGTCTACTTTATTGCTTCCCTTTTAGTCTTTTTATGTTGCACTTTTTTGAAATTTGTTTGGGAAAATATCAATCGACTGCATGATCGATTTTAAATGGCTCATCTAGTTTGTAAAACAATATCTTTTAGCTTTACATTTTTATTGACTGTTTTTATGGTACATTATGTTGGAAAATGGTCAGCGCTCCCCTAGGGATTCGTGACAAGGACTAACCGCCTCCCGTGGATCCGTTAACTTTGGCAATTGTATCAAACATTAACAGGTCAACCTTTTGGTGCAACGACAACCATGGGGCCAACACATTCAATTCTATTTTGATTTGGACTAATGATAATTAAATGATAATTGGTTGTTAAGAATTGTAGTGTTGTAAAATTGCACCTCGTGCAATTTCACACTCCACAAACTCCCCTTTAGCTTAATAAAAGATGATAAACCATGGGGCCAACAATTGGTATCAGAGTCAAAGGTTTTGGGTTCGAATCCCCTCGACTTGCATTAAGGGGGAGATTGTTGGCAAATTGTCAACACTCCCCTCGGGATTCATGACATGGACTAACCGCCTCCCATGCATCTATTAACTCTAGTAGTTGTATCAGGCATTAACAAGTTGACCTTTTGGTGCAACGACAACTGTGGGGCCAACACATTAAATTCTATTTTGATTTGGAGCAATGACAATTAGTTGTTAAGGATTGTAGTGTTTTTGATAAAAGAGGGATAAACGGGTTTTACAGGGACCCAAAACTGTAGAGTATCATTACAAACAAAGACCACAAAAGAGGCCCAAAAGACAAAAAGGCTGCCAGAAAGAAAAAAACCAGCTAAAACAGACAGCCACGAAAAACCACAAAAAAACCATTAAACGGCCAACAACTAGACAAAGCAAGGCCCAGCCACAGCTAATCCATGGACTTCAAAAGCTCGTCTGCAACCTCTTCTAAGTCCACCATATCCTGGACCCCTTCCGTAAAGATCTGAGTCATATTAGGGGTGGTCAGGGCTTTTCTTTTCGTGCTGGATCTGGTGCACTTAGAAATCCCAACTTCCTCATCCTGGTCTTTCTCCTGGTCAAGGTCGACAATTAGAGCTCTCTTCTGTGTTTTCTCCAATCTTTCAGACATAGCTTTAATGATAATAGAGTTGTGTCTAGCAATTCTACAATTTTGATCAGCAAGTTTTTTCATTGTAACTTTCATTTTTTCCATTTCATTTTCAACGATGCTGTCCTTATTTGTATTATCCTGCATAGTGGTATTCTTCTCTGCATCATTCTGAATTAACTCCACAACTTTGGCTTCAATTTCCCCCAGCTTACAGTGAAGAGACAATTTTTTTGTTTTCAAGTCGCTAATTTCATGAAATAACCAATTGGCAGCATTAAACTAGTCCAAAGAACACTTATTGGCATTTCCAATGAAGTCGAAAGAGGGGTCACATTCAGCATTGGCCCCAAAAATAACCGACTCCGCCTTTTTAGGGGGGTATAGTTCTCCTGTTGAAAATTCTGAGGGAAGTGGGGGTTCTCAGGACAAGCCTCGGCCGCTTTAGCAGAAACAACAGGGGAGTCATCAGGGTAGGAAACTAACTTATTAATCGGTGAGCTAGAGCCTGTCCCTTTAGAGTTAGGGTTAGTTCGGCCAAAGGTGGGAACAGAGCAGGCACCAAAAGGCTGGGGGGAACGGTCTGAAGCAGAAGGGGGAGGCAGAGGAGGCGAGGAGCTCTTGACGTGGTTAGGGGAAGCTTTAGAATCAGAAATGCTAGGCTCAGTATCATCCTCATTAAGCTCCGGAGGGGCAATAGGGTTTGGAAGGGCAGGAAAATTCTGAAAGTGTTCATAAATGAGCCTTAAAGGACCCGTGTGAAGAATCGGGTATCTTTTAGGGCTTCTACTATGATTAGAAAAGTTATTTCTCAAGGAACAGAGCAGGAAGAAGGGGATAGAGACACGCACCTTATGCCCGAAGTGATTGAGCAGCACGAAGTGGTATCCATAAACCCTAGTGAAGTGGTCATCGAGAGTGATGTACTCTATGATAACCCTGAGCACTTTTCTCCATAAAGCTTTTATAGTGTCCACTTCATTGTAACTGTTTGTCGTCATGACAATTTTTGCCTCTCAGTTTTAGACTTAGGGAACCTCAACACAGCTTCATCAGATAATTTCCTGTCTCTAAAAAATTTATGCTCTTCCATCGGAATGCCAGTCACTTCCGCAATCAAAGCTTCATCAATCTGAACTTTCCTCCCAAAGAGGAGAACCTCCCCATTGTTTCAATTTTTCTCGAAGAAATCCATAATCTCCTATTTAGGGCCATGGAGTTTCTCAATGAACGGAAGTAAGCCACCCCTTCTTATTTTACTCCATGCTTTGGCATTCTTGGTGTGAGATTCGAAGCTGGTAGGTTCAACCCTCTTCCGTTCACCACCCATTTTAGAGATCTTAGTTCGGATACTGTTGTAGAAAGAAGACCTGCTCCAAATAGTTCCTTTCCTTTGCAGGACCCACAAAGTCTGCCAAAGAAGGTAATTTATTTTCTGGATCCTCTCGGTCCCATTATATCTTCTATTATTGTTATTCATGGCTCGTACCTTCCTCATTAATACAATAAGCCATCGCTTTCCCATTCACAACATCAAGTTCCAATAAAGCTTGAGCTTCGAAGTGGAGGTCAGACTTTTTGTTCCACGTGAGGATATAGTCGCTCTTGACTCCCTCGTTGGCAAGAAAATCCGCAACCGCATTTGCCTCACGGTAGGCATGAGTTATTTTTATTCTATCAAACTTATTAAGTAAAGCCTTGGCCTCTTCAATCCAATTTTTGAACTACCATGTGGGCTGGGACCTACCACAAAGATTATCAATTATATTTTTTGAGTCCCCTTCAAGCCATAAATTTTTGCATTTAATACCCACAGCAAGGTTGATTATGTAATAAGCTCCCACCGCTTCCGCCACGTGATTAGTTTGGATTCCCAAGGGAGTGGCAATAGCTCCCATAAAGTTATCTGCTGAGTCCCTTAGGACCCCACCACACCCAGCCTTCCCCAGGTTTCCTTTGGCCGCACCATCAAAGTTGGCTTTGGCCCATCCTTCCATAGGAAAACTCCAGTACACTCCATCCCTAGATTTTTTGGTCATATTAGGCACATTGGAAATATCCCATTTAATTCTCCATTCCCTAGCAATCAGGCTGTCAAAAGGAGAGCAAACAACAGTCTCAACCTTGTCATCCTTAAAGGGGACAATAGAGAAGTTTTCTTTAATCCTCCTTAGAATTCTTTCAAACACTATTTCCTTTGATGATTCCTTTTCCCTGAAGATCTGATTATTTCTCTTTTTCCAAATTCCCCAGGACACATGGGGGAATGAGAAGCCCATAGTTTTTTAATAAAGGGATTGTAAGAAGGAGCTTGCCATTGAACAAAAAAATTTGCGACCGTCTCCGGGGGGACCCAAGAAAAATGCCAGATTTTCAGAAGCTTGTCCCAAACCAAAGAGGAGAAAGGATAGTGGATAAAGAGGTGGTTAACCGATTCAGCATTACTTTTACAAAGGTAGCATCTATTGGGGAGCAAAAAACCTCTTTTACTAAGATTATCCACAGTTAGAATTTTATTTTGCAGCAGAGCCCAAAAAAAAATGTTAACCTTAGGTAAGAGATGCTTAGTCCAGGCTTATGACCACAGAGGGGGAGGGCTGTTAGCATGTGAAATCCGGGAAAAAGCAGAAGAAACAGAGAAGCACCCCAAAGGTTCAAACTTCCATATTAGGTTATCCTCCTGATTTAAGCAAAGTCTGACAGCATTCAAGGAGGAGTAAACAAAGACCAAAGCAAGGCTAATCAAAGGGAGATTGATCCACTTATCATCCCTCCAGTAATCTTTAACAAAATAGCCAAAAGCATCTTTACAAAACTTAGCCCATTTGCTGAGATTCCCATCCTGAGATAGAGGTTCATTACACAGCCAACAATCGTCCCAAAATCTAATCTTGTTACCATTGCAAACCTACAATTTCAAACCCAATTTCACCACCTTAATCCCATCAATCATATAGTTCCAGCAACTAGATCCTTTCGGGAGGTTGGAATTCTCAGCCAAATCTTTAAGAGAATTGTTATTCTGCAAGTACTTGCTTTTAATTATTTCACTCTATTCCCCAGAGGAGAAGAAAATTCTCCATATCTGTTTAGCTAGGAGCGACTTGTTCAGCAGTCTAATTTTTCTTAGCCCAAGGCCTCCATCCTTTTTAGATCTGCAAACCAGGTCCCATCCAACAAGAGGCATTATTTTTCTTTCTTCAACTCCTGACCAAAGGAATCTCTTTTGGATCTTCTCAATGGTTTCATCATATTTAGATGGGATTTTAAAAAGGCTAAGAGCATAGATAGGAAGGTTCTGCAGCGAAGCTTTAAGAAGCTGGAGTTTTCCGGCTTGACTTAGGTGAGCTCCTTTCCAACTGGCGAGTTTTTTTCCAAACCTATCAACCAGAGAGATCCAAAAAGTGTCTGGAGGTTTTAAACAAAGAGGCAATTCCATATAAGTAGTAGGAAGGGAATCAATCTTGCAGCCAAGAATTCCCGCTATTTTTCTCTATATATGCAAAGGTGTGTTAAAGAAATATAGTGAGCTTTTTTGTTTATTTATCACCTAACCAGAAGCTCTGCCATAGGTATCCAAAAGTTTTTTCATCTCTTTCACTTCCGACACAACAAACCTTCCCATTAGTAAAGTATCATCCATGAACTGTTGATGAGAGCATATCAAGTTGTTTGAAGATGGTTTGAGCCCCATAATAGATCTTTGAGCAACCAACTTACTCATATTCCTACCAAAACTCTCAGCCATAATTGTGAAGAGGATAGGAGAAATGGGATCTCCCTGTCTTAAACCTCTAGAGCTACGGAAGAAAGTGGAGGGGGATCTATTAATAAGAACCGCCATAGAAGCAAAAGTGATGAGTTGTTCAATAAGCTACAAAACTCTTTCATTGAAACCAAAAGACTTTAAAATTTTGAACAAAAAGTTCCAGTCCACCCTATCATAGGCCTTCGAAATATCAAGCTTAAGAAGGAATCCTTCTGATTTAGAGACTGAGAGGAAGTGAACATTCTCATGAGCATGGACAATAGAGTCAAGAATTTGTCTTCCAAGAAAAAAACCATTATGTTGAGGAGCAATAATGGAGGGTAGGATGAGGAGCAGCCTAGAGGTTAGCACCTTTGAAATAATTTTATAGAAGGAATTACAAAGGCTGATAGGTCTGAAGCTTTCAAAGCCCTGTGCTCCAGGTCTTTTGCGGATAAGAACTAAGAAAGTGGCGTTTAGCTCTTTTAAAAGATTTCTAGAGCGGAAGAACTCTTTCACCGCCTTCTCAACATCCTCCCCAACGATGTCCCATAACCAATGGAAAAAAAGTAAAGGGAAGCCATCAGGACCAGGCACTTTACTTCCTTCAAAAGAGAAAACAACTTTTTTAATTTCCTCACTGGTGGGTATATCTATCAACATATCATTGTCTCTAGAATTAACAATCCTGGAGATGGCCTCCAATAATTGATTTTGATCCTCCAAGTTAATATCTTTCTCAGACAAAAGGCTCTTGAAGAATAGGACAACTTCTCTTCTAATGTCCTCTTCCTCCTCAAAAGTTCTGCCATCAACCACAATCGCTGAGATTTTGTTAGCAGCCATGTGTTTGGAAGCAGAAAGATGAAAATATCTGGTGTTTTTGTCTCTAGCCTTTAACCAAAGAGCTCTGGATCTTTGTCTCTAGAATTCCTCTTCTCTTGTAATTATCTCATGAAGCTTTGTGAGAAACTCATTTTCTTTGTCCTTAGTTTCATTTAGGTAGCCTTCCTTCTGAATTTTGTTTTGGATTTCAGACAGCCTAAACTGAAGATCAGATTTGATTTGAAAGATATTACCAAAAGACTCTTTTTTCCACTTTCTAAGGTTCATTTTAATTTCTCTTAATTTTTTGGCAATTCTAAATAAAGTAGTACCCTTTATTTTTATATTCCACCATTTCCTTATTTCCTCTCGGAGAAGGGGATGGGAAAGCCACATCTTCTCAAAGCGAAATGGGGTATTTCTTTTGATTTTTAGAGGGTCAGCAACAAAACTAATAGGAAAATGGTCAAACCCAACTCTAGGAAGGGTTTTTAAAGAGCAACAATAATTTAAGATCCAAATATCATAGACTAGGATTCTGTCAAGCCTCACCTGGATCAGATCAGACAGAACTCTATGGTTCGACCAAGTGTAAGAACTCTCTTGCAGGTCCAGGTCAGTCAAGGCATGATTGTTGATGAATTCCAAAAGATCTTCTTTACTTTCTTCATTGATCTGAGAGCCACCAAACTTCTCAGCCTGAAGGAGAGGGGAGTTAAAATCTCCCATGACAACCCAGGGGTCATTTTGAAAAAATTTCTGGAAAGCAACCAACTTTTTCCAAAAAACCTTCCAAGCTTTTTTGCAATTAGGAGCATAAATATTAGACTGGATCCAACTGAAATTGTCTCTTATATGAGTAAATCTAGTGGCAACATGATTAGGACGAGAAAACAGGGGATCACCTCTTATAACCTTACAATTCCAAAAAGTCGCTACCCCACCAGAAGCACCAGCAGAATCACTTCCGTGAATGGAGCAATGCTGAAACAAAGAAATATTTTCCACCTTAACACTTAACATTTTGGTTTCCTGAATAAGGAGAATATCAGGCTTTTGGTCCCGGGTAAAATTGTGTAAAATATCCTACTTGTGGGGATTATTTAGTCCCCTTATATTCCAGGACAATAACTTCATCAGAATTTGGGAGAAAGAAGGAGCTTCAGGATGGTTTTTTGGGAACCATCCGCAATATCTTGAAGGCTATGGTGCTCTCTTATCAAATTTTTGGGTCTTCTTCCTGTGGCTAGAGAAATTGCCCCACAGTTTGCTTTTGCTCTCGATCTTGTTGAAATCCCACAAGGGGTGATTTTGATTTTGATTTTCAATTTTTTCTTCTTTTTCTTTGAAAGCACCTCTTCTCTATTTGTGTCATCTTGACTATCTGATTCTTTGCTGGATTCCCATTCTTTTTCAGAGAGGAATTTCTGCTCCCAGGGGAGGGTATCCATGAGCCCGTTCCCACAAGGCAAGGATTTACTTCTTTCAAGAAGGCTTCCCTGGCTAGGGTCTGAAAAGGTGTCTTTAACAACATCAAGAGAAGCCACCTCCGACCAGGAATCAGCACCTTGGATATTTTTTCTAACCGGAGATACACTCAGGGGAATGCCAACTTCCAGAGAAAGACCTTGAGTTGGAATATCGTCCAGCCCTGGCGTCATAGGGTCTCGAAAGATGGGGCTCATCTCTGAGGTAATAGAGTCTTCTGACTTGCTTAGGGCTAATTTCCCAGCTTCCCATTCCAAACTAACCTCTTGTCCTGAGAGTCAGAGATTAGAACTGGAACCAAAACATGGGGGATCTTAAAGGCGGAACCTTCATTTCTAGCAACATCAGAGAAATTTTGTTGAGAAACAACCACCTTGCTAAGGGCCAAGTTCCCATTATTACATTCCATTCCTTCTCTGTTGTTCTGAGATCCATCCTTAATCTCAGGAGCAAGAGCTTGGGATACCTGAATGGTGGAGCCATCGTTTCCATCATCACCTAAGAGAATATCACGGGTATCAGTAACCTTTCCCACTGGTTCTGAAGCAAAGATTTTTTCCTGCTTCTTTTTCCACACCACTTTTGAGGCCCTTTTAGGGTTTTCCATTTCTTTTACTACCTTGAGGGGGCAATGCTTAGCCCAATGGCCAGATTTTCTATAGTTGAAGCAGGCAAAAGGGATGGTCTCGAACTCAATAGCCTATGACCAAGAGCCAAGTTTCGAGTGGATCTCCACAGAGGAGGGAAGATCCGCTTCCTGAGAAACACCCACACAAATTCTGGCAAACACCAGTCTCCTTCTTGCTACTGTCATAGGGTCGATCAATAGCAGCTCCCCAAAGGAGCTAGCAATCCCCTTGAAAACATCCTCGTTCTAGTATTCTAGAGGAAGACCATGAAGCCTAACCCAAACCGGAGCAGTCTCAAAGATAGAATCCGATAGATCTAAGTTTGAGGACCATTTATTAAGTGCAAGAGTAGATTTCCCAATAACCCAAGGACCTCCACATCTAACAGCCTTAATTTCATCTCTGTTCGAGAACTCAAAAGCAAAGAATCCTTTTGGGAGAGCTGCAATAGAGACACTGCCATTTTTTCTCCATTTTTTTTAACGAAATCCCTAACAATCTCAATATTTGGCCTCTGGCCCATGAATTTTCCAACTAGGGAGTTTTCTATTATTGCAATATTATGATCAATGATCTCGTCTGGAATATAAATTACAAATTTACCCACAGAAGGGCAGGAAATGTTGCGTACTAGGGGAAAAAAATACTTACCATTAGGTTTAACCCCAAACAGTGAGGCCCACTTCTTACGATGCCTGCCATTCGTGTCACCAGACCCCACTGCACCTTTGAGATTATCTTTAGGGCAGTCACCGATAGGTATAACAGGGGGAGGGACCAGAATATTCTTCCCCCCTGGGTCGTCTGCACGCTCTTTTGGGGAGTCCTCCCGTTCCGGTTCCTCCACGCTTTTCTTCTTACTCAAGGCAGACCCGTGACTCACCTGGGCCTTCGTAGATCCATCGCCATCACCCTGCTCAGAACCTAAAGATTTGAAAAACCCATTTTCCCACCCAGCACTCTGCTCGCACTCCATACTACTCAATGACTTTTAGTTTTAAATCTCATTGAACTGCAGTTACAGTACATGAGAAACTATAGTTTTATGTCTAGGGTGAACTATTAAGAATTGTAGTGTTGTAAAATTGCACCCTATGCAATTTCACACTCCACAAACTCCCCTTTAGCTTAATAAAATATGATAATGCAATTCCCCCTTTCACATAACTTTAATCCCATCCTTGAACCCTTTGTTTTCGTTCTTCAAGTAAATTTTTTTGTCGGGGATGCTAACACGTCACACAAATGTCTACGCACCGCACAAATGTCCTAAAAATATTCCTAATTTTGTGGCCTTTGGGACATTACACTTCCACTTGCTTGTAAAGTGTAATGCCTCTGTGGTGGTAAACACATCCAAAAATTCTTCCTTGCATGCATTTTCTTCATTCAAACTCCCATTCTCTCATTCTATTCACTCTTCTAAACTCATTCTTGTATTCTTTCATTCTTAAGCTCTCTTTCTCATTCTACGCCATCTCTAAACCATTTTCTCAAGCTTTCTTTCTTGTCTTGGCTTCTAAATCAATGTCTTGGCTCTCTTGTCTCGTCTAGAGTATTGTGTGCTCTCCTTCAACATAACAGGCTTCCTAAAGGGAGGGTAACCACACCCTCTTTCTTATATTTTCATCTTTATTTTAGTATCATATAGACATTCTAACATTTGCACCTTCTTTATCTTGTCTATCTATTTGTTTATAGTTTATTTTCTTCTCTATTTGTCTACTTGGTTTTTTGTGGAGGTGAAAACACCAAAATGAATGTTTGACTAAGCCAAGCCCTAAAATAATCTCAATATTTTCCCCTATTTTTTGCGTGTGCAAGTTGTTGATTTGAAGCTATAGATACCTAAATTTGACCATTTATATTTGGGAAAATTTATACTTAAATTTTATCTATTCCATCTTCCCATCCACATTAATTAAATAATATAATTATTATTTAATTAATATTCATAGTTTCCCTAGGGCCCTCTAATGTATTTAGTTATTTGATTAAATACTTTATTGGACTGAGAGAGGGAAAACCGAGAATATGAAAGAAAAATAATCAAAATCAAGTTGAAATGTATTCACAAACATTATATAAGCTATACCTTCTCCATTGACGAGCTCACAAGTTACACCCAAACACTTGCTAATTTTCTCTCAAAGGATAGTAATGTGGATTGCTCAAGTCAACACTCCAGCATAATAAGGCTAAGACAAGTTGTAGATGTTGGAAATGGGAGAGGAGACTTTAATTTATAGAAATTGGATGAGGAGAATGGAGGGATAAGATGCAATGAATTGATCAAGGGTGGAGATTAAGTGGTGGTGATGAGCATTAGCATTGTGACATGTGTCACAAGGGGGAATAGAGGTAAGGGTGAGGTGTGCTCACACATTTGTGACCACACCTTGGGAAGAGAGGGTGTAAGATAGTGGATTTGTGCAAGAGGTTAGTGATGGTATGTAGGATTCACACATGTATGAGAGGAGGTGAGAGAAGGGTGAAATCACAGAGCTGTGTCTCACTTTTGGTAAGAGGAAATTTTGGAGTGGTCGGGTTAAATTCACTTACACACCTTTGAGCGAAGTAAAACCATTGATTGTAGGTATCTTCGAGCAAAGGTATACAAGTAAACACCTTCACTAGAAGGTAGTTTTCATTAAATAATGGGTTTTTGCTATAAAATGGATTCTTTTGCATGGTGACCTTCTAGCGAAGGTAGGACCTTTGAGTGAAGGTACCTTCATTTGAATGTACCTTCGCTCGAAGGTGCCAAAAATGAAAAATTCAGCATCTACATCAAAATCTCCTCAAAATTTTTAATTTCAAACCCTAGGTTGGACCTGCAAATGAGCTTAACTTGACAAGATATTTTGCAAGATCGTAGCCCTCAAAAAGAGCTTTCCAACAAGTATAATTTTGATATGTTTTCATTTTATCATGTATTTAATTTTTAATTTTTACTAAACATGGATTTTTCTCCGAACATCAAGCTCTTCGTTTTGTAGAGGTTGAAAAATAATAAACCATTGTAAAAAAAAAAAATCCTTTCCCTCCATATTGATGTTCTTGTTTCACCAAAAAAAATAGGGTTTCGACATATACACAAGTTATGTTGGACGACAAACACATATGTCCAAATTATAGTTATAGTGACTTCAGAAATTAATTAAAAATAAAATATGTAACCAAAAATTATGAAAAAATATCCATTCCCTCCGTATTGATGTTGAGAATCTATATTTCAAAAAATTAAAATTTTATCATTTATAGAAAAAAAAAATGTTGAATGACACAAACATTACTTTCTGAAAATGTTGTTTTCTGTTCAAAACTAGTTATTAATGGAGATATTGAAAGATTCATGATTTATTTCAAAAAGAAAAAATAAATCTACACAAAAATTGTCACAACTCACTAGTTGACATCATCTTCAAATTCTTAATGGTTTAGCTTCTATAGGTCTCAAAAGATGAAGATTCTATTAAAAATATTGATCAATGTAAATGTCCATCTTGGGAAAAAAATGAGTTAGTATTGTGGGATCACCCAGGAATAGGCTAGGACACTTGTCACTTAGTGGAAAGCTTGAGGGAGGTGGAGGGAATTTAAAATTAGGAAGATATGTTTTTTATTGAGTAAGTAGGGATTTTGAAAAGGCCCTAATCCCTTCTACAACAAAGGATATAACAATCAAAGTGTACAACTGGGCAAAACCGCTTGGAAAAATAGACTAGCAGACACAACAACATGTCAGGAACAATAGGAGAAAATAGACCACTGGCAAGAATAGAGCCACCAAACAAAATAGAGATAACCAAACATAGAGAAATAGTTTAAGCACTAGAGTTTGAAACTAACAAATTTTCCTTCAAAGGCAACTCATCAGAGGTTTTTTTAGGAGTACATTTCTTTTTCCTTTGCACAACCATCTAGGGAGTATTAGAAACTAAATTAGAAACAAAATCAAGAGGAGCCTTAGGGGAGGCATCACTCACCATAGAGGGAACAACCAAGTGTTGAGCCAAAACTGTAGAAGCCACCAGAGAGGCAACACCATCAGCAATAGGAGTTGAAGAGGCAGGGTCCTTAGAGGAGGCAACACACACAGTAGATGGAACATTCTTATCAGGGGAAGCAACACACACATCATGCAGAGCAACCAAATTATGAATAGATGAAGCCACCAGAGGAGCAACACTATCAACAACAATAAGCTTCTGCAAAAAAGGAGAAGAAGGCTCCTCACTATCAGAAGAAGAATCAACATCAAGGAACACTGTTAAATGCTCACGAAAAGAATTCTTCCACTAGGTGGAGGAGGAAACAGGACAAGCCCCATGAGGACAATGACAAACCAGATGTCCAATAGAAAAATAACATCTGCAACGAAAAGGAATACCTGCATAATCCATTAGCTGAGACCAAGACCATTCATTAACCTAGAGCACCACCTCTCTAGGTAAAGCCTGAGTTAAATCAATTTCCACCAAAATCCTTACATTAGGAAGATATGTTAATGAGGATTAGGCATAGGGATTAAGCCATTTAATCAAAGATTAGTTAATTTAATAGGTGTAGATTGAGACTAATAAACCATGGGTTTATTAACTAGGCTAGAGTTAAAAGTTAGAGAATGGGTTAATAAGGATTAGGGAATAGATAAAGTTAATTAATCATTTAAGCAAGATTTGAAAGAATGTAAGTAAAGGTGGGATTAATTAAATTGCATAGTATTTAATTAACTGGAAGAAACTTTAGGATATGCGGTGGTATAATTAATTAAATAATAACAAATGGGATGATTTAATTAATTATGGGCTAAGAGGGATTAATTAATTAAACAATACAATATTTAATTAATTGGAAGAAACCTCAGGATATGGGGTAATATAATTAATTAAATAATACAATATTTAATTAATTGGGAAGGAAATTTAGATAATTAATTAAAATTTATAATTTTAATTAATTAGGGTTATGGTGTCAAAATTGGGGTGTCTATATTTTTCCCCTCTTTGATGTTGATATTTGAATTGATGTTGCATCAAAGAAGTTAAAGTTTTTGCCCCAATGTGTCGAGAGGTGATGCCTCGTTGAGAGACTGATCAAAAGAATTTTGAAAAATTATTTTTGGGTGGCACGTCTCAAAAAAGGCAAGCCGAAATGGTGCAAAAAAGGTGTAGAGGAAGGAAAATGAGGAAAGGGGGAAAAAGAAATAGAGGAATGGACTCAGAAATAGAGAAAATGCAACCAATTTAGTGTGTCTAATACTAAAATTAGGGTTAGGTAGAGAGAAATTAGGTTTTATGCCTATAAATAGGCCTTGGAGGGGCCCAAAGGTCATTTTCACCCTCAAATTACATGTTATGCTTTGATGTTGGGGTTGCAATGCAAAAGTTTTCAACTTCAACACTTCAAAAGCAAAAGCATACTACTAATGAGGTTCATCAAGCAGTGTCGGAATTAATGAATGCACTTCATGTGTTCAGCCAATAGTCGGTTGTGGTAAGCCCTCATACACATGGCTTTGATGAGAAGAAGATAGAGTTGCATGTTGACTATTGTAAAGATTTTCTTGATGCTGCCAAAGTTCATAGAGAAGTAGCAGAATGTGAAGAGCAACAAATCCGTCAAAAGTTGGGAGTAGCATGCCAAATTGTCTTGGTTGATGAAGCAAAATGAAAAGTTGATGAAGAAAGAAGGATTCTGATGGAAAGGAGAAAGAAAGAGGAAGAAATTTGGTAGGTGATGCAACAAGAGGAGAAATTTGAACATGTGAAGGAATTATGGAAGAGTAAGCATAAGGATAGGGATGATGATGATGAGGCTAGTCAGTCTAAGAAGAAACAAAAGAAGGAAAAGAAGAAAAAGAAGAAGGATAAGGACCACAAGGCTTATGATTCTTATATGGAGGAACCTGTTGTTGCCATAGAAGATGAGGAAAATTATATGAGCTATAAGGCACAAGATGATGCAGAAAATGCCCAAGATCTTCTTACAGTTGTAGATCTAGAAGACTTTGATGATGGCGAGATAAATTCTCGAGTTTCAACAAAATCATGAAGGAGACATGCATACTCAAATTTTGAAGATGATGAACCATTACAAAAACAAATTCCAAGAGAATATGATCCATATGATGATGATTTCTAGGCTTCCTAAGCTTTAACCATTGTAGAAATAGATTCCAAGAGAAGATGATGCATAAAATGATGATGGATAAACTACCTCAAAATTTTATTCAATCAAATATGCTTTGTGCCTTCCAAATCCATTTGACATAGTTAAATGAGATCTTATCAAAAACCTCAAATGAATCATCTGTGTGTTATCCTTTCATTTTTCCTCTTTGTTGTTTTTTATGGGAAACCTATTTTAGTCTTTATTTTAGAAAATTTTGTGTCCAAGTTCAATGTATTATGTTTTATCTTTATATCAGATTCTAGATTAAAAGAACCTATAATTGAAAATAGATTAATTCATCTATTTTTATTTTATAGTCCCAAATAGGTGGATTAAATTATTTTGTCGTTAAACAAATCTTGTACAATGTAATGTCCCTGTTTTGAAATGAAACCAAGTTGAAACTCAAATGCTCATCATTCATTTTCCATGGGCCTTGGGAATTTTTATCTTGGAAAATAGGAGTATAATAATAACTCAAGAGGATCTTAATGTCATAAAAGGGGCCACTTAAGTGTTACCATAAAATGTAAATATAATAAAGAGAGCCTCAAGTAAATTGAAATTATATAAATAAAGGATGTCTCTTATAATTGAAATCTATTTTAAATAATTCCTCTCAAATATCAATCAAAGGTCATGAAGGAAATTTGAAGATTTATGTCTTTGAAGGAAAACTCTATTTAAGAGAATTCAAACAAGGAGGAGGCATAATGATCAAGTATTTTATTTTTTTGATTTCTACTCCTTGTTGGAGTTTTGGACTTTGGTTCAATTAACTTGATAATGAAAAATCTCTAGGAGTAGAATTGGAGGATGCAAACCCATAATTCCTTGGAGTGATTTCATATAGGAGTCACCATTGAGCTAAACTATTCAAATTCCAAATTGATATTAATATTACACTTGTGCTGAAGGGGTGGTGTGATTGCTAGAGTAATATTGCATTCCTTTTGGCTAGAAATATATTAAGTTTGTGGTTACCATCCTCCATATAAGTCATTGAAATTAGAGCATGATAGCAACATCCTTATGATCACTAGTTGTTGTTGATACATTCCATCATAGGTGCAACTATGAAAAAGGTTTCATACAGCTAGTCACCAACTTCTACATATATAAATTACATCATTATTTCCAGGGTAGTGTTGCAAGTTGGGGCACTCAAATATATGGTGGATCCATATGGTATGTGCAACTCTTGTACTATTGTCGAAACAATAATCTAAGTTAGGATTATGGTGCACAACCCTTTAAAATCATTGTCACATTGAGGGATCATTGTGGAAACTTCATATTTGATCCAGGTATCAAGAATATATGATCTATTATTGTTGAGGTTTTAGGACTGCTAGGATGAACATAAGTAGATATTGTATGCTTCTTACAACCTTGTTTTATTGTTCCATAGACCAGTTTTCCTATCAATACAAGTATTTGATTTATTGCATTAGTATTTTTCATTTCCAAACTTTATCTAATCTACAAATTGGGTCCATATTGTTGTTTATCTACACTGCACTATAACTATGAAATATCTCAATTTGTGTAATAAAAAATGCTAAAAAGGAGGGCATAAAATTAGAAAATACCAAAAAAATAAGAAAGTTCTAGAATTGGGGACATTACAATGGTATTAGAGTTGGATCTTGTCGGCTTGTGAGATTTCCTTCTTAAACAGTCAAGTGATAGAGCCAACAAGTATTATCAAAGGGAACTTAGAAAAACTATCCATTTCCTAAGAAATAATTAAAGCTGCACAAAGTGAATCGGATGCAAAGAATTCTTATGTTGACATAATTTCAATTGGAAATTGGAATTGTTTTGTAGCTTTTCACAATGAGAGGAGGGATCTAAAGAATGAGGCAACACATCTTGAGAAGGCTAGAGAATTGTATTGTAAAGTGTTGGCATAGAGACCAAGAAAAGTTTATTCTACAAATGGGGTAGCCATTGTGCTAGCTAAAAGGGGTCAATTTGATATTGCAAAGGAAATTTTTACATAGGTACAAGAAGCTACAGTAGGAAACATATTTGTTTAGATGCCTGATGTGTGGGTATATCTAGCACATGTTTACTTTGCACAATGATAGTTTGCGCTTGCAGTGAAATGTATCAAAATTGTTTGAGGAAATTTTATTTTGGCACTGACACCCAAATTTTATTATATTTACCTTGAACACATTATGAAGCAGAAAAACAACAAGATTGTAAAAGAACATTATTAAGAGCAGTAGATTGTAATGAGCATTTTGAATCTGTGTTTAATGTAATAAGGGTTTCAAATTACCTTTGAATTCTCTATAAAGGGAATCCCCAAATTTGACTTCATTGCAGAGGGCCTCGATGACTTCAAATTTGTTGCATTAAACTCTGAATTCCTTGCCTGCCTTTTCAAAAGTCTCCAAGTCCTCTCCAAATCTTTATCACCCATGTAAGTAGCTATTATAACTGATCAAAATGCCTCAGTGTAAAGCTAACCTACAACTAACGAATGAAGCGAGGAATTTTTCAATGAACATGAATAAACATGAATAATGAATCACGCCAATACATCATGCCAATAATTAGTCGAAATGTTTTTTATTTTTATTTTTTCTAATTTATATTTGGTGACTAACTATTTAGTCATTTTTATTTTTGTGACTAAATAATTATTTAGTCAACGACCAAATTAGTCATTTATTTACTCATTTATAGTTGAGTTGTAAAAAATTAGTAGAATTTAGTCATTTTTAGTTGTTGTGACTAAAAGTTTTAGTCACCTAGTCATTATTTTCTAAATTCTACTAGTGATTGTCAGAGGATAGGGGTTTTCCTAAGTCAAACCCCATTTAGATAATTAAACCTTATGATGAAATAATGAAATAGAAGCATGAAACATGAAATTTTGATACCTTGGGAGATGTCATGGAATGTAAATCTACACACTAACATGAACTAGCTATGAAGAATGTAGATCTTGATCTCAAATTAGATGTGAAACAATTCTTGCAAATAGATCTTCAATGCTACATCAACAACATTAGCTCAACCACATGCTTGAATACACTATGCCTTTGACATGATATAATCTTGAATTGTTGCAATGAAACTATGACAATCTACCTTTGAATGTCCTTAAAGTTCTCTTGTATACTCTTGTGTAAGTGCTCTTGGTTACTTATGAAGTTCTAGGATGAAACTATGTAAATTAACCTTGTATTTATACTAAATCTAAGAATTAACCCCAAAATTCAAATAATCCAAGCCGACATCAGATCTAGGATTAAAAATCATTAAAATCTTGCACAAATAAATTCAAAAAGCAGTGTCCTATGTGAGGATGACCCATTCACTACCTTGGGAAAATGGGTCCTAGCACACCTTTCTAAGACCATGCTTCAGGGGATGAAATAACATCAAAAACCCATTTCAAATATGCCAAGAAAGGGGTGTCCTATGTTAGGAGGACCCATTTGCCAGTAAAGGCAAATGGGTCCTAGCATAGATTTATAGGACTCAAATTTTTCCAAGTTAAGTGTCATGCAATATCATTAATGGGTTTCAAGATAGATCCTTGAAAAATGCAATTAATAAGGCT
>VDFB02281492.1:528135901-528266774 GCA_007258455.2 Sequoia sempervirens
GGGTTTGAGGTTTACGGTTTACGATTTAAGGTAGAGGGTGTAGGGTTGAGAGAGAGATAGGGAGGTTGATGGTTTTAGGGTTTTAGGGTTTACAATTTATGGTTTAAGGGTTGAGGGTAGATGGTTTAAGGGTTGAGGGTAGAGGGTAGAGGGTTGAGAGAGAGATCAGAGAGTTGAGGGTTTAGGGTTTAGGGTTACAGTTTATGGGTAGAGGGTAGACAAATCTATTTCACTCCAACCCCTCTCCCATTGTGAGGTCTTTCCCCCCACCCTAACTGGATAACTCTCTATCACTCTCAAGTCTCTATCACTCTCAAGTCTCAGTCCCTACCACGCTACTAGGACTAATCTCTCTCACTCATATCCCCTCTCCCTCTATCTCAAGTCTCACTCCCTTCCTATTCATATTGTGAAAGCATTTCAAAGCACCATATTTGGCACTTGCCAAATTTGGTGAGCGCCAAATGTGTTTTTACCTTGAAATAGTAAAATATGAGTTCGCCCCATGATTTTTTCCCACATGCTTCTGATTTTTTCTGGTTCAATGCTTAATCCGATAGAGAAACACCTTTTTTATGTAGTTGACTCCCTGTTGTACCAATCTATGCTTGATCCATCACCTTTTGCCACCAATTTCCATGTAGACAACGTAGATGAAGACATTTTGAAGTTTCTACATCATTTTACATTATCTCAGGTAATATATTCATTTTTGGTAATATTGAAATGTTTATATTTAGTATGTTTGTCTATTTTTGACTCATTTTTAAATTCCTTTAATGATTTTATTAATCATAACAATTGGACATAGAATTAAACATTGAATTAGATGAGAGTTGCATAAAAAAGTTTAATTTTTATGACTTTGAAGAAAAAAAAGAAAACCATGACATAATTTAGATGAATTCATGTTTAAACTTATATAAACGACATCAAATTAACACAAATTCTCTTATGAATTCTCTTTGCATTGCTTATAATAGTCCATTTCTAGCAGGCTTAGATAAACAAATTCAACTTAACACAAGGTTTTTTGTTTTGTTTTGACAATTTATAGACTATTCATTTGATTGAAATCTTATTAGTCTTCATTGTTACACATAGAATTGAACATTAAATTCATTATTACTGATGGTTGTGGGAAAAAAATTATTTTCAACTAATTTGGAAAACCTAAGAGCTTTCATCAATGTTAATGTGCAAGTTTCTATTTTAATTTTTTTGTGCCATAAATAATTCACCTTCATCATGTGCTTAGATAATTTCAAGTGACTCAATACATAGTTGGTTTAATCCAAGTTTCCATTCATTCATACCATTTACCATTCTTCCTTGGTAGATTTATGTATGAAATTTTTTGTAGCATATAGACATGTTTGATAATTCCAAACAACTCACTGCCATCTTTCATAAAATGCAATGTAATCAGCGTTATCAATATGTTTTATAAAATGCATTACTTACTTTTTTTCTATGTGTGATTGTGAATAAGTAGCATTCAATGTCATGCCGAGGAAATGACCAAAGCCTCTAACACCGGAAGAAGGTGCAGTAAAAAATGCAAGGAGAAGAGAATAAAAAATTGCAGCTCATGAAGCAAAAGAATTGTAGCCCATACAACCGGAAATTCCCATGCAATCTAAGAGAGATGTACAATTGGAAAAAAAAGGGCACAAATGGAAAAAATTCATGGAAGGACACAAATGGATCCCCAATTTGTAGGAACATCATCAACCATAGGTGAAGTTCAATGCACATCTCTAGTTGAAGACACACCAACAACAACATGTGGTCTTCCAAGTACATCAAAAATTACACCTATAGTTGAAGACACACCATCAACAACATTGTGTTTCAAAAGTACATCAGAAAACATGCCTCTATTTGAAGTCACTCCACAAACAACATTGTTTACATGTCAATCTCAAGGTATGTCATCAATTGCACCTTCGATTGAAGGTACACGATCTATCCCCAATGTTGTGGACATTCCTAATGTTGACACAAATTTAAATTTGAGAACTCCTCCTAGAGTTTTGCATAGAAAACCTATATTTTTGATTGATATTGATTCCAATGTTTTGAAATGGATGCCTCATAAGATGTCAAAATGTACATGTCAAAGAGCTGCATAGAGAATATGGAGTTTTTTTTTTTGAGAAGCTAAGTGAGGGTGGAAGATGCCAACTATTTGTTGAAATGATGAGGAAACTCAAATTTAGGTCCACCATGAAGGCTCTTGGGCTGATAGTTTCGAATGACTCAAGTGAAAATTCCATTGTAAAGAACTTGATGAGTGCATATGAGAGTGTGGGTTCTACCTCATGCACAAAGGATAGTTGTGCCACACGACGTGTGATGACAACAACATTGTTAAGCAGTCAAACAAGGAACAAGGTGAACCTTACAAAGACTAGTAAGTCTTTGAAAATAAGTAGATCATCTCTAATGAGAGCCAATGGAAAGTGTGAAAGATTGGAGGAACCAAATAGCAATGAGTTATGGGCATTCTCGGCTGGAGTGCCATGGAAAGATAAAAGAATTCCTCAAGGCTTGAGATCTTTAATAGTAGATTATTGGAAGGATAACACAAGGACCTCTCCTAATCAAAGAGATGTTGTAAGAAGGAGAATTGGTAGTAAAATCCGTGAGCCACATCCAAAGCATTATTTGGATACTACTCAAACCCAATTTTTTGCTAATTTTGTACAAAAGTTTCCTAAAATTAAAATATGTCAAAGGTATTTTGAAATGCTAAAGCCTTTTTATGTCAAAATAATTCACATGCTCACTACTTGTTGTTGTAGAGTACATATTGAGTTTTCTAACCAGTATGATGTTTATTGGTCCGTATATGTGTAGATATGCATACTAATAATGTTATGTAGGAATTTAACATAAGGCCTCTACCCAAATCCTCAAGGGAATTCTTATCCTCCATTCTATGTGAAAGAGAGGATGGTCAAATCTTTTATAACAAGTCATGTTTGGATGGCACATGTCATCATTGTGGTGGCATGCAACATTTTCCAAATTTTCAACACATGGCTAGTACACACACAATTGGAGACAAAATTGTTGAATTTGGAAAATACAAGACAGTGGCCTATATTATAAAAGATGGGAAAGAAGCAAAGAAGTGTGAATTGGTCAGTGATAAGATTCCTATATATCAGTTTATGGGCATTTTCTGTGATCAGGTGGTCTATGAGTATGAAAGGCACACAATAGAGCTCAATGGTTTGACTCATAGTTCAATTTATGCAAGGACACATTTCCACTTCATAGAATCATTTTAGTTGTCGACTTCATGGAGAACTACACACTACAACCACATAACAAGGTGCAATCATAGTACTACAACTCCACACAGGTTGCTATATTTGTGCATATAGCATTCATTCACACAAATGATAGTACAGAGGATAATAGGAAAGTATTGAGGGGGTATCACTTTTACATCAGTGATGATCACACACATTCTACCAAGCTTGTGCAAGGTTGCTTTCAGATGTTCTATGTTGATCTGGCTAGTAGGGGTATATCATTCAATCAACATATCATATGGTCAGGTAACTGTACATTGCAATTCAAGAATAACATAATGTTTTACTAGTTGAGAAGGATGCATAGGATCAATGGTGTTCAAAATATGTGGAACTTCTTAGAGTTCAGGCATGGAAAGGGGGAGCATGATGGAGTGGGTGCATGTATCAAAAGAGTCCTTCCATGAGAAGAGTTAAAGTACAAAGATAGTGTAAATTTGACATATGCAAGATCAATTGTTGAGTGGTGCAATCATGTAATGGGTCTAGGTAGTCAAGGTAATTCTTTAGTTCATAGATTTTTTCATTTAGTAGAGGATACTAACATTGCAAAATATGAGGATTGTTGTACACTAATAGGATCAAGTGAGCTACACTCTTTTAGAAGCTCCAATGCAAGTACATGGACTATCCATACATGGAAGATGGCATGCTTTTGTTCTACATGTACACTTTGAGCATGGAATGATTATGAGTCAACAAAGTGGGTTGACGAATGGTTTTTAAGAAGTCTAACCCCACTTGACACTTATCAGGTCCTAACGGCTCTACAAATCATGGAGATGCAATCATCCATTGACTTTGATCATGTCTCAAACCTTGTAGAACCAGGTAATATATCTTACTTTCAAGTTTTATTTTGATGTTCATAAAATACATCTAACAAGATGAACATTTCAATGTAGGACATGTATATGCACTGATTGCAGATGAAGACAGTGAAGAGGGTATAGATTATTACCTGTGTCATTGTATCAAGGCTAAAGAGAAATTGGAGGCCCCAATTATAGATGGAGAAAACATAGAATATCCTATAGGTTCGGTGGTTGTTACTGGAACATGGCTTAGAAGGTACCCAGTTAAGAATGTTGTAGTTTGGTTGTTTGAGGACTTCGACACGCATCAAAAGATTCTTCACTACTCCAACCTTTTCATCACCACCAATGTTCATTTGATCAAATGTAAGGGCATACCTATGAACAAGAACTTGTGGAAAGTGTGTGAGTCTAACCACGAGGCAATACTTGACATGATAAAGAGTAGAGCAGACCCGGATGGTTCCCTGGATTGATTGGTATGTATGCACATTGAATTTGTAAAGTCATGTTATTGATCATTGCTTTATTTCAAGTGTTTAAGTTTGATTGTATAAGGGTTTTCAAAATTGCAATAATGTAGATATGCAAAATGATTGGAGTGATGGCATGTAGCCTTGGGTGTAAAAATGTGAGATTTTGAGTGAATTTGAGTGGTTTTATGGTGTAGGAGCACCTACACCTTACTTTCACAATTAGAGCATTAGGTGTGTCTATGGAGGTTGCAAAGTTTTTTTTTTTTTTCTTTAATAAGGTCTATAAAGAACATTTGGTGTCTCATTGATCCATTTTTGTAAACAAGGTCAAATATGGGAAGCAATGGTCAATGATGACAAAAGGGGGTCTAAGTAGGTTCATGTTTCTTTTTATGTATATTAGGTCATGTTTTAGGGTCTCATAAGGTCTAATTAGACCAACATAGGTTCTTTAAATGTATTTGAAATTCTTTAAATTTTTTGGATGGTCAAATAGTAAAAGAATGTAAAACGAATCAAATGAGTTGTTAACAAAGATAGGTAAACAAATGTAATTTGGCACTCCAACGGCTAATAAGGGACTCAAAATTTAGTTGGAGGTTGTTATGTTAGTTTTCTTTGATCAGGAAACCTTTAAAAAGGTGGTGTTCATAAATTTTAACGTTGGCTTCATGTTTTTGTGAAGAAATCCAATTGAATTCTCAATGTTAGCAATAAATTTCTAAATTTTCCTGTCTTTTCCAGACTTGTACGGTAACGTATAGTCATTTCATTGAGTAATTTCTTTATGAACAATGTAGTGGCATGAATATTTTATGTTTTTCATTAGGTCTGAAGGTTTAATAGAGAATTTGAAGCATTCCATAGTTGTTTTCTTGTGAACAGTTGAGTATACCCTATTTTGGGGTTTTCTAGCCTTAATCATGTCTTCAAGACCCTTACACTGTCTGTGCTCACTATAACTAGTGTATTGGGTCTTATGGTGAATTTTTAGATGCTAGGGAGATTGATTTATGTTGTGAGAAAGGAATAAAGTAGATCAGGGTTGCTGTTCCTGTGAGTTTTGTGTAGAAAATGCATGTAAATGGGGGTTTTGGTCTAGGGTTTGGTGGAATCTGTATGGGAGGTCATTTCTTTTGAATCATTAAGAATGTATAATCTTCACTAACCTATGGCACATTTTGACGAGAAGACATTCCTTATCAATCTTCATTTTTCATCAAACATCAATCCAAACAATCAATATCAATTGCATCTAACGTGTGCTTCAACGTCACATTGAATCATTTAAAACAATTTTGTTCCAAATCAAGCTTCAAAATCTTGATCAATCAAGTCCAATCAATCCATAATCTTGGGATATCCTTCCCAATCATTGTGTTGCTTAACACTATCCTTGCATTGTTGTGCATCCTCAACAATATTATCATCATCATCAATCCATCGATTCGATCAGTCAACCTTAGTTTGGTCTTCAACAAAATCCTAAACAGAGCATTGATATCATCACACACATCCATATCCGAGTAGTCAAAATTGTGCGAAAAGTCCAAAAACATCCAAAACACATCAAAATCCAAAATCACTCATAAAAATAGAAAACGTCAAAAACATGGAATCCGAACTACATTGTCTCTGAGCTGAAACGTAGGAAAGGCTAATCTTTGATCAGCCCCTGAGACACAAAATCCAAAAACATTCATAAAATCTTAGAAAACCCAAAAACATCGCAAAAAAATTGAAAAATCCAAAAACAGTCATAAAATCAGAGAACCCAAAAAATAGCCTCAAAACATTTGAAAAAGATCAAAAACATTCAAAAAACCCAAAAAATCCATCCGTTCCATTTCACTGTCACCCACAATAATCAATCATCCATAATAAATCAATCATCACACTCACCCTTTAGCAAAACAAATAGAAACAAGTACAACAATCAGCAAAAAAGAAAACTTCAAACACAAAATCAAAATTGAAACAACAAACTGTTAAATGAAAAATCAAAATCCTGATCATTTTCAAACATGTTAGACAACCTTATATCAACAACTTATCAAACAACTTATCAACCCATCATCATCCTATACAATGCATGTCCTAGGATATATCATTCTGACAATGGGCATCATTTTGGATATCACTTTGGATACTTATCCTAAAAAAAACACATCCCTTTGGCTGTAGGTATGAAGAACATTGACTTGTTTGTTTACTGGATCTTTTCTTTTGATTTATCTTATTGCGCTCATTCCAAGGACCTCTCAATGATGTCCACAACGAAGGGATTTAGAGAGATAGGAATGGGGAAACGATCATTATCTTTTTATCTGCTTTGCTTGTTGGATGTTCTTGTAATATAACTTGGCAAATAATTTTTTTGTTAGGTACGTCCTAGCAAGGTTTCCATATGTCAAGTGTGAACAAGAATACTCCTATCTATTTGTCGAGTCAAAGTCCATCGCATTAGGTACAATGCCATCCTGGTTCTTTATACCCTGATGCATCATGCCTACATGTGTTATCAAACATAAGGTAATTGGCCCTTTGAAAATCCCAACTCCTCGACAAGTTATCATCATCATCATCATCATCATCATTATCATTATCATTATCATTATCATCATCTCTAATAAAGTTGGCTTGTTGGTGTCTCTTGTCATCATCTCATTTTCTTCCTACTTCCTTTCGCGCTAACATGGTACCATGACAGTTAATCGTAAATAATCACCATTGCATCTATCTTGCATCCACAAAACCGTCAGCATACTGCATAATGAATACCATATCATATAGAAAGCATTAATCATACCACATGCATTCATCCCCATCATTGCATAATATAGATTGGTTATTCTAAACATCTCATAAACCATACATTTATCATCTATTTGCATAATCATAAAAGAATCATCATATCATATCATGTGCATCCATATCATCCATGCATCATCATATCATCCAAACATCATAATCATCTCATTTATATCATCAATAATGTAACTGTCATGGTACAAATCAGGATCAAGTGGGTGTAATATATCAAAATAGGCATGAGGCTAGCCATGGCTAATGACTGTCTACATCATCAAAATCTATCTACATCAATCTTTTGAGTTGAATTGATCTTGAACCTCTTTGTCGAGAGATCGACCTTCAAATCAAACCTCTTCGCCTGATCTCTCGAGGGGGCAGTATACCGGCGTAATTCTTTATTCATTGGGGCAACAATGGGGCATCCGAAAAAATTGGAGAATTTTCAACTTTTGATCATGGCAAGGTTATTCTTTGAACCAACAAGTGCATCACTTCAAAGAGGGGAAAAATGTAGACATAGAAAATATACAGACTGATATTCCATACTCGATCCTGATCTACTAACATCGCCTCATCCTGAATTATCCCTCTATCTAACCATTTAATCAAATAGCCTTATTTGATTAAAGTCATCATAATTCTCCTTTTAATTAAATAAATCCCTCGATTTAATTAAATCATTGTCTCTGGGTAATTAGCTAGGTCATTTCATCTTCCTATCTTTATTTAGTTAAATAATCCATATTATTTGATTAAATCTCTAAAGTTCATCTAATTAAATTAAATAAATCAAACATTTATATAATTTAATCTAACATCAACCCCTTTGGTTAAATAAATCAAAATATTTATTTAACTAGTTCTTAATCATTTTCATCTCTTTTTGATTTATTTCAACCCACAAATCCAAATCAAATAGTCAAATCGCCTAATCTCCTCTTAAATTAATCAAATCCTGATTAATTTAATCTTAATCACTCAAATCATCTAGATTTTGCAACTTGCACATGAAAATCAATTTAATTGATTTATAAATCATCTATTTTCATTCAAAAAAGGCATCAAAGATGGAATATTCCTCAAATTTGAAATCTCCCCCCAAAAGGACTTGTCCCTTCCAACAAAGCATTTAAAATATCTTACATGTCCTTTTCTTGAGCCATGTGCATTTGCTTCACCTTTCACCTCATCCTTCAAGCCATATTTTGAATTTGAATCTCCCTCCTCTTTGCACATTCTTCAAAACTTGCACATCCTCCATCCACTCATAGGTTGACAAGTGGCACTTTGTCATTGGCTAATTATTAGTCCCACATTTCTCTATTTTGGAAATTCATCCATCTTCTCATTCTATAAATAAGAGGCTAATCTCCTCATTTCATCATCCACAATTTGAGTAAACTTACTATGCTCAAATATTTAGCAATCTCCATCCACATTTTTGAATTTGTAACTAGGTTATGCAGATTTTGGTCTTGAAGCAGTCACCATTCTTCATCAAAGTGGATCATTCATCAAAATTCATCAAGCTTGCATCATAGGAGTTGGGAAAGGGCCAATTTTCACATCAAATTGGCACCAATTCCCCCATGGGATCAAGAGTTTGCATTGTCTTCAATAGGATTTAGCTTGCTTTATTGCTCTTTCATTTCAGTCTTGTTTCATTTCCTATTTTAAACTATGCTAATGGATTTCATGGGGAATCCTTGTTCTTACTTGCATTTGATATTCTAATGTGTTTGTTCATGTTGTTTTTCAGGTATTGGGATTGGGGTTCACACATTTGGCGCTAGAAGGAGGGAAATCTCACCTTTCAATCACATTTCTTTATCAAATTCACACATTTTTCTTTTTTTATAGGTTCAACGTCACTATTCAGCACCACTGGTTCTCCAACATTGCCATATAGCACCGCTAGAAATTCAAACTATGAGGCTGAGGTCTTCTCGCCCAAGATCTTGAATTTCAAACCACGTCACTTGACCAATCTGACCCACAAAAATTTTAAAAAAATCAAACAGCAATGCTGGCGCAAAGGGCGACGCATTTGAGCTCACTGGTCCAAGTACAGAGCACCGCTGATTGGTAAGCGATGCCATACAACACCACTAGAGAAATCAAACTGCGATGCAGTCACGGGTTGTGCCGCTGACAGGGAGTAAAAAGTTGGAATTTCATTTTAGCACGTGCTTTTTATCAAATGATGAGTTTATCTTCTATTTTTTGCTTTTTAACCTCCGTGTTTTGCAGAATTTGACTGATTTTCTTTCTTGTAGGTTGGATCAATTAAAAACAAAAGAAAGAGAAGCATGGTGATGGTATTTCACAAAATCAAAGTGTTTTTAAACACTTTAGTGTTTGATTAACACTCTTAGGAAACTGTTATCTCTTCTTGCTTAGAATACTAATTTCATTTGGGCTTTTAAAAAGAACCTTTTCAATTTTTGCAAAGGCTTAAAATGAACATTAGGACTACAACTTACTAGAATTTGTTTTTTGGTTAGCAATTGAACAAAACAACTCTCATTTGTCCTTTGGTGCTTTAAAAAGAACTCATAATTGCTTTGAGGCTCTAAAATGAACAAGTGCAAATTTGTCTTTGTGAGGGCTTACTTAAACAAACTTCATTGAAAAAGGATGTATGCGCTTCTTTCGTGCTTTATAGCGATCTTGAGAATCAAAAATCCTTTTTGTGATTTTAGGTTGAGATAAAGCAATCACCTCCACACTTCATTTTGGGTTTAAAATTGAACAAAACATTGTGCGAGTGTGAGTAGAGCATTATTGCGTACATTCTCTTTCTTTGTGTTACAAACAAATATTGATCGAGTTATGAATATTGTCTTTACTTGCTTTTGTTTATCTTAGAGGGCTTGCCTTGGGGAAAAAGTAGTCACCCAAGGGAATGACTCAACCGTTAACACTCTAAAGCCAAGAGTATTTCCAACTGGGATATAAATGTGGGTATTGGAATAAACGCCAGTATCACGTGGTTGGCTCCAATGAGATGGATCTGAAAAGGAACTCCCACCGTATGGGTCAATCTCCACGAACGGAAAGTCCTAATTAAAACCCATGTTTTAGAATTGCCAAAATCCTTGATCTATTTGTTGGTGCAAGAACGGTCGTTCTGAAGCCGCCCCACACTTTTACGGTCTTTTAGTAGAAATGGAAAGCATGCCATGGGGGTTTCATGGGTATTGATGCTTGGCTTCCCTGTATAAGTGAGTGTTGTGGAGGGGAGCCAGTGGGGTCAAGCATATAACCATTCGCTAAAGATAAGCGTAGCTGGACTTGTCCAAGTGGGGACTCAACAAATATTGCCTTTCATA
Organism: Sequoia sempervirens; assembly: GCA_007258455.2. Lineage (NCBI taxonomy): Eukaryota > Viridiplantae > Streptophyta > Pinopsida > Cupressales > Cupressaceae > Sequoia > Sequoia sempervirens. The sequence continues at coordinate 528,146,665 of VDFB02281492.1, forward strand.
TCCATAGGGTTGTACTTATTCTTGGTTACAAAATGCTTTTCTTTTTCAAAAACATCTTGGAAACAAACACTTAAACACCATCATCAAAATTTCAAACCCTTTAGGAGGTAAATACAATTGAGCAAATTCATGTGTTATTGCTTGCCCTTGGGATTCACATCCTTAGAGGTTTCTAAACAATTGAACTTACATCTCAATTTACCTACTAAAGATAAACAATAGGTAACCATTGCCTTGATTTCCTTGAATTCCACATAGCACTTTGTGGGATGAAAAGAAGTTAGGACATTGGACATTTAGTTTGAAAATCTAATCAAGAAAGTGTTTGTGGTAAAAGAAATTCACTAATCAAGATGAAATCAATTTAACCCCACACATGTGCTTGTGTATCTTTTGTCTTATGGTCTTTTGAGCAAACATTTATCTTTTAGTTTGAAGGGAAAAGCATGTTCTTCAAAACCTTTGCCTTGTAAACAAGTCCTTCTTAGGTTCATTTAGGATCAGAATCAAACACTTCATCCACCCCAAACATTTATCATCTCCATACCACAAAAGAACTTTGGAAACATCATTCTAGACTTGGGTAAATCATAAAAATCAAAATCACCTTATTTAGTTAGGTATATGGGAATGCATCCTTTCTCATACATTTAATTGAATTAGAAATCCTTTGAAAAAGTTCATCCTAAGATCGCATCTAACATCTTAGGGTTTACAAGTCCATTATCCAAATCCAATAAAAACCAATCAAAATTAAATCCTAAAGTCTAGCATTGATCCAAAGTTCCTAAGAAAAACAACACCCATATCATTCACCCCTTTCATCCTTCATCTCATCATTGGTCCTAAACATCTTAGGGGTCACTTTTGCAACAAGGTCAAAACACAAGAAGAACATGGAATATAAACTTGATTCATTCATCATGAGTGGTCTAAATCAACCAAACTATCAAAGCCTTACAATGCCAATTTATTTTCAAAATTCACATTTATACAATCCATACATGGGATCATTATCTCCTACAAACCTCAATGGTACAACAAATGTGAATATACCCAATCTAAATTTTGAAACACCTTTTCCAATGGTAGATTTAAATCCAAGTTCAAACTTAAAAATCTATCAACCAAATACTCAATGCATGAGTCTTCAACAAAACAACATTATCCCACCAAATCCATACATGCCAAATGAGAATATACCAAGTACAACTATACCAAACATGAACTTCTCGAATCCACACGTGGTAAAATTTTGGATAGATAATTTTGCAAATCACACGAATGTTGTTCAAAATCCATCACACCAATATGTCCCTCTCACCTTTCACAATTAGCCATCATCATCATCATTTAATACAACACCGTAAACCTCTTTCCCCATGACCTCACAAGGAGAGGGTGACTTATTTGGACCAAGGGACATTTTTGATCAAACATCATCATTTCCCCAAGGGAGCATGCCACTCACTTTCCCACCACTCCCACCCTTGTCATTAACATCCATATCACCTCTTGGTTTGGGGCTACCTTCGCTACCACGACTCATCCAAAACATCCCCTTAACCATCAATCAAGGCATCATACAAAATCCTCCCCCCTTGCCATCAATATCGCAACAACAGATGGAAACCATCCCCATAGCACAAGCAACCAACACATCATCCATCATCCCTCAAAACATGGTCTCTCAAGGATTAATCATATCGATCACACCATCCACCACTCAAATCCCAATCATTAATATGATGGTACCTCTTATCACCACAACAAGCACTATTCCAAAACCACCTCCACCACCACCACCACCACCACCCAAACCAATACAACATTGCATTGCAAGCCACTCAATAGGCTACTTATTAGAAGGCACTCCAACAAAACCAAACTGACAAGCTGCACAACTAGCTGCTCAGCAAGCTGCACAAGTTGCTCAAGTTGCCCAAGCCACACTACAAGCCCAACAAGCACAAGCCCAAGCTCAAATTCAAGTGCAAGCTCAAGCCCAATACCAAGCCCAAAAAGCAAATGTTGTTCAAATTCCCAAAAAAATGTTAATGACTCCATGTATCGATCCAAGTCAATGATCACATAATCAAGACCTATCCATCAATGAATACATGGAATATATTTCTACCTCATCCAAAGATCAAATCAACATACATCAAGAGTCACTTTTTGATCATGATAAGAATCCCTCAACAATATTCGACGATGATCTATTTCAAGGAGTGTTAACATTATTTGATCCTGTAATCAACAATCCATCGACCAATGATCATGTTGAAAATGTCTCTACATCACCTAATGAGTTAGAGGACATATCTCAAAAATCTATTCTAAAGCATGATCAACATCTCTCACCAAAGTCTAACAATGGTCCTTTCCAAGACATATTGACATCCTTTGACCTCATGATTGCCGATATTGAAGGAATCTTCAACTCAACACTTGATCCAAACTCACTCAAAGATCAAGAAGATATTGAGCCACTTCCCATCCAAGAATCCTTTCTAAGCAATCCATCCTTTGAAATTGACCCATGTCAAGAACTTGATCCAAAGCATGTTGAAAGCAATTATGAAATCATTCAAGATCAAGAATACATATCTCCAAGATATTACAATGATCTAATGGACACTCTCCTATCTATACAAGATGCATATACTCCTCCATCTACCCGTGAGATGCTTTCTATGGATGGACACATAGATGATCTTCATTTAGAACATGATTCTTTTACTCCTGACATTATTACACAAAAAGAGCAGGTTATTGAGTTGACAACATCAGGATCAGACATATCCCAAATTTAGACTGAGGACATCATGTATGAAGATATCCAACATTATCCACTCAAGGAAGTAGATCAAACAGAACAAGATATTTCAGAGTCAGCAGAGCAACAAATTGAAATAACATCATCTATAGTGGTCATTTATCAGAGAGTGCTTATTGAACAAGACATCTCAGAATAGGAAAAATCAAAGCATGAAGGTAATAATTCCACAATACTAGGGGAAACTATGTCTCAAGAAAATGTCAACATAGGGAGCACGAAGAATCCTTATGATGAAACAAGTGCCAATACTACAACCAGCCATGTCATGAATCTTCATCCACCCATCACCCCATCCACGAATTGGGACCAAAATCAAAAGAAAGATTTGAATCAAATCACAAAGAACATTATCAAAGAAAAAGGAGCAAAGAAGAATAATGGACAAATCAAATACACAAGGATACCAAAGAATAAAAAGAAAGATTATCCCTATGAAACTCCATTAGTCAAATAAACTATGGGAAAAAATAAAAAAGGGAAAAGTATCCATCAAAGATGTCCACAAAAGAAAAAGCAAGCTTTTCAAGCAACGTACAAATTGTATCAAGCAATTGGTCCTAATTCCATGCACACTTCCATATCCACCCATCATTTCTCATCTTCCCAAGTTTGGAGAGTCAAAGGTTCCAAACTATCAACCAATCCATCTCTTAGAGTTAACCCTGGTATCAATAAAGCAGATCAAGAATCCCAAAATTTGCATTCAACTGCACGTATCTTAACAAAGCAAATTCTTCAAGCAGGCTATCAATGGCACATCATGACAGAAGCATCTACATCAGCAACACCTTTTGGTTCAACATGAGCTTTAAATCTTTCATAGAAAAATACAAAAATAAAAAAATATGAAAATCCAAAAAAAAATCAGAAAAAGGATTGAAAACAGTAAAGAAAAAAATTGTCCTCTAGTGAAAACCACTTAAGTGGTGCTTTGGGTAGGTACCATGATGAAAACTTGGAAAATAGGCATCATGTGTAGAATCGAGCATCTATGTGCGCTAGTTCAAGTGAAAGCATCTTATCCCATCCATAATAAATCCAGCATTCCATCCATCTCATCCATAATAAATCCATTCATCCATGAACCATTTATCTAATCCATCTTTATCCATCTGCATCCATAGTCCAAATTATCTTGATCTTGGTAAAAGTTTGGTACACAATTTACGTTGCTTACGGTAAACATCTTGACATGGGTCATTTTCATTGATCCTATCCTACCCAACATTATCTAAGCCATGAAGCATTATCCAAATGAGCATTCTTTATCTGAAAACCTTATCTTATCACAAGATAATCCATATCCCTAAATCCATACACCTATCTTAGCATCCACACATCACATTCCATACATTGCTAGACACTGGGGGAAAATACTTACATTTTGCTTCGAGAATAAATCTTGATCTATATCCTCCAACTTATGTGGTGATCCAAACATTGGAAAATGTGAAATGAAATTGGTCCACCACTTGTGGGAAAAAATCCAAATCACTAACCCATGGCACATTTTGACAAGAAGACATTCCTTATCAATATTCATTTTTCATTGAACATTAATCCAAACAATCAATATCAATTGCATCTAACGTGTGCTTCAACGTCACATTGAATCATTCAAAACAATTTTCTTCCAAATCAAGCTTCAAAATCCTGATCAATCAAGTCCAATCAAGTTCAATTTTCATTCAAAAAAGGCATCAAAGATGGAATATTCCTCAAATTTTAAATTTCCCCCCAAAAGGACTTGTCCCTTCCAACAAAGCATTTAAAATATCTTACATGTCCTTTTCTTGAGCCATGTGCATTTGCTTCACCTTTCACCTCATCCTTGAAGCCATATTTTGAATTTGAATCTCCCCCCTCTTTGCACATTCTTCAAAACTTGCACATCCTCCATCCACTCATAGGTTGAAAAGTGGCACTTTGTCATTGAATAATTCTTAGTCCCACATTTCTCTATTTTGGAAATTCATCTATCTTATCATTCTATAAATAAGAGGCTAATCTCCTCATTTCATCATCCACAATTTGAGTAAACTTACTATGCTCAAATATTTAGCAATCTCCATCCACATTTTTGAATTTGTAACTAGGTTATACAAATTTTGGTCTTGAAGCAGTCACCATTCTTCATCAAAGTGGATCATTCATCAACATTCATCAAGCTTGCATCATAGGATTTGGGAAAGGGCCAATTTTCACATCAAATTGACACCAATTCCCCCATGGGATCAAGAGTTTGCATTGTCTTCAATAGGATTTAGCTTGCTTTATTGCTCTTTCATTTCAGTCTTGTTTCATTTCCTATTTTAAACTATGCTAATGGATTTCATGGGGAATCCTTGTTCTTACTTGAATTTGATATTCTAATGTGTTTGTTCATGTTGTTTTTTCAGGTATTGGGATTGGGGTTCGCACAATATGTTTGGGGTGTTGGATGTGAGAGTTAATTGCACAGGAAGAGTGATTTTCAATAAGGCTCCTAATACAAACAATTGTATGCTAACTTGTATCAATTTGATGTTTTTATATTCACCGATATAGATTGGCATTGCCAAAGTTGGTATGATTTGATCTTTGAGAGGGGAATATTCTAGGACTCATGATGGTTTGAAGAGATGTATATATATGAGGTAATCAAGATTTCAATTCTAGAGTTCAATTATAATTCAATGTATATTAATTTTGATGTTAATTATTCAATTTTAAATTTTATAATATAACTAATCTCAATTGTGGTTTGAATTTTTCTTGTGCAGTTACCTTCATAGCCAAAGAGTGCTTGAAAGAGGCTCCATTTTGATGATCCACCAGTAGTTTAGGATGAGATAGCAATTTTGGAATGTATAAATTATGAATAGATATCGAGATGGCATATGCCACACTTTGTAAAACTTTGTTTGAGTTGGCATTGATGCCATTTTTGTATATGGACATACACTTGATTAGTGGATAATTTCATATATAGAAGTTGAGAATCGAAATAATTTATTCATCATGTGCATGTTTAAACTGTTCAAAAATTTAATCTTCAACAATGGTTAAATATCAATGTACAATATCATAAAAAATAATGAATAATGGTTAAACTATATCATATATTGCTTAGTTATATTATGGTTAAATTATATAGTTTAAACAACTTTGAAGGCAAGCAAAATGGTAAAGTTTAACATAAATTTAAAGGTTAAATATAGATATATGTCATTGTCTTACACTGCATATTTCATATTGCATTATCATTACATATTGAAATACAAAAAATATCATAGTTTTATGTTGATAAACATGGAAAAGTGATGCAGAGCAGGGTGACAAACTGAAAAAACCAACTACCCTTTAATATTCCTTCCAGACACAAAACATCATTGGACAAGCATGAGCAAGGTACATAAGCACTAAATCAACAATCATCTTCCAATGAAACAATCACAAACACTCCAAAACTCAAAACCCTCACTTTTGACAAGTTTCAAAGAGGGTTTATTGAAAACATCACCTCCATACCTGTCCTCACCATTTGAATGCCTCCAACACCTTCAAATATGTCTGCCCTTGCTTAATTAACTCTTAGAAAGTGTTGCCCAAATGTTTTTGGTGCAAGAGCACCTACACCTCAACCTCCATTTTGGATTCTTTGATGGTGAATAGGTTACAAATATTATTTTTGAGTCTTTTGAGTGTTTTTCATCTTCAATAAGGTCTAATAATACCATTACATAGCTTTTTAGGTTGAGTTTTTGAATTTTGAGTCAAAATGTGCAACAATGCAATCTTGCACTAAAAGTTGCTTTTGTAGCCTTTGAAGGAAAAAACATGAATTTGTATGTAAGTGTGCAAGGTTTGGGGTCTTGAAAATGTAATAAGGTTGTTTCAAGGTTATTTGAATGGTTTTTTTGGTTATAGGTCTTGTTATGCCTTGCATAACCACCCCATTTTAAACTTGTTTAAAATAGGTCCCCCTTTTTTTTTCTGTTCTGTTTCCTTTGGACTTTGTTTTCTACCTTAGGCATTTTCTGTTTTGTTTTGGCGGACGCAGAACGCCGACCGAAACTGAACTGCGGAACTTCTCCAAACTCCAGGTTCCAGTTCCGTTTTGGTTCCGGTTTCGCCGGTTTCCTTTGTTTTGTTTGTTTGTCGTCTTTTGTTCTAGCGGATGCGGGACGCGGACCGAAATTGAACTTCATAACTTTTTTTGAAATTCCAAGTTTAGGTTTTGTTCCGGTCCCGATTCCGTCGAACTCATTTTTTTTCCTTTTTTTGCGATTGTTTGGTCATGGGGTTTTTTCTTCCCTGTTTCCTTTTTTGTCCTTTTTTTCGTCGTTTCTATGTGTTGTCGGAGCTGGAGCCAGGATGGAAACCGAACCTGGAATTTGGAGAAAGTTCAGGGTCGGGTTTTTGTTCCGCTTTCACCCCCGTTGTGGTTCACTTGGGATCAGTTTTTGCTCCGATCCTATTTGCGTTTGTTTCCATGCTTTGTTCCTTGTGTTTGGTCTCTTTTGCGGGGCCGAGTTTGGGAAGGATTTGGGATATGGAGTTATTACCAAATTTAGTTTCCTCATCTGGTTCTGACTCTGCCCCTGCCCTGCTGCGGTCCTCGGTTTCTTTGCTTTTGCGAACGCGGTGCCGGAATGTGGGCTGAACTTGGAAATGTTGGATATTTCCATGTTTTGTTCTCGTTTCGACTCTAGTCCCAGTTTCGGTTTTATTTTGGCTCCGCCCCCGCCGGTATTAAAGTTAAGTATGTTTCTGGTTCGGATTTGGTTCCACCTCCAACAGAGTTGAGTCTCTTTTTGCTAAGTATAATTGAATGAAAGATATATGAAAGGTAGGATGAATGATGATATTTTCTATGCTTTAGAAGACTAATGAGGGCATTGTTTCGCAGGATTAAATCAGGTCGGGAGCATCTAATTCCGCTTCACAAGAAGATCAACCCGTAGAAAGGTTCTAGGCCAAGAGGAAAGCATAAAGGGAGGAGGTCGTGAGTCTTAATGACGAATGGTACGTTTGCTGGCAAGAGTAGGTGGACGTGAATGACAATACCCTTGGAACATTCAAAGCAGCTCTACAGGAGCATTTTTCGAGGTCGAGGACTAAATGCGTGAATTCTTAATGGCAGACACAAGGGCTGTAAGTTAATGATGGTGGTTGTAAACAATTTGGAAACCATGCCTGAGGGAGATCTTTTGCCGACATGAACAGAGTATATGCATTTAATGCATGATTGACTTTGTTCCAAACTCTTCTAGGGCCAACATGTTCTAGAACTGACTCATTTTTGTAAACCCTAAAATGGGTCCGACTCATTTTGGACGCGCGTGTATAAATATGGCATTCTAGCCTCTTTGGAAGAGAGAGGGAGATCTTTTTCTTTTTTATCTTCTTCTTTTTGGTTAAGAATTAATAGTTAGGGTTAGAAGGTAGATAAAATCGAGAGCAGAAGTAGAGTAGGAGTTAATTTTAGTAGGAGGAGGTGATGTATCTTCCAGATTTTCTTAGTATAGATGGAGATAATTTGAAGACATGGGTTTTCTATACACTGGTGATCTTGCCAGATTTGCAAATGTTGTTTATTTGTTTCACCAACAGTAGAAGCAACCATATTTAAATCTACTTCATATTGTGCTCCAGAATGGTATTTATTTTGGGTTAATCATTTGATTTGAAAAGCTTTCAAGGAATGAAATTTTATTTTATGATTTTTTAAAATGATGATTTGCAATCTATTGTTAAAGTTTGCACTATGAATGAATGAAACTGTGTATTAATTACAAGTTATTTTATTCTGTAGTTTTAGTTTAAGAATTCCTTGGAAGGTAACAAGTCTGAATGAGTCAACATTCTCTTTAGTTTAAAATATTTAATCTATCTTTTTCTGTTTCTTTAAAACCACCGGTTAAAGTAGGTTTAAATATATGTTTGATCTTATATCAATCCAGAAGCTCAAAACCAGCAGGCCCCTTGAACATTACAGCCATATTGACCACTTCGTTAAACAACAACGTTGTGAACCAACATCAAAGACCTTGGGAAGTGATTAGTTTGATTGCTAATTTTATTTTTTAGGAGAGGTGAGATATTTCACTTTTATCTTACCTGCATGTTGTGGGTCAACTTGGCACCATCAACAGGTCTTTAGGATTGAAAGTTGCTCCAAAATTGCAAAGTTGTCATGTTGTAAGTTGGTGTAATATCACCATAATGATGCAATTTCACTAACCAACGGTTCCCTCTTTTAAAAAATTAGTTTAGGGCCATTGGGGAGGGTGGGATAATGTTTAAAAATCCTCCTTTGGGTCAAGGTTGGGCTGTTATTGGAATTTTTTAAGTTTTGAAGCATTTAATAAAGAGAAAACTCTGTTTTTCCAATTTTTTGCAGCATTTTGATTGTTCTTTTGTTTGGTATGGACTGATACATAACTGTAAAGCATCCAAAACTTCATTGTTTGATAGAGGGTAGAGATAACTTCATTTTAGTGGTGATTTGGATTGATTTCATTAAGAATTAAGCAAGTTACATCAATTTTAGTGAAAGAGGGTCTAAAACCCTACCAAACAAGGGTTTGGTCACCAAAATGGTCATAATTCCCATTTCCATCGTGGGAAAAATATAAAACTTGATGGAATTTTAGGTTTAGGGTCCTTCTTCATGATGAAATTTGTTTTAGAGCTAAAGATGGAGGTTTGCAAAAGTTATCTGATGCCCTAGGTTAGTTTTCCGTTGTAAATGTATGAAGATGGTCTTTATAATGCACTTTTCATAGTTTTCTGAGTATCTATGCAATACTAATGGATGGAAAGCATGGAACAGGTCTTGGGGAACCTGTTGGAGTCTTTTAAAGGCATTAGGGGTGTTAGGGTGTGCCTTGACAAGTTGAAAGCTTCCTTGTACAGGCCCAGTTAAGCCTTGTTTATGCCTTGTAAATCAATCATTTGATATATTTATTTTGGGTTTTTGATCCCGTGCTTTTTAGAACTTGTGGAGGATGGTGTTAGGAGTCTAAAACCATGTTTCATTGTCTACTCAAAGTGGTATCAGAGCCTACTCTTAACCTTCAAATTTCACTTGAAACACACATTCTTGACAACTAGGAATCATGCCCAAACCCCCAAATGGCCACCCCTGCTCCCGAAATCATGCACACATGCCCCCTACACCTAATTATGCCATTCCACTAAGTTATTGTAGAATAAAATTGGTGGAAAAGATATTTGGTGGAAATTTCCTCGTTGCCCTTGTGGAAAAAGTGTGAATTTATGATGTAGACTTGGGAGGCTCAAATCAAACAATATGACACCCTGCCTATAAGAGGAATCTAACTAGATTAATATGACCTCTTTGGAAAATCTAAACCACCCTCAAAGCTATATAAACAACAGAAGTCAGATTTCCCTCTTTCACCCCTTGAACCCTTGTAGTAGTGCAAACCTAGTTTTTGACTTCTAACTCCAATGTCCTCTAAAACACTTGGAAAATAAAATATGGATGCAGATACCCATTTCAAGGATATAAAACATATGTCAGCTGCAACAAAAACTCCTTTGGACCAACGTGGAGATCCAACACCCTTGTCATGGAAAAACCTAGTGAACTAGGCCTCTTTTTCAAAGAGAGTACCCTTCAAACTTCTCCAATCCCTCTGAAACCCTAGGGTAGCAATTTATATGTCCTCAAACCTCCAAAACCACAAAGAGATCCCACTGGTATGGACCAATACATGCCAAACTAGAAAACCCTTGTTTTAGGTGTAAAGCCATGAGGGTTTATTGAATCTAGTGATTCCACAATCTCCCAGGCCCTAAAACCAACTCAAATATTTTCCATTAACCCCATACATGCTTCAAAACCTCAAAAAAAAGACTCCCATATAGATTTTTTCAAACCCTAGACTAAAACCCCTTTAATCACATGCATTTCTCCACAAAACACTCAAGAACAACAAATATATCTTCTTTATTCCTCTCCCTACACTTTAGTCATGCATCCTATATGTAAACTAGACTCCATAGGGCCCCTTACCAACCAAATTTGCAACTAAATTTCAAATTCTTAATGACCGTTGGGAACATAAACACACCATTACAAGTTTTTTAACATCACTTTTCCATACATGGCAATGTTTATAACTCTTTGACCTTTAAATACATTGTAAAAATATATGACTCCTCTAAAACCATACGAATGGCTTAAAAACAACCTTATTACATTGACAAGACCCCATCCTTATACAAACTTACTAAATTTCCATCAAAGGCTACAAAGATTCTTAAGTGCAAGAACACCATTTTCCCACATTTTGACTCCAAAACCAAAAGGTCAACCTATAACATAACTAATGGTCTTGTTAGACCTTTTCCATGACTAAAATACTCAAAACATTCATTGTGAACCTACTGATCACCATTTACCACCAAATGAACATAATTGAAGGATGAGGTGTAGGTGCTCCTACACCAATTTAGGCCTAGGAGTCATAGCTTGAAGTTGCAGATTAAAGAAATAGTTTGGAAGAAGGTTAGAACCTGGTTGTTTTAGTGTTACCAAGTGGAGTTTGATGTGATAGAAGGTCTGCAAAGGCATGCTAGGTCATTTGGATGTTTGGGCTTGGTGCAAGAGCACCAACCATCTCTCTATTTTCCATGAAGAGTTTGATAAGAAGTGTGTGTGTTAGGGTATTTGTGTTGAGTCTATGAGTTCAAATAAGGTCATAAGTGGTGATTCTATGGTACTTGGTCAACTTTGAGGGGCTTATGTATTCATTTTGTAATTATTGTAAATCAAATGGAAAGGAGTGTCAAAGTTGTCAAGGTGGTGTCAAGGGTGGTAGTATATTGTTTTATTGAATAAGAAATGGTTTTTAGGTGAATGAGGTCTCATTAGACCCATTGTAATAGGTTAGGTGATTAAAAGGGTCAAAAAGAGAAAACATTGCAAAGCATGTAATGATGTTATTAAATTGGGTAAAAGATGAAATTTTGATCTCCAATTGTCATAAGTGGTTTAAATTTCAGTTGGAAGGGAAGTTGGTCATTGGTTGAAGAGGATAAGCCTTTAAAAAGGAATTAGGACACTATTTGTAATGTTGGATCAAAGTTAAGGTATTGGCAATAAGAAAATTATGAGTTTTCTTCATTTTTTTGTGTTTCTTTCACATTTTGCAGACCTGTACAAGCTGTACAGACTGAAATTTTCTATGTAATATTTCATTTCTCATGGAGGATTATGTTAGCCTTATTTTGCATCAGGTTTGAAATAATTTAATAAAGATTTTTTGAAGAAATCATTGTTTTCTTGTGACACGTCGAGAGCACCCTGTTCAGGGTTTTGTGATAAAAAACATGTCTTAAAGGGCCCTTACACCGACTGTATTTGATGTAACTAGTGTAATGGGCCCTAGGGAGTTTGATTAATTTATAGGTTGCATTATTAGAGTTGTGGGGAAGGAACAAAGGAGATAAGCCTGCTGTCCTATTGATTTTTGTTAAAGAAAACACATGAAAATGGAGCCCTTAGCCTAGGGTTTGTGAAAATCAATGAGAATGTAGAGTTTGTTTCAATTTTTGAGCACATAGGGGTTAGAATACACATGTTTGAGTTGGTGGCATGGTCTAGGAGGTTGTGCAAGTGGTATTTTGAATAAACCCTCTTGGTTTGGCATGAAATTGAGGGTTTTGTGGTTTGCTATGTTGGAAGGGTTAACCCTGGGAAAAAATTGTGGTAGGTTTGAGGGAATAGGAAAAGCTTCCCCAAGGTTTCAAGGGCCTCTGAAAATTTTAAAGATATGTTGCTTTGTAATTTAGGCCTAATCAGCCTAAATAGGTCAGTGTAGAAGGGGTGCTTTTAGGAGGTTGGTCCAAAAGACTTATTTCTGACTTTGGGATATGTGTTATACCTCTGAAATGGGTTTCTAAAACCATCATATGTTTGTCAGGTGTCTTGGAGAGTATTTGAGTAAAAGGCCAAAAATTGAGTTTGCACTACTAGGATTCATGGGTGAAATTGAGAAATGGTGCTTTTGATTGTTGTCTAACTTGCAATTTTTTTTGAATTGCTTTAAAAGACCATTTTAATCTTTTTAGATTACTCTTGAAGGAAAGTTGTGAATTTGATTGAGTTTGAGCCTCCTGGTTTGCTGAATCCCTTAAGAGTTCAAAGTGAAAAATGACTGCAAACTTTAGCATGACGTTACTTAGACACTGCGAGGCTTAAAAAATTATTGTTAGAGCCTATGATATCATGTTGTGCCCCTCTACAATAGCCTCTCTCAGATTTTTCTATCTCGGAGGCATTTTCTTGTGGCGGCGAGATTTCTCTTGGGGAAAAAGTTGTCAAATGCAAGTAGTGAAAAGTTGCAAAGTGGTGCAACTTTCATTTTGCAACTTGTGTGAAAAAATTAACTATTCCAATGCATCTGAGTGGGTACGTTTATGCTAGGCATGGTCCTCTTTTACACCCAAATGTGCTTAATTGCTAGCTACGTTCAACCAGCTGAATCCCTTAAGAGTCTGAAGAGCAAAATGGCTGCAAACTTCAGCATGACATTACTCGAACACTGTGAGGTTTGGAAAATTCTCATCAAAGCCTATGGGATTGTGTTGTTCCCCTCTACAATAACCTCTCTTGCTTTTCGCTATCTTGGAGGCATTTTCCTATGGCGGTGAGATTTATCTTGGGGAAAAAGTTGTAAAATGCAAGTAGTGAAAAGTTGCAAAGTGGTGCAACTTTCATTCTGCAACTTGTGTGACCAAAATAACTATTACAACGCATCTGAGTAGGTAAATTTATGCTAGGGATGGTCCTCTTTCACACCCAAACATGCTGAATCGCTCTGAGCTATGTTCAATCGACTGAATCCCTTAAGAGTCTGAAGTGCAAAATGGCTGCAAACTTTAACATGACATTACTCGGACACCATGAGGCTTAGAAACTTCTCATTAGATCCTATGGGATAAAGTTGTGCCCCTCTACAATATACTCTCTCATTTTTCACTATCTTGAAGGTATTTTCCTGTGGCAGCAAAATTTCTCTTGGAAAAAAAGTTGTCAAATGCAAGTAGTGAAAAGTTGCAAAGTGTTGCAACTTTCATTCTGCAACTCGTGTGAGTAAAATAACTATTCCAATGCATCTAAGTGGGTGTATTTATGCTTGGAATAGTCCTCTTTTTCACCCAAAAGCGTCGAATCGCTCTAAGCTACGTTCAACTGGCTGAATCCCTTAAGAGTCTGAAGTGCAAAATGGTTGCAAACTTCAGCATGACATTACTCAGACACCGTGATGCTTAGAAATATCTTGTCAGAGCCTATTGGATCATGTTGTTCCCCTATACAATAACCTCTCTTAGTTTTTTCTATCTGGGAGGTTGTTTTCTGTGGCGGCGAGATTTCTCTTGGGGAAAAAGCTGTCAAATGCAAGTAGTGAAAAGTTGCAAAGTGGTGCAACTTTCGTTCTACAACTCATGTGACCAAACTAAATGTTCCAACACATTTGAGTGGGTACGTTTACACTAGGAATGGTCCTATTTCATACCCAAAAGTGCCGAATCACTCCAAGCTACGTTTAATCGGCTGAATCCCTTAAGAGTTTGAAGTGAATAATGGCTGAAAACTTCAGCATGAGGTTACTTGGACACCGTGAGGCTTAGAAAATGCTCATCAAATCCCATGGGATTATGTTGTTCCCTTCTACAATAACCTCTCTCGGTTTTCTCTATCTCAGAGGCATTTTCCTGTGGTGGCTAGATTTCTCTTGGGGAAAAAGTTGTCAAATGCAAGTAGTGAAAAGTTGCAAAGTGGTGCAACTTTCATTTTGCAACTTGTGTGATGAAACTAATTGTTCAATGCATCTGATTGGGTGTGTTTATGCTATAAATAGTCATCTTTCACACCCAAACGCGCCGAATCGCTTTGAGCTACGTTCAACAGGCTAAATCCCTTAAGAGTATGAAGTGCAAAATGACTACAAACTTTAACATGACATTACTCTAACACCGTGAGGCTTAGAAACTTCTCATCAAAGCCTCTAGGATCGTGTTCTACCCCTCTACAATAACCTCTCTCAGTTTTTGATATATCAAAGGCGTTTTCTTGTGGTAGTGATATTTCTCTTGGAGAAAAAATTGTCAAATGCAAGTAGTGAAAAGTTGCAAAGTGGTGCAACTTTCGTTCTGCAACTCATGTGACCAAACTAACTGTTCCAACACATTTGAGTGGGTACATTTATGCTAGGAATGGTCCTCTTTCACACCCAACTATGCCGAATCGCTCCGAGCTACGTTCAACCAACTGAATCCTTTAAGAGTCTGAAGTGCAAAATGGATGCAAAATTTAGCATGACATTACTTGGACACTATGAGACTTAGAAACTTCTCGTCAGAGCCTATGGGATTGTGTTGTTCCCCTCTACAATAAACTCTCTCAGTTTTTTCTATCTTGAAGGAATTTTCTTGTGCCGGCAAGATTTCTCTTGGTGAAAAAGTTATCAAATGCAAGTAGTGAAAAGTTGCAATGTGGTGCAACTTTCATTTTGCAATTCGTGTGACCAAAATAAATATTCCAATGCATGTGAGTGGGTACATTTATGCTAGGAATGGTCCTCTTTCACACCCAAATGCATTGAATCGCTTCAAGCTACGTTCAACTGGTTGAATCCCTTAAGAGTTTAAAGTGCAAAATGGATACAAACTTCAACATGACATTACACAGACACTCTAAGGCTTAGAAAATTCTCGTCAAATCCTATGGGATCATGTTGTTCCCCTCTATAATAACCTCTCTTGGTTCTCACTATCTTAGATGCATTTTCCTATGGCAACGAGATTTCTCTTGGAGAAAAAGTTTGTCGAATGCAAGTAGTGCAAAGTTGCAAAGTCCAGTGCAACTTTTATTTTACAACTCGTGTGACCAAACTAATGGTTCCAATGCATCTGAGTGGGTACATTTATGCTAGGCATGGTACTCTTTCACATCCAAACATGTTGAATCACTCTGAGCTATGCTCAACCGGTTGAATCCCTTAAGAGTCTGAAGTGCAAAATGGCTGTAAACTTCAACATGATGATACTCGGACACCGTGCTCTTAGAAAATTCTCATTTGAGCCTATGCGATCATGTTGTACCCCTCTACAATAACCTCTCTTAGTTTTTACTTGGAATGAAAATCAACATGTCTAAGTCAAGAGCAAGTCTGCCCAATCTTGGCAAGGCACAAGCAAAGTTTGCCATGCCCATGGTGAAGGAAAATGTCGAAGATGATGCAAAGTCCGCTTGGGAAAGAAAAGCTATGTCCAAACTACTATCAAGTCTGCCTTTGGATTGAATAATTATTTTCCAAGATAAAGGTAAAGCCTACCCAACTCAAAGCATACATGAAAAGACAACGTAAAGTCGGCCCAACTCAAAGCATACATGGCAAAGAGAACTTAAAGTCCACCCCAAGCTGAAAATAGGAGATGGAAAAAATATCTTGAAGTCCGCATTAGGCCAAGAACAAAGGGGACATCCAACACGCTGAGATGGTGCCTCATCATCTTCCAACCAATCAAATCATTCCAAGCTAGCATGTCTAGGTTCAATGAACCTGACACTTCATAATGCAACAACTTTTTATTGTTGGTTTATATTTAGCAGAAGGACAAGTGTCCCCAAATGTAATTTTCTCATTGGTTGAGAGGTAGTTAGTTGTGACAAACCCTAATTAGGGTTTTATTTTGTAATCTCGGTCATTGATTCAAAATCAATCTTGGCCATTGAATTGTATTCGAGGAGCCTATAAATTGAGCTCACCCCTCATTTGTAAAACATGGGAGCATCCATCGCTTGTCCGAAAGCACTTGTTGTAGGATCTTAGCCATAGTAGCAAGAAAGTGAACTATTTGATAAAATGATTTGGTAGACCTGTATGGAAAATGTGGTAGCATAGACAAGGTAGTAATCTATTTGAAAAAATTCCTCAAAGAAATCTGGTCTCATGGTGATGGAATGCCATGCCAATCTAGGGAATTTTCTTGTCATGGCATTCCATCACCATGCGATCCCATTTCTTTGAGGCATTTTTTCAAATAGTTCACTACCTTGTCTCTGCTATTGCTTCTTATTATGCTTTGATATATTTTTTCCAAGCATCCATAGCTTGTTTGCAAGCACCTATTTTTAGGCTTTTAGCCATAACAGTAAGGCAGTGAATTTTTTGGTAAAATGCTTTGGTAAACATGTACAAAAAATATGGTAGCATAGACAAGGCAATGAATTGTTTGAAAAAATGCCTCAAAGAAACGTGGTCTCATGGTGATGGAATGGCATGAAAATCCATAGCAATTTGCATTGCATGGAAATCCATCACCATGAGACCACATTTATTTCAGGCATTTTTTTCAAGCAATTCATTGCCTTGTCTATAGTATTGCTTGCTATTATGCTTTTGATAATTTTTTTCCAAGCATCCATAGCTTGTTCGAAAGCAATTTTTTTATGATTTTAGCCATAGCAACAAGGCAATGAACTGTTTGAAAAATTAATTTGGTATACATGTATGAAAATTGTGGTAACATAGACAAGGCAGTGAACTATTTGATAAAATATGTGAAAGAAATCTGGCCTCATAGAATGCCATTATAACAAAATGCAATTGATAGCTGAGCTCCTACTTATTAGTTATGCAATGTGAATTAATTGCATAAACTACTTAGGTTGACTTTGTAAAAACTATATTGTAATTGAAATTTTGTCATCTATTAGTATCTAGTTATTAGTTATGCAGTGTGAAGTAATGCTTTGACTTTGAAAGATGTACAATAAAATGTAATCAACGATATGAATATAAACTACACAAAAATATTTTTTACAATTCATTAGTTAAAATATTTATTTAATTTTCTCTCTATATCTCTATATGCTATGGAAATACCTTTCAATTTCAAAATAAATAGATTTTATCTCTTGTTCTATAGTTTTTTACATTTTTTTAAATATGATTTTTTCCCGACTTTTAAAAAAACTATTATACTTTTGGTTTGTCAAAATTTTCCCCAAAATATTTTTGCTGCTATGCATTGAAAGCATGAATCATAAACATGAATACACACACTATACATGAAGTATACATGTGAATAAGTGAAGCATACATGCGAATAAGTGAGGCACAAATAATTGAAGCATTCGAAAGGATACAAACCACCAGGAATGGAGCTTATTTACACAATACACTTTAGATGGAGCTTCTTGAGAAATCGATAGTAATTAATTAAGCATTAGATGTAAAAAAAATCCATGCCTACAACATTCAAGCATACGATTTACACAATATGCATGATAACATCATTCAAGAATGGTAGTAGCAAAATAAGATTTTTTTAATCAAAAATCCATAAGGTATATAATGATATATATTGATAAAAGTATATAGAATATATCCAAAAAAGCCATACAAGCTTAGTACAAAGGAGCCATATTATGGACATAAAATGTAATTTATATATCGCTTGTACAAAACATATGTTCCAAAATGCCACATAGGCATACAACAAATGACCCTAATACAATCATTTCCCTCTAGGGGAAGGAAATAGATCTCGTGTTGCCTTCAAAATTTAGCTGGATGGAGTGACTGTTGGTTCTTTGGTCTTTCATACACACTCGCTAGTCCTCCTGTCTTCACTCTAGACCTTCAACTGATACCATAAAATGTAAAGATGTTAATACATAGAAATTGAATTGTGGAACAACATATAACAAAATATAATCACTTACTGCATACAGATAGTCATCATTCACATTTACATTATTACTACGTCCACGATCTAGAGTGACAACCACCTGTAGCAACCATCAAGATAGAAATTAAGCTACACAATAAAAGAGAAAATATAATAGACCATAAAAGAGAAAATATAATGTCAAATCAACGTATCTATTGCATACCTCTCTCAATGGATCAGAACTAGCTATTGCTGTAGCAACTCCATGGTCCATCGTGCCACCAACATCACCAGGGTTGTCTGTTGTCAACATTTGAAAATGGTAAATGAAAGAGTAAATGGTAGGGTGAACTATTAAATGTTAATGGGATGGGATTAGGAAGGAATAAAGGAACAAAAAGTGAATTAGGAGAAGATAATGTGACACGATCAAGGAATACAAATGCAATGTTTGTGTTTCTCATCATTTTTTTAGATTTGTATATGCAAAATTATGAAAAATAGCTAACATTGTTTTAAAACACCATTATTGAATAAAGGCTACCTGAGTGTAAGGTCCTTGAGGAAATGAATTGCAATGTGTGGAGGTCGAAGGTCCACCGGGAAACTGTTTGAAATCCAAAGCATGTTATGAGACAAACATTCAAATATAAAATTCAACTATTCAAATGCAATAATAATATCTTTAATACTAGTTGCATACCTATAGAATCAACGCCGAGAATGAATAAGGCTTTGTAGGAATGGAGCACGTCTCATGAACACTCTGACCCTAAAATTTCATCAAATCAAAATTCTACTAATTTACTTATTCTTAAATTTCAAAATATAATTTAATAAACAACATTAAATGAACTTGTTGAATTTTACCTGATTGTCAATGCCGAATGTATCATTCAACAAATGATCTATGAAATCCATTGCCTCTACAAATGATGTAGGTTGTGTAGTTGCATCCCGAGCACTCTGATAATCATATGTACAAACTATGCCAAAAGTGCCACAATGGTGGGGTGGAGCTTAGGGCCTACAGGTCTCCTCCACACCAGACTCTACTAGAGGTCTCACACACTGTAAAATGGTCTAGGTGAGTGAGCCAATTGACTCCAGTGTGTCCACCTCTACACTATCCTTAACAATGGAAGGAATAACAACATGCTTCACCATGGGTTTGGCCAAGGGTCTCGGTGCCAATTGTGGATTACGTCGTGCAATAGGTCTATCATGTGTGGAGCCCCACCTCTACCCTAAAAGTCTAAGATGTCAAAATAATTTGGCATATTATTGAGGATAAACTCACAATACAGTTTCCTCATAAAGTATTGTGGTACCTCATGGTTATTGCATGGAGGCTGGTCAAATACCATCCACCACCACTCCCAAAATTTATTTTTAATTAACTCATGGTGGCACCAATGGATGGGGAACCTCCTACATGTATGAGACAAAGGTGTATTGGTTTTTGGGTTTGTAAATAGGGCACACAAGTCAGCTTTGCTAATTTTTTGTTTTTTAGCATCTGCATATGACAAACCTCTAGCATAATATTGTCTCATTTCATGCCTCTTATTTGACCAAAAAATTATTTTCTTGCTCATGTCTCCTACATGAGATACAATTGACTTCAATGATTCAACAATTCCTCTCCTATAAGGGTGGTTTTCGGCATGCCCAGTTAATCTTCCAATTAATTGTTGAATGTCTCTTTTATTGTTTTCAATTTGATTTAGAATATTTTTTTGTGTTCCTTGAGGATTCCTATGAATTGATGGAGGGGTTTTAGGTTATTCTTGAATAGGAGGCTCTTCTTGAGGGGGTGACTGTTAATTCTCAAAGTTTCGAGGTGGAGATTCATTCCCTAATAATTAGAACAAAATTTTATTATAAAAACCTATTTCAATTAGCATTCTAAATAAAATTCAAAATAAATTGAATAAAAATACATAACTCTTCACAATATTTGATGTCTCTGACGTGTTGGCAGCATCCTCATGAAAGATTGCAAGCTAATGATGCAAATAATGGATGATATTTGGTGAGCGCGAGTTGCAGACCTACAATCCTCCAAGCTAAGTCATAGGTTGAAGAAAAATGAGGGTTTGAAATACGATATGGGCTTTTTATTTTGCTTTTCCATTTGGCGCATGTCAAATGACTTGGAGTCATTTAGTGTGCGCTAAATGGCCAATTTCGGCCCTTTTTTGCGAATTTTTTACAATTTGACACCTAAATTGTGTCACAGATTGGTGCACTTACCCTTTTTAAAGTAAAAAATGGATATCTATTTTTTAAAGTAAAAAATGGATATCGATTTTTTAAAGTAAAGAACAGATATATGTTTCTACCTTTAAAAAATATAATGTTATAATATTAATATTAATATACATATTTATATATATTTAAAATATTAATATATAATATAAAATATGATTAATTAATATATTCGCTAAGGAGCATGCTACCTTGTAGAAGACTAAAGAGGATACTTATGTTTCTACTTCTATTGTTGATTCTTGTTCTACCTCAATTCCCATCACCTTTGTTCTTATTATGGCTTTGTCAATGGATTCTGATGAACCTCACCTCAAAAGGGTGAAAGTATTCACCATTCCCTCTATGGAGTCCCCTCTTCTCACTTCTCTTCCTAATATTCCTCCTTTTTCATAGCCTGTAGACATGCCTTTCACAAAGGTGGTGTCCTATGTGGCTTTGTCTCCACATCTTGAGTCTTGTTCTACTTTGGCCTGTGTCATCCTTGTGATAAAGGTAGTGTCTGCCTCTTTGGAGTTTTTCACTACCCCTCTTACTGAGGATGACACTAACTCCCAGGTGTCTTTTCCTCCTCTTGTCCAGTTGCCACATACCACTCTCGAGAAGTGTTGTTTAAGTCATTGGAGGACATTCTAAATTTTTCCTTGATCTCCATTATGTTGATGACCTTTGTCTCATAGGATCTCGGTGATGAAGACCTCGAGGGGCCTTCTTCCTTAGCCCTTGTTGTAGGTGAGTCGGTTGGTGTTGCTTTAGCTATCCCTCCCCTGTAGGCTCGTCTTTCCTCCCCATACAATGATCTAGGTTGAGAGAAGGACGAGTTGTTGGTGGATTTCGATTAGAGTGGTGCCTTCTTCATCTTTAGATTAGCTTTGTGTGTCTATTTGTGTTCCCCCCTGCTTTTCTATTTATGTTTTTTCTCTCACCCAAAGGAACCTGGATACCCTTATAGGTACTTGGATATAGGGGAGAAAATTTGTCATACACACTTCTATTTGTCTCATCATTCTTCTATATGCCATAAATTTTTACTTTCACATCGAGGATGGTGCAAAGAATTGGGGCACTTAGGCCTCTTCCATGTTGACCCGATTTTTATTTTTATTTTTATTTTGTCTTCATGTGCTCTTCTTCCTATTTTGATACATTTGGGGGGTGATGACAATTCATACATATATTATATTATACTTATCTATCTATATTTATGAGTAGTTTAGACCCCAAATAATCAGATCCCCCTGTGCTCTTGATTTTTACATCTTTTCTTTCTTGCTTCATGATGTTGTAATTTTTATGTGTTGTCCCTTGTGTGAAAACATTCCATAGATACATCCATCTATGTTTTTCGTGCCACAAAATCTCTTTGTATTTCTCTTCTCCTTAGAACATGGCATGTGCTCCTTCATGTAGCACACATAATTCTAAGGGGGGCTATCATACATGCTTAATTTTCAAAAAGTTTCAAAAGGATTCCTTGATGTCTTATGTCTTGTCGTCTAGCTTGGGGGCAACCTGACTAGACTTGTCTTGTCTTTTCTATGACTATCCTACAACACAGTTTGTAGAAGCCACATACCTATCTACTTGCCATATGGTCTCTAGCCATGCTAGCCATACCTATCAACACCATCTTTTATTTGATCAAATTATGTCATGTCTTGTCTACAGCTACCCATTCCTATCACTTTTATTTTAATTTTTTTCCCAACATGTTTGTATCCAACTAACATATTTGTGGTGAAATTGTAGCTAGCTTTGAAGGATCAAAGACCCATGTCCTCTTCACATTCTGGTGGAGCTCCTTCATGTCAAGTATATTAGATCGAAGGTTTGCTTCCTCTTTGTCCTGGGTATATTCTCTTTAACCTCTTTCTACTTTAGCTTGCACATGTTCAGATACACATGCTTGCTAAAGTGAGGGAAAAATGTCACCCTTATGCAATTTCACATAACATCAACTTCCTTTGGCTTAATGAGATAATAACGCAAAAACCTGCCTTCCTAGCTTTCATTTTCATCCCTACCTTGTCATTTTTTTATTGGTGGGGGAGTTTTGTTAGGGACGCTTCCACGTCACACATACGTCCAAACATCACACAAATGTCCTAATAGGATTCCTAATCCTTTAGTCGTTGGGATGTTACACTATCACCTACTCGCAAAGTGTAACACATTTGTAGTCATAGGCACGCATGAGAATGGCTCTTTGGCATGTAATTTAACCATATTATTCATTCTAATTCTCATTCCATTCCATTCAAGCAATTTGATCTCACATTCACTCATTCTAACACTTCATTCTCACATTCTCTTCACTCTAGCTCTCTTTTTGCAGCTCTACACCTTCCATTTTTGAAGGTTCAAGCTCTCCACACCACATTCTTGCACAGCCATCTCAATCTTCAAAGGCACTACTCTTCCTCTTAGCTTCGCCAAGCTTTTTGGAGGAAGGATATCATTTAATTTCATTGCACTATCATTCTTGTTTCTTAGCATAGTTTTATCTTTCATATTCTATGTCTTTTCTTATCACTTCTTTATCTATTTTTCTATATCATTTCCTATTTGGTTGTTCATGGAGGTGGAAACACCAAAGCGGGGGTTTTACCAAGGAAAGCCTTGAAAAGCAGCCCCAAAAATTTTCCTATTTTTGTGTACATGCAAGTTTTTTCTATGAGGAGCTTGTGAGAGGTTGGACCTACCATAAGTTAATCCCTTTTCTTTCACTATGTTTTATTTTTCTTAATAGTTAGTTTATTTGTCATTTAAGTATTTTTTTGTTGTACTTCTTTATATTTCTTGTATTAAGTTCAATTTAGTTAAAACTATCAGACTTCATCTTTTTGGTAGTTATTAGATCCTAAGTGTTTCTAGTGACTAACTCTATCTTTGGTTTGTACGAGATTCCAGTGCACCACAGAAACGCTAGCGTGTCACACTATCATCCTTGGTCAGTACTTTCATCCTTTGGCTGAGAGCCTGTCTGTCTGTCTCTTGAGACCTATAAGATATGTTCATTCAAATTTTGAAGTCTCTTTTCTATAAACATCCAAAACACCCAAAAACATAGTTTAAACTCTCCCTTTATTGTCACCCCATCACTTGAGCTTTTGTCCCCGAGGTAGTTGAGGACAATTTTCTCCCCGTAGACTCTTCCCTTTCCTAGAGACTTGAGAGTAGTAGATCTCCTCCTCTACAACTAGTCATATTATTTCTTTGAGCCATAGTTTAATCTCATGAATATTTGCAAGTTATCTCATTTTAAAATATCCCTTCTTTTCAATACTTTGATCTTAGATCATTTTTTGAGTGAAGTTTGTGTGATTTATCCCTACACTAGGTCTTAGTAATTTCTTAATTTTTATATAATCGAAAAGATTATGTGTGTATTACGAAGGCTTAATTATTCTCAAGATCTAGTTGTTGGGAAAATTTTAGTGCTACAAGTTTAGTAAAATATGGAATCATTAATTCCTTTCCATATACCAAGATATATGGGGAGACACAAATTAGTTTCTAGAGCATGATTTTATTTCCCCAAAGGAATTTTCTTAGATTTATATGATAACCCTTGTGATACTATAAGCCTATTATCTAGATTATTCTTATCAAGATCTTTGTTAGGAATAGGATCACATAGCAATATATACTAAAATTAATTCAAAAATAAAATTTAAAAATAACACAAAAAAAATAGACACATATATACATGCTTCACCCAATATAGGCTACGTTTATGGAGAAAAAACCCATGCCTCATTTTTATTTATCCAAAAAAAGGAAGGGATGCAACCTAAATAACATTCGTTTCAACTTCCTCTTCTCTCCATCATAGCCTCCACTCACAATATGCACCTATAATATAATGCCCTCGTAAAAAGAGGTTTAACTTCTAGGGGAAAATGCCAACATAAACTATACTATAAAATCTATGACCTAATGATGAATGGTCCATATTTTCTATGAAAAATAATATTTTATGATTTAAATATGTATCTAAAATTAGACCTTTAACAAGATTAGGCTCTATTATCAATAGTCTTGTTGTTCGAATCTTGTTCACCATCACCCCATGGGTAATAATTTGATGATGTTTTAACACATGTATTATTCCTTTAGGTGAAATATGTGATTTTGGTAGCAACACATGATTTGGAATTATTTATTAGGATACTTTATTAAATCATAAATATAGTAATTTTACCTTCTAAGAAGTCAATGATCACTTATTTTGCAAATTCCTTAAGAGCTATACTCTAGGTCATGGAGAGACGAGAGTTGAAGGTCACCCTAATCTACCTCAACCATGTAGGTGTTTAAGGAATCAGAGGATGGAGAATGAAGAGAACTCTTAGTAATTATGTCACTCTACTAACTTGAGAGTTAGGTTTGGACTAAGTGAGCATGTTTCTGGAATTTAGACTGTACCTCAGGCAACTCTCTGCCAGAGGATAACAATGGAAAAAAAGGATGACAGTGTGGTGTGCTGGAATCTCACAACTACACTGACATCTGTACAGACAAAAAGTGAAAGGACATAGTCAGAATGAAAAAAAACCCACTAAGAAGCTTAGCTAAAGGTTTGCTAATGATGACTAAAGCAATAAATAACATAATGACTGAAATAATCAAGAGAGATGAAATAAAAACAATAAGAATAAAGATGGTGAAGATTCAACTCACGAAAAAGTTCAGTTCTTCTATAAGCTCCACATGAACAAGTACCTACACATAGAAAAGAGGGGAAAAATGTTGGGGCTGTTTTGGGGATTGCCATAGTCAAACCCCCATTTTGGTGTTTCCACCTCCATGGATAGCTAGATAGATAGAGTAGAAGTGTGATAAAGAAACAATGCTAGAATGGAAATGAATCGAACACTACAAGAAACACTATGCTACTCAAATCTAATAACAACCTAATGGAAAGTAAACAATACCACCCTCAATCAAAGGCACTCAAGGCCAATGAGAGAGGAATGCAAATCTACAACCATGGAAGAGTTGACGTGGCCGCATTGACACTGAAAGAAGTCTCATAAGACACCAAATTGTATTTTTTGTGGTAGATGTGAAGAATGTTGTGATGTTGGAATAGTGAATCCAAATAGTGCAGCTAGTAGCTCAAGAGTGTGAGAATTTCCAAGAAGTTTTTCCAAAATGTGTAGAATGTGAAGAAGATGGAATGAAGATGAAGAATATCCATTTGAAGGTGAGTTTGGGAGGGAAATATTTGTTCAAAGGTCAGTAGGAAGACATAGATGCATTATTCTTTGGCCCCAATGGTGAACATAACACCTCTATAGATTCTAGAGGTAGGAATCTTGTCAGGATGGTAGCATGCCCTGCATGCCACGTGTGCATCCTTGATAGAAATTCCCCCATCGAAACTCAAAAAAAGTGCCAAGTGGATGGAGTACGGATGGGTGAAGTGGAATGGTGTGGTCAGATTTTATTTTTCTAAGATGAAGGGTGTAGAAGGGAAATTTGCAAGGGGGTTCAAATTCACTCCTATACATTTTCCCCCCACTTTAGTGAACATGAGTGCCAATGAGTGTTTGGTAAAGTAGATTGAAAGAGTTCCAAGAAAATATACCTAAACCATCAAGGAAGTAGGCTGCAATTTGGAATGCTTGAAAGCATAGGGTAGGGAAATGGCTCCATAGGTACTCTCTCCCGAGGAGGGTTGAACAAAGTGCACTGGAGGCCCATAGACCAATGATGGATAGATCTCGCAGGATGTAAGCTCCTCACAAGTCCTCGGACTTTCAAAGAAGGTGCCCCCAAGGTACTCTCTCCTGAAGGAAGCCTGATGTAGGGGACTCCATAGAGTTAGATTGGAAAGTAGCTTCACAGGCACACCTGCAAAGCAACATGTTAATCCGAAAACAAAACATGTTAGAAAATAAAAAATCCATGCAGGAAAGAAAGCATATAGATAGTCACACAAAAAATCATCATTTGAAGGAAGACCTTTCAAAGGGCTCCCTTGGGAACCCTTCAAAAGAAAAGGGGTCCACTCAAGGATGCTCTATTTGAAAACATAATAGTATTTTTCGTAATTGATTCAACACCAAGGAATCCTTTTGAAAGATTTCACTTCATCAAGGAATTCAAAAGGAACAAATCCCCCTCACAAGGGGAAGGTAAGAACTTCACCCATAGGGGAAGGTGCTCCCTTCTCGGTGGAATTTTTTTTCAAATTCTTTCTTTACAAACCCATGATGAAGGAAAAGTATTCTGCTAGGGGTCCTTGTTGAGGAATGAAATTAGTGAAAAATATTTTCAAGAAAAGATTCATTGGAAATTGAATGCATTTTCTAAAAATCAAAGTGATATGATAGCCACCCCTAAGATGGTGTGTGCTAAACACAAAGGCACATGCCATCCTAAGGAGAGAAAAGAACGAATGAAAAATTAATATTGCAACCCACAAAACATGAAGAGATGTAACCATGGTAATGTTGTCACACACACAAGGGATGGAACATAAGCGTGACAACATCACAAAGGAAGCAAGAGAGATAGATGCAAAGGAAGAAGAGACAATAACATCACAAATGAGAGACAAGGGCGATCTAATATTTTTGGGTTAGACCTACTCATAAATATAGATAAATAAGTATAATAATATATATAAATGAATTGTCATCAACCCCCTACTATATCAGACCATATGAAGAAGGCACATGCAAACAAAAATAAATATAAAAGATTGGGTCAACATGAAAGGGAGGACTAAATTCCCCCAACACTTTGCATTGTCCCCAATTGTCAAAAGTCAATGCACGAAAAAGAGAAGAATGATGTAACAAATGGAGGAATTTTTACGATACAAAAACATTCTTATATCCAAGCACCTATGAGGGTGACAAGGGTCATCTAGGAACATATAACACAAGCACGAGGGAACACAATACACATACACACACAATCTAATCTAAAGATAAAGAAGAGGTGCCCTTTAGTCCTCATCAACCAAGAGGTCGTCATTCTCCCAATATAGATCACTATAAGGGAGGGAAAATGAGCCTGTAAGGGTGAAATATAGAGGGGGGAACCCTTTGACCCTCCCACAATAAGAGCCAAGGAAGAAGGCCCCTTGAGGTCTTCTCCATTGAGTTCCTATGGGGTGAATTTCAGCAATTTCACAAAGATCACTGATAGGGATGGGACCTCATCCATAGAGTTGAACATGCAATTTATAGGAGATCCATGCATTTGTTGCTCAATTTTCACCTATTGGGCTCAATCAGGTTGGATTAATTGTGTTTTAGATGTTCATAAGGGCCGATTGGTAACTTTTGTATCGAGGGTTAGGTCATGCATCTGATGACTTTTCACAAGGATCTCATTCGAAGAGTCTGCCTCAATCATTTTGGCACAAAAAAATCACTAGAGAAGGAAGTTGACAAGACCTTCCTGTTGTCTTGCCGACTAGCAGTGTGTCCTATGTGGTTGAATAAACTAGTCGCCAGGACTTTCAAGTGGCCAAGAGTCTTCATGTATCTCTCCACTTGAAAAGGGTGATGCCGACAAGTGTTCATCAGGGAGCTCTCGACATAAGGTTATGTCTTCGCCAAAGGGTCTGACCGACTATTGAAGGGTCTCGCTGAAGGGAGTTTCACCATCGGCATAAGGTTTTGCCTTTGGTATGAAGTTCCAGAGACTAACAGGGGGTCTCACCGAAAGTGAGTTCGCCGAAGGATTTTTCCTTCGGCATAAGGTCTTGCCAACCAAAGGAAGTCTCAGCGATAGGTGAGCTCGGTGAAGGATGGAGGAGTCACCGTGATGTCTCACTGAAAACAAAAGGTCTCGTCGAGAGATAAAAGGGTCTCGATATGTGTTTTTCCTTCGACAGGAGTCTCGCCGACAACAAAAGGTCTCGCTGAGAGAGAATGACATCGATATAACCTCCTACCAACAGGTGAAAGTCTCGATGAAAAGAAGTGAGCTCACCGAGAGATTTTGAAATCGGTAAAAGGTCTTGCCAATATAACAAAGTCTCCCTGATAGGAAAATTGAGCTCAGCAAGGGGATGCGTCATTGATAAAAGGTCTCACTGACAGCAAGAGGTCCTGCCGACAAAGGGTGCCTTCGGTGTAATATTTAGAGTTCGGAGAGAAGTATCCCTGACCCGATAAGTCTCACTGACCATTGAGCACAGGAGGATGGGCCCTTGCCAAAACAAGGTGAATTCGCCAAGATGCCTCACCAACACATGGATGTGTCGTCGATGGAGGAGCACAATGTTATAAGGATATTTCCTTCAGCAAAAGGTCTTCCCGACTTGATAGTGTCTCACCAAAAGAAATGTTGAGCTTGGGTAGAGCGAAATGCGTTCGGGGTAACTAAAGGAACTCTTTCTGAATGTGGATGACTAGGCAATGAGATGGTGATATCGATATGAATTTTGTAACTCGCTATGTGGTCTTTTCGATCGTCATGCGTTATGCCGATAGTTGTAGGAAGGTATAATCGCATCGGGGAGACATGATTAGTGTCTCGCCAACATGCGATTCTGTAGAGAGAACTTTTGACAGCCTGAAGAATCTATGTGGCATTTGTTCGACCAATCAGAGGGAGCTACAGGCAGATCGTTGGTAGCTTGACCAGTGCCAAGAAGATCAACAAGGTGAAAGTGACGTGGATCGGCTTTGAGCTCTAAAGCATTCATGGTAGCTCAACAGGGAGGTTCAAGAGATTGCCACGAAGACTAGTATTGAATGCGGTAGTTGCAAAAGATCAAGGAGGCCTTTCCTAGAGCGATTCCACACCGACATGGCCACTAGGATGCAACATTAATTTCATCAAAAATATCTGAGGGAGATTTATCTTGAAAGGAGATATTTTTGTAAGCCCTAAGGGGGCTGACACACTTTTGTATATATGGCATTTTTTCCTTTTTTGTAGTCAGTTCTTACTGGTATTTTTTCTGCTTTTGGAGACTTCTAATAATCCTTAGAAGAAAATACTGGATTTTGTAACTCATTCAGAGCACAATATACAGAGTTTACCTTAATCATTGTGGATGATTCAAATTACCATCTTGTTCTTGCAAGTGTCGTGCATTTCAGGTTAATGATCAAGTTATTTTGTGAATTTTTCATTCCTTTATAACTTTATCTTGTATTTCATGCCTTCCTTTGAAAAAGTATCATTAGTCAAATCACAAACTGTGTTTACATAATCATGTATGGATTCGAGTCTGTAAAAAAATATTTTTCTCTCTGGAAAAGTGTGTGAATCAAGCCTATTTGTGATGTATTAATGCATAGCTTATACAAATTTGATGTGTAATCTTATGATCATTAACAATTTTCAAGTGTCAGTTAAGTATTCCATTGCTCTTATCAGTTCGGTGTATCACCATAGTGTTTTGTTTTGTTTTTATGCACTCCTTCTCCCTTTCCCTTCACAAAGATTAGTAGTTTAGGTGATAACACAAAGGAATCCGACCTTCTTCAGAGGTTGACCTCTGTTTGCAAGTGACCCACAACTTTAGAGGTCTTCCCATGTTGCACTGGATTATTGAGTTTTACATTCAATAGGGTGGAAAATCCAGGTGACAACAATTTCGAGCATGCCCAGTGGGACCAGTTCCACCTTATATTGTTGGTTTGATATGCAACCAACAAGTTTCAGACTTTACATAAGTCATTTGTGCATACTTGGTGAATCCGTAGAGAGAAAGAACTTCAGAATCAATGCCTTCTACAGTTTATGAGAAGAGTTCAAAAAAGGAGCAGCTCGTCCCCTTTTGAATATCTACAACTATCACTGCCAAGGAGACAAGGCAGAGCAACAGAAAGGCCAAGGATAAAATTTGTTTATTCTAGAAGAGCCAAATCTACTCCTCCATTTCTGAGATCTCATATTGCTGTCCCATCCTCTAATTTTCCTAGAGTGCAAATAAACCCACCTCAGCCACCCCTAATGGCGGCTCCTAGAAATCAACCTTTTGTGCCATTCGATGGAGGTAGTCCATTAAATTTGGCCCAACACAATGATATACCAATGGCTGCCTTGAAGAATTTATCAATCTTCACTGGGGAGGATGAGACTACCCCTATTGAGCACATAAGGGATGTAGCCTCGTTATGTGGAGTACATCACATAACTCATGAAGATGTAGTTGTAAGACTGCTAGCTGCATCTCTCAAGGGTAAGGATTTACAATGGTATCGGGGTTTACCAGTGAACTCTATTGCAACATGGGATGATTTTGGTGAGAAAATGCACACGCAGTTTCAAGATAAATCTAATCACTTGTCTCTGGTGGAGTAGTTGACAACTATAAAAAGAGCTCCTCAAGAGAAAATGACAGATTTTAATTTTTGATTCCAGAGGACTTGGTTTTGAATTCTTGTAACAGTGAGGCCATCTCCTGAGCATGCTTTTTTTATACTTTCTTAGAGCTTTGAATAGTGAAATAACGGTCATGACATAATCAATGGGTGGTGAATCTTTACCAGGTGCATATGAGGTGGAAATCAAGGTAGAAAATTGTTTGATTCAAGTAGGAAAAATTGCCCCTAGGCCACCAATGCCTATTTTTCTAGATATAAAGTTTAATACACCTTTGCAGGTACCTCCTTTTACACCCCTACCAGTTGTACCAACATTTCCAACTATTGTTCCAGCCATTGTTAAACAAGAAGGTGTTGTTTCAGGCATGTCACAGGAGTTACATGAGATCAAAAGTCTGTTACAGACTTTTGGTAACAAGTTGGTGAACTTGGAAAAACAACAGTTCTATACTAGGCCTTATCAGTAGCAGAACTAGGCCTCAAGTCAACCTTTTCAAGGTCAACAATAGCAATTCCAAGGGAATAGACAATAGTATCAAGGTAATTACCAAGGCCCAAGACAAAATATTCATACAAGACCTTTTCAGGCCTATAATCCAGCTCCAATTAGTGTTGTCAAAGAGCTTGTTCCTGTTCAAAACAATCTGGCTACAGATTATGAATGGTGTTATCTATGTAATCAGCCACATAATCAAGCTACGTGCTCTAATGGCGTCATCAACCAAGCTCTTATGGTGCAAAATGTTGTAGGTGCGCAATATTTTCCTAAGGAAGGGTATTCACAACAACAGGATCAACCCGCAAATGATTCAACTCTCCTGAATTGGCAGAGAGAGGAATTTTGTGGAGTGAACTAGGATGACACATCTATTGCTGCTAATACTAGAGCCAAGAAGAGGGATTTTGAGATAGAACAAGCAACAAATAAAGATAAGGGAGTCACTGGTCCATCAAATCAGCAAGTACCATGCATTTTGCAGCGAGGTCATGACACTAGTAAGGAGCAGCCTTTACATGCTTCATCCACAAGTCAAGTGCAACCTGACCATGCTGTTGTAAAGACACGGCCAAAGGTAAATATATCTGCACCTTTCAACATTGTTGAAAGTATGAAAAAAATGAATATTTCAATTTCAATGTGGGATTCTTTAGCAATCCCTAGTCAAATGAACTTGTTACATTTAGCTTTATCAAATCTAGTTAGTGTGAATTTTCAAAATGAAGTCTCTATAGGCCAAACAAGGTCAATTTTAACCAATGTGCTTTTGGATAGTACCACACAACAAAGTAATGATGTTAAGCCCCCTCCTTTCTATGTTTCCTTAATAGTGGGGAATAAATTGGTGCACAATTGCATAGTTGATAGTGGGGCTAGCAGTTTGGTAATGCCAAAAAAGATTGTAGATCAGCTAGGTTTACAATACTAGCCATTAGAAAAGGGAGTACTTCAATTGGATGGGACAATAGTAAACACTATAGGTGTTATTAAAAATCTGAATCTCACGTTACATGCCTATCCTAATTTTTCAATCCTGCAAGATGTGTTTGTCATAGATTTGCCTCCATTTTTTGCTTTATGCCTGTCTGGAGACTTCACAGCTAAAATTGGAGGGTATTTATCTTCAGATTGGTCCCATATTCTTTTTAGGACCAGGTATGGTACTAAGGTAACTATAACTTTTGAGTCCCTTGCCAAGGATCACATTGAACCTTATGTGCCATTTGCTATAAATGTTAATTCTATTATTTTAGAGGATACTGAACTTGCTTCAGCACAAGAGTTACAAGCTGTGAGTGTACTTGAGGTACTCCTGAATGAATAGGCAGCTGAGAATGTGATTGATAATCCAAATGAGCTTATTCAAGATGTTGGTCTGGGCAATTATGTATTGCATGAAGCTGGGATAGAAATGCCAAATCTTGAAAGAAGTGCAGAAAGTCAGTTTGAGCAACATAATGAATTATGGGAGATGCATTTTGATGGTTCTAGGAGAAAAAATTGAGCTGGAGGAGGTGCAATGCTTGTATTTCTACAGGGTGATAAGTATTATTCTGCATTCCATTTTTCTTTTGCGTGCTCTAATAACACTGCTGAGTATGAGGGCCTTGTTCAAGGTCTTGAGTGGGCAAGGAAGATAGGAATAACCCACTTGAAAGTTTATGGGGGCAGTGAGTTAATTACAATCAAATAAGAGGCCTGAATGTTGCTAAAAATGACACACTAAAGTCTTATAGAAATAGAGTGTGGAATATGATTGAGGAATTTGATGCCTTTAACTTACTATCTATTCCAAGGAGCCAGAACAAACATGCTAATAGGCTTGCAGCCATTGGAGCATAGTTTGATATTCTAGGTGACATTAGAAAAGAGAAAGTACAACAGTATGTGAAAGTTGTAGTCAGGCCATCAATTCCTGATAACAACATTCACTGGTAGGTTTTTGACAGTGATGGACAAATTCTTTCCTTTTTGCTCGAAGAAGATCAGTTCTCAATGGTGAATGAAGCAAAACTTAAGCAACAGTATAATGATCAAGTCATACAGCTGAGGACAAATAAGTTACCCAAAGGTCTTGTTACCTTAGAGTCAATTTTTAGTACTGACGATCAGCTTAAAACGGGTAAAGCTGGCTTGCAAATCAAAGAAGAACATTATGAAGAACTGGAGATTTTCAAAGGTAAAGTCCTTAAGATAGGAAAAAATTGTTTACATAAAGATAAACAATCTTTTGTTACCTTATGCCAAGAATTTTATGATGTGTTTGCTTGGGAATACTCAAATTTGAAAGGGTTTGATCCCCATATTGCTCAGTACACAATTGAGTTAGAACCTAATGCTAAGCCAGTAAGGCAGAAACAAAGGCCCTTGAATGCTAAGCTTGAGCCCTTTATCATCTTTGCTATTAAACACACTTCATGGGTTTCTAACTTTGTGTTGGTTAGGAAGAAAAATGGTGAAATAAGACTTTGTGTAGACTTCAAGGATCTTAACCGAGCATCCTTGAAAGATCACTAACCACTGCCCTCTACGGAACAAATCTTACAAGTAGTTACTGGTTCTGAAAGATTTTCCTTGTTAGATGGTTTTTCGGGCTATAATCAGGTGCTGGTTAAAGAGGAGGATTAGTTCAAAACTTTTTTTACAACTAAGTGGGGCACCATGGCATACAAAAGGATGATTTTTGGTTTATCTAACGCTGGTGCCACGTTTCAGAGGGCTATGGATATGGCATTTCAAAGTTTGATTAATAAGATTATGCTCATTTATTTAGATGACATTATAGTTTATTCTAAGAATGCTGATGAACATTTGTCACACCTTAAGCAAGTTTTTGAAAAATGCAGAGAGCTTGGTATTTCTCTCAATCTGAAAAAGAGTATCTTTGTTGTTCATGAAGGGAAATTATTAGGATACATAGTGTCAAAGCAAGGAATTACTATTGACCTTGAAAGAATCAAAGCCATACTTGAGTTGCCATTACCCAATCACAAGAAGGGTCTGCAGAGCTTTTTGGGCCAAATCAACTTTCTGAGAAGGTTCATCCCTGATGTCACAAACCTATTACAACCTTTAACAGCTATGTTAAAGAAAAATGCAGTTTTTAGTTGGACAAAAGATGCCAAGAACAATTTTGAGACAATTAAGAAGGCCTTAGTAGCAGCTCCTACACTGGAAAATCCCAATTTTTCTAAATATTTTATTTTGTATGCTTATGGTAGCACAAGTAACATTTCTGCAATGTTGGTGCAAAAAAATGAAGGAAATTTAGAGCAACCAATAGCCTTTTTCAATCAAGGTTTGGCTGATTATGAACAAAAATATTCCTTTGTAGAGAAGCATGTTCTCGCTATCATAAGAAGCCTTAAAAAATTCAAGGCTTTAATCTCTAATAATAAAATCCATGTCATGGTTGCACACCCAAGTGTCAAGGAATTTCTGTTGAGCAAAGATCTGAATGAAAAAAGCGCAGGGTGGATCACTAAGGTTATGGAATATGATGTGGATATCAAGATTACCAAATTGGTCAGAGGTAAAGGTCTCTATGAACAACTTGCTATAGGGTCAAGCAGTGAAAATGAGTTAGAAAAGGATACTATTTTTGCTAATACAAATGAGTCTCAAAATGCTCAAGATGATGTGCCTATGATAACAACTAATTGGGTTCAAGACATGACCCATTTTTTGCAAACTGGTAAGTGTCCACCAGGTTTAGATAGACCTAAATGAAGATACTGTAGATTGCAGTCCATACCATATGTGCTGGTGAACAATGTTCTTTTCAGAAAATATATGAATGGTATTCTATTAAGATGTATTCACAGTGATTAGATTGAGAGGTACTTCATGAGTTTCATGATGGAGCTGCAGGAGGTCACTTTGCTCCAAGAACTACTACTTGGAAGATCATGAGAGCTAGTTACTACTGGCCTAGTTTGTTTAAAAATGCATATGCATGGTCAAGAAAGTGTATCAAATGTGTGTTATTTGCAGGAAAAGAAAAGTTGCCTGCTATGCCTCTACATCCAATTCAAGTGGAGCAACCCTTCATGAGATGGGGCATTGAATTTATTGGGCCAATAAATCCAACATCTAGTACTGGTCACAAGTGGGTGCTCCCTGCTACAAACTACTTCACATGGTGGATAGAAGCAATAGCTTTGAAAGAAGCAAAGGAGTCTTCAGTTTTGAGCTTTTATGAGGATATAGTCACTAGATTCAGAGTTCCTAACTCCATTATATCTGATAATGCTCTGGAATTTGTAGGTCTAAGAGTAGCTGATTGGGCTATTAAACATGGAATTCATTTGAATACATCCTCAAATTATTACCCTCAGGGTAATGGTTTAGCTGAAAGCACAAACAAGAATCTCATCAAGATTATCAAAAGAACAATGGAGGATAATCAAAGGACCTAGCACATTAATTTAAAGTATGCACTTTGGGTAGACAAAGTGAATCCTAAGAGGTCCATTGGTAATTCACCATTCATGTTAGTTTATGGAAAAGAGGCCAGACTACCTCTATCTATGAAGCTTCCAACTCTAGACATTGTCCACCAGTTAGAGATGTATGAGGAACAGAACCCAATGTCTATGAGATATGCAGAGGTTATGGAGCTTGAAGAATCAAGAGACAAAGCAATGAAAGCTTTGGAGTATCATCAGTTCCAAATAAAGAGAACATTTGACAAGAAAGCTACAACCAAAATCTTTAAAGAGGGTGATATTTTTCTCAAATGGGATGTTCTAAAAAGCAGGCTGGGCCATCACACAAAGTTTGACAACATGTGGACCAATGCTTATCAACTGGCCACAACTGAAGGTGAAGTGATTCCTATCCCAGTCAACGGGATACACCTTAAACCCTATTTTAAAGTCTGACGGGCTCCTCCATTGTACATATTAGGTTAGGTTTTATTTTTTAGCAAGTGCTTCTAAATGTTAGCTCGATTGTTGTTTTCTTTCCCTAAGTGCTTTTCCAGCATAGTAAATATTTTCTTTTTAGTTTCTCCTGTTTCTTGAGTTTCAGACAACCTGTTATGATCTATAAGTTGCAGACACATTTGAGCTATGTGCAAAGCTGATGTTAATACTTTTCTAAACTTCCTAATGACTCCATGCCCAATGGACAAGTTTTGGGCTACTAGTTTCCATGTTCAGCAGGCAAACATTCAACAAAGGTCGCCTAAAATATTGCTCAATTTTCACCTTTTGGGCTCAATCGGGCATGATTAATTGTGTTTCAGATGTTCATAAGGGCCGATTGGTAACTTTTGTATCGAGGGTTAGGTCATGCGTCTGATGACTTTTCACAAGGATCTCATTCGAAGAGTCTGCCTCAATCCTTTTGGCACAAAAAAATCACCAAAGAAGGAAGTAGGCAAGACCTTCCTGTTGTCTTGCCAACTAGCAGTGCATCCTATGTGGTTGAATAAACTAGTTTCCAGGACTTTCGGATCGCCAAGAGTCTTCGTGTATCTCTCTGCTTGAAAAGGGTCATGCTGACAAGTTTTCATCGGGGAGCTCTCGACATAAGGTTATGTCTTCGCCAAAGGATCTGTCCGACTACTGAAGGGTCTTGCCAAAGGGAGTTTCGTCGTCAGCAGAAGGTTTTTCCATTGGTATGAAGTCCCAGTGACTAACAGGGGGTCTCACTGAAAGCGAGCTTGCCGAAGGTTTTTTCCTTTGGCGTAAGGTCTCATCGACAAAAGGAAGTCTCGGCGATAGGAGGTGAGCTCAGCGAAGGATGGAGGAGTCACTGTGATGTCTTGTTGACAACAAAAGGTCTCACCGAGAGATAAAAGGGTCTCGATATGTGTTTTTCCTTCGGCAGGAGTCTCACTGACAACAAAAGGTCTCGCCGAGAGAGAATGACATCGATATAACCTCTTGCCAACAGGCGAAAGTCTTAGTGACAAGAAGTGAGCTCGCCGAGAGAGTTTGACATTGGTAAAAGGTCTTGCTGATATAGCGAAGTCTCCCTGATAGGAAAATTGAGCTCGATGAGGGGATGCGTCATTGATAAAAGGTCTCACCGACAGCAAGAGGTCCTGTCGACAAAGGGTGCCTTTGGTGTAATATTTAGAGTTGGGGGAGAAGTCTCCCCAACCTGATGAGTCTCACCGACCATTGAGCACAGGAGGATGGGCCCTAACCAAAACAAGGTGAATTCGCCAAGATGTCTCACCGACACATGGATGTGTCACTGATGGAGGAGCACAACATTATAAGGATATTGCCTTCAACAAAAGGTCTTCCCAACTTGATAGTGTCTCACTGAAATAAATGTTGAGCTCGGGTAGAGCAAAATGCGTTCGGGGTATCTAAAGGAACTCTTTTCGAATGTGGATGACTAGGCAATGAGATGGTGATATCGATATGAATTTTGCAACTCGCTATGTGGTCTTGCCGATCATCATGCGTTATGCCAATAGTTGTAGGAAGGTATAATCGCATCGGGGAGACATGATTAGTGTCATGTCTCATCGACATGCGATTCTGTAGAGAGAAATTTTGACCACCCGAAGAATCTACGTGGCATCTGTTCGACCAATCAGAGGGAGCTATAGGCGGACCATTGGCAGCTTGACCGGTGGCAAGAAGATCAACAAGGTGAAAGTGACGTGGATCGGCTCTGAGCTCTGAAGCATTCATGGCAGCTCAACAGGGAGGTTCAAGAGATCGCCATGAAGACCAGAATTGAATGCGGTAGATGCAAAAGATCAAGGAGGCCTTTCCTAGAGCGATTCCACACCGACATGGCCACGAGGATTCAACATTAATTTCATCAAAAAGATCTGAGGGAGATTTATCTTGAAAGGAGATATTTTTGTAAGCCCTAAGGGGGCCGACACACTTTTGTATATATGGCATTTTTTCCTTTTTTGTAGTCAATTCTTACTGGTATTTTTCTGCTTTTGGAGACTTCTGATAATCCTTAGAAGAAAATACTGGATTTTGTAACTCATTCAGAGCATAATATATAGAGTTTACCTTAATCATTGTGGATGATTCAAATTACCATCTTGTTCTTGCAAGTGTCATGCATTTTAGGTTAATGATCAAGTTATTTTTTGAATTTTTCATTCCTTTATAACTTTATCTTGTATTTCATGCCTTCCTTTTCAAAAGTATCATTAGTCAAATCACAAATTGTGTTTACATAATCACGTATGGATTCGAGTCTGTAAAAAAATATTTTTCTGTCTGGAAAAGTGTGTGAATCAAGCCTATTTGTGACGTATTAATGCATAGATTATACAAATTTGATGTGTAATCTTATGATCATTAACAATTTTCAAGTGTCAATCAAGTATTCCACTACTCTTATTAGTTTGATGTATCACCATAGTGTTTTGTTTTGTTTTTATGCACTCCTTCTCCCTTTCCCTTCACAAAGATCAGTAGTTTAGGTGATAACACAAAGGATGCCGACCTTCTCCGGAGGTTGACCTCTATTTGCAAGTGACCCACAACTTTAGAGGTCTTCCCATGTTGCACTGTGTTGCACTGGATTGTTGAGTTTTACATTCAACAATGTGCAAAATCCAAGTGACAACAACATCAACTCAACGGGCGAGGGAGATGACACCTGAGATCCATTGCTAGGCTCACTGAAAGATTTGAAAGTAGTGATGAACTCTAG
The DNA here is from genome assembly GCA_007258455.2 of Sequoia sempervirens. Classification (NCBI taxonomy): domain Eukaryota; kingdom Viridiplantae; phylum Streptophyta; class Pinopsida; order Cupressales; family Cupressaceae; genus Sequoia; species Sequoia sempervirens. The sequence continues at coordinate 528,185,930 of VDFB02281492.1, forward strand.
GGATGTCGGGGCTTCCTCCATCACTAGGACAACACAAGCCAATGAAAAACCACCCTCTAAAGAAGGAAAACCTTTGTTCTAACCCTCATCACTAGCAACATCGTCCTCCATCTTTTGCTTCATTGGAGGATGCAAAATCCCCATAACTAAAGCAAAGGGCGTGAAGGAAGAGGAGGAAACCACAATAGACACCACCAAGGTATTTGGCATGTCCACAGGTTTTAAAAATGGTGGATGTCTAGAAGGGGAATTAGAAGGGGAGGCTCAACTAAAGGAGAAATAAATACCTGCACCCTCTTTAGGTGAGGATTGTTCACATTCACAGGGGGATCCAAAAGAAAGACCGAGATTGAGGGAACTAAAGCAGAGAGGATAGAAGAGGAGGACACATTAGAAGGTGCTGAAGTAGGAGTTATTGACTCCTCTTCCTCTTTTGCAAGGTGGCCTACTTAGCGGCCAGAGCCTTCCTTTGATGCTTGCGCTCACGTTCAAGGAAGCTTCTCTGACTCTAAGAGCTAGAGGTCGTAGCCTGAGAAGGGATGAAATACTCCTATTCAACCACTAGAGTATTGATCACAGCTATTTTCGGTGGAGGGAGGGACTTCTAGATGGGAATAGGAGGAGGAGACTAAGAGGATGATGAAATAATGATGAAGGAAGTAGGCTCGTGTTCCTCAATGGTGGGCCTCTTCCCGTTCACTACCTTATAAGTAGGAGAAGTAGGAGGCCATGGAGGGTAAGACATAGAAGATGCTCCATGAGGACCCTTCCCCTTACCATAAAAAATAGGTCGAGGCTCCCTAGGTAAGACAGGAAGGTCAAATACCCAACATTTTGCCTTCTACCAAGCGGGTACCATCAGAACTTCCTTATGCAAAAGCAAGGAGTAGTAATCCAAAGTGCCTTTGGAGGGAGGGAGGCTGAGGCAGGCCCCTGAGCATGGGAAGGCTTCCCCTTTCCCTTTTGGGAGGAAGAGGCAACTTGTTGTTGTGTTATAGGGTGAGTCACTTTCGGTTGTCCTTTGGCCTCAATTTTGTACTTTACATAATTTCAATAAAGTATTTCCATTCTGGGAGGAAGTGGACCAACTAGGGTGGGCCAAAAATGATCCAAGAAATAACCTCCACAAGATACCAATGGTTGATACCCATTGTCGTGCATGTGCATGATACCTTCGTGAGAGAACTTCAAACATTTGTGAATAACGCAAGAAATGCTATTCATGGAAGCTATCCAAGGAATTCCCAACTTCACCTTAAATAGATCAAATTCCAGAATGACATCGAAAGTAGTATCCACAACCCTAGGTCCAACTAGGACAGAAAGAGTTATAGAACCATATAGAGCAAGAGAAATACCATCATGTGTATGTATAGTGGTTTTCATCTTCTCATATTCCTACCTTTGTAAAGAATCTAACCACAAAGTCTCCTTTGTAATAACATTCACTCGACTCCCAGGGTCAACTAGGACCTCCATCACAATGTTTCCATTGAGGCGAGCAAGAATGTATAAGGGAGAGGGATTTTTATTCAATGATAAATCCTGCAAGGTGAAAGTCACATCTAGCAAGCGAGATGTAGGATGAAATAGAGGACTATGAGTGAACAAGACCACATTTATGTATGTCAAGGCTTTAGGAGAAGCATCAAAAGGATCATTAATTAAGTTTGTAGAGTGAGACAGAAACAGGTCCGCATAGATCTGCAACTCACTATTTGTCTTTTCCACTAACTTATTCATGTTTTACTTCTTTCCATTGAGACATATGGTACCGTCATCGATGTGATCCTATATCTCATGACGCAGGTGCATGCAACATTCAGTATCATGCCTGTGAACATGATAGTATTGGTAGAAAATGTTTCCATTGTACCAGTTAGGGTAAGGATCCCTCAAAGGTCGAGGATCTTCTAATGTTATAATCTTATCCTTCAATAACTTTTATAGAACAGAAGAATAAGATTCGAATAGTTTAGTAAACATTATTTTTTGCGTCTGAGGCTTTGATTGTTAGTTGCAACAACTACATTCACAACATAATTTATTTTTCCTGAAATAGACACTATGGATTTTCCTTTAGAATGAGAGTGTGAAGAGGATCCCCTGAACTGAACCACCATTTTTTGATATTTTGGTAACACAACACAGGTGTGCAAAAGAGTGATATTTCATTAGGGAAAAATTCTCTTGCCAAGCTCACTGCAGGTTGCCTATGAATACCTTCTGTACATTCGAGTTGGGTGGTGGGTATGAGATTTGTGAAAAGAGCGCTTGGTATCACACAATGAAATCAGTTATCTTCTCATGCTCCCCTACTTACATCAGATAAGATCTGAGGTCATCTTCGGTTTGATGCTAGCTTGGAATTGTCAGAGAAATTGATTGACAAGCTGGTCGAATGAGAATATAGAATTATTAGGCAAGGAATAGTACCACTTGAGTGTTGTATCCTTGAGATATTATGGGAAAATCTCTACCATTAGGCAATCATGGTGGAAGAAATTTGTGCACATGGCATTAAAAGTTGATATGTGTGTTTGGGGATCTCTTTTACCACCATACTTTTCAAACTTAGGAATTTCCATTCCCTAAGGGAAAGGAGAGCTCAAAATTGTCACCAACAATAGACTATATTGGGAGAAGGGCTAGAAGATAGGCTGGGAAGAGGTTGGTTTTGCATTTGACCCATATTTTGTAGGAGAGGATTCAGAATAGGGTTTGAGGATGACAAAGGTCCAGTAGAACTTCCCCCATAACCACCACCCCCAGAACCTCCTTCAGAGCCACCACCCTAACCATCGCTAGAACCACCCCCAGGGCCATTAGTGTGGCCTCCACCAGAGCCACCACCATGGCCTCTGTTAGAGCCACCACTACCACTCATTCCACTAGATCCCTCATCATTAGGGGAAATAGGATGGGTGAAGCTGAAGCCAAGGGGATGTTTGAGGAGTAGAGGAAATGCTGATTGAAGGGCCTATTTTGGCCATGCATACGGACGTGGTAGGCATCAAGACACCTATTTTTCTCTCATAGGAATTGAACACCATCCCTTGAGAAATACCCAATCTAGTGTTATACAAAGGGATGTATGCTTTAGGTAGATCAGTGAGGCCGCATAAGAATTATATGCCCATTCAATTCTTTCCTAACATGTATCTCACCTTGTTAACAATTTTAGTAGCTCTTTGTATATTCGATGCTTTCCCCAAATGATTCTTGAGGTCTAACAACCTCTTATCTAATATCAAAAGGTTTTCTATAGGAATGTGCACAACATCATCTTCATCCACAAATGAAGTTGTAGGGAATGCGGGAGGAGTGAGTACACAAGTGGTCTTGTCGATGAAACCCATCTCATTTTTCTAAACTTCCTCTTGAGAAAAATGATCGGTAGTAAATCCTGTGGTAAAACAAGAGGTAAAGCCGAAAGTGACCTCTGTATTTTCCATTTATAGGTGGCACACATTTCTTCTAACAATGTACTTAGAGGTTATATATTGGGTTGTGATGCTCATAAAAACTCACAACACCCGAGTCTACAACAATTGAGCAGTGTGAGGGAAAAAGTATCAACACAAAGAAAAAGATAGACGTTGTTCATGTTGGGTTCACCAAAATATAGAGGGGGACCGACCACTCAACAATTCAGGTAACAAAGAGCTGAGAGTTGAAGGCTTCCCTAATCTACCTCAACCACACAGGTGTTCAAGGAATCAGAGGGTAGAGAATGAAGAGCACTCTCAGTACTTTTGTAACTCAACTAACCTGAGAGTTAGGTTTGGAATAAGCGAGCAGGTTTCTGGAATTTAGATTGTATCTCAGACAACTCTCTTCTAAAGGACAACAACATAGAATAGGGATGACAACGTAATGTGTTGGATTCTCACAAGTGTGATGGAGTCCGTATGGACAAAAAGTGAAAGGACACAATTAGAATGAAAAAACACCCACTAAGCAGCTTAGCTAAAGGTTTGCTAATGATTACTAAAGCAATAAATAACATAATGGTTAAAATAATCAAGAGAGATGAAATGAAAATGATAAGAACAAAGATGGTGAAGATTCAACTCATAGAAAGTCCAATTCTCCCATAAGCTCCACATGAACTAATACCTACACATAGAAAAGCGGGAAAAAATGTTGGAGCTATTTTGGGGATTTTCGCAATCAAATCCCCATTTTGGTGTTTCCACCTCCACGAACATCCAGATAGATAGAGGAGTAGAAATGCGATAAAAAAACAATGTTGTAAAGGAAATGAATCGAACACTACAAGAAACACTATGCTACTCAAATCCAACAACAACATAATGGAAATTAAACAATACCACCCTCGAACAAAGGCATTCAAGGCCAATGAGAGAGGAATGCAAGTCTACAACTATGGCAGAGTCAATGTGGTCGCAATTATGTCTAAAGCAGTCTCGAAAGACACCAAGTTGTAACTTTTGTGGTAGATGTGAAGAATGTTGTGATATTGGAATAGTGAAGCCAATAATGTAGCAAGTAGCTCAAGAGTGTGAGAATTGCCAAGAAGTTCATCTAGAATGTGTAGAATGTGAAGAAGATGGAATGGAGATGAAGAATAGCCATTTGAAGGTGAGTTTGGGAGGGAAAGAGTTGTTCAAAGGCCGATAGGAAGGTGCAGATGCATTACAGTTCGACCCCAATGGTGAACATAATGCCTTTGTAGATTCTAAACGTAGGAATCCTATTAGGAAAACAACACATTGTGTAGACGTTTGTCCACTGTGCGGGTTTCCTTGATAGAAATTCCCCTATTGACACTAGAAAAAAGCACCAAGTGGATGGAGTACGAATGGGTGATGTGGAATTGCATGGCCGGATTTGATTTTTCTAAGGTGAAGGGTGTAAAAGGGGAATTTTCAAGGGGGGTGCAAATTCACTCCTATACATGTATATATTTGAATAGGGTTTAATATTTTCTATTAATTTCAATATCCACTATGAACAGGTTTCATTAGTAATAACCAACTTTAGAGGGAGAGTATCATTCATCTTTTTACCAATATATAGAATTTCTTGTATTCATTTAACCAAATGAATGAATAGAAAATCAAGCAAGCCAATAATATGATGCTTTGCACATGATATTCGTTGCTAAATTATCTAAGATGAATGGATTTTTTTGGGTAATCCTTTAACAAGTTCCAAAATTTTGGTGCTTAAAGCACCTCATTAGTAGTACATCAAAATATTTATAAAAATAAATACCATTGGTTATAATTATTTAATTTATAACTTATATCCTAAAACCTCTTCTTCATGATAAATTGAACTTGATTGGGTGTGTACATGTTTCCATACTTTTGATAGGTCTTTGTACCCAACTTTAATTTTAAACAGTTTTAGGATTAGATTGATCTTTTTGCATGTAAAATATTTCCTTAAAATATTTCATATCCTCTACTGGATATTTTAAGAAATATCTTTCTCTCATACACTTGGTTGGCCTTATATCTCTTAATTTTAAGGAAATGTGGTGTTGGATGATGCACTAAATTGCTAATAAATTTTGTAAATGGTAGGCCATATCCTCTCACTTATAGAGAGATTTCAAGTTTTTTGTAAGGTCTTGTCCTCATTTACCATTTATTATTATTTATATTGAATGGATTTTTCTTCTTGTATTGACTAACTAAATAATATTATTAGAGGTTACCAATATTCTAATGGTAAGGGACCTAAGAATAGACATGTTATAGCTTAGAATGTGTGATCTAAGATAGAAATATTAGTTTCATGAGGCTAAAGGATTTATTTTTTGTGGGACAAAAAATGGCTAAATACTTTATTTAAGCTATAATGGAGCTATATTATACATAATGTGATCTCACTACTAAAAGATAATCACATAATGGATCAATGATACTTAAGCCACAACATGGTTGTGTTATATAGAAAATTAACATTTACAAGTAAAATTTATCGTGTATTAGTGCATAGTGTAATAAAAACATAACTTGATGATATTATAATTTGTGATTATGCTTCTTCAATCCAAATTTGACATTACCACCTCATAGATTAAATTTCTGAGCCTAAGGTTTGGACTTGTATAAGGAATCCCATATCCATGTTTTACACAAAAATTAGAATGTTTGACCTTCCTCCCTCATCAAATTAACATGTTTTAGGATAATCTTTCATGAACATACCACTACAATAAGTAAATATTTCTTATATTTCTAACCAAATTTTATAATATGAATGAGTTAAGGACTTGATAGTTATTTAATTTAACTAATTTCTTATTAGTCCACAAGATATATCTATATCTATATATATGGCATGTTAGCATATTTTTTGATCTATCATTAAAATTTGAGAAAAAAACAACTCTTATGTTTCATTTAATATGCATTAAAACAATAATATTTTGTTTTATGCATTTGAAATTGTGAGGAATGTGCTTAGTGTTATTTTTTCAAACCCAATTTAATAAAAAAATTATTATGAAAATATTATGTCAACTACTACATCGTAGTAACAAATTTCCTACCAAATGGTTTTGAAAAATACAATATGAAAACTAAAGGTGGGGGATGGGGATAACACACCTAAGACTAGGTTATATTTCATTAATAAAATAAAAGAACATCTCAACATGTTGTGATTATTTACCCCAATTTTACTTCACCATTTTCTAAAAATGTACATTAGAAACTAGATTCAAAATTATACAATTCTCGTTCTTAAAGCATCTTTTCTTTATATTTAATAAAATTGGCATGTTAAGACCTACCTTTTGTCCACCATATTTATGCATGTGCCTTTTCAAAAGGATTCTCTCTTATTAGTTCCTACCAACTATAGCGGAGGCTTCAATCCTTAACTAGTGATTAATCTATCTTTGAACAACCAATCAACAGGTAGAATTATTTCTAAATTTGTTTGTGGTTTGCTATTTCTATAGTTAACGTGCATATTTTGTATGCAAAATTTTCATGAATGTTTTTATGGCACTCTGTTATTGGGGTGGGAAAGGGTTTTGTAGATTGTTAGAGGCCCTGCATCTCTTATGAGACAAGAGAGCACACGAAAATTGAAAGCTCTTGTAGATTGTCAAAAGCATGTTGGACACGTGGAAATCAGGTGTATTGTAGTTACCATCTTTGCATGACAGGAGGAATTCCATGAAAACCATCTTTTTACATTCACAGCTACTAGAATGCACATGTATTTATCAACACAAGAGAGTGCATGAATTTCAGGGAGGCTCGTGGGGATTGTTAGTTGAATACCCACCGTCACATTTTTTTACTGCCATGCTACTTATTTCCCAAGAAAGTTGGTGATTAGGGTTTTTCACAATGTTAATGAGCTTGGTATCAGGTTGCATGTAGGGGAGACGTGGCTAGTTTCGAAGGCATTGGTTGCTGTAGTCAATGATGAGGGAATTAAGAAATATGGGTGTAAAACATTCTCTCTAGGTTTCCATATGTGCTAGAGTTTTTTATCGGTTGCTGAAAAGGTTAGGGTTGCTTGGATTTGGATTTTCTACCTTTGTTGCTAAGTAGGCAGATGATCACTTTGTAGGAGTAAGGCATATTTGTGTTAGACCTAGCTATCAAAGCCTATAGGAAAGAAATTGAGAAACATAAGGGAAAATTGTCAGTTAAAGAAGCTTCTGGGGTGGTACGATCTTTCTTACCTTTTTCCATGTATCAATTTTTACTAAGAAACACTGATTTGGCTACGAAAACTTAGCTTTGACATTAATATTTTCAAGTAGTCACACCTTAGCCCTCTTTGTTTTTGTACACATGATAGCTAGACATTACAGTAAACTTTATCTCACTTGCAAAACAACACAACACTAAAGCATAAAATATTTTAGCTAACATAATTTATAGTCAATAGATAGTACCCATAACCAGGCCTTGCTTTATACACTATCTTCTTTACAGACAAAAACATTGCCAATTTTTTTGTCAAATTTCATCTTATAGCTTTTTTTCCACTTTGTCCTACTATTAGTAAATTTTCTTCCTTGCAATTGTGATTTATAGACAATTTTGACTCTGACATTTTTGTATTCTCCTTAATGTCTTCGTCATAGCACCCTATATTGGTACAGTTTCCATTCACACTCCTGATTTTTAGAATATTTGGTACAACTCCTAATGAAATTTTCCACATAACCACCCTATAGTAAATCCCAAAAACAAATCAACAATCCTATCACTGAAAAAGGTAGGATACAAATAAATGGTGCAAATTGTGCTTAAAAATGGTTACCGGATTTTTAATCCTTTTCTTTTTGTTCTCTTTTCTAGGTTTATGATCCCAACTAAGGGCTTTAGCATTTCCATTTATACTTATTACTGCATGGAAATCCCCAAAATTACCAACAACTAAACAACCATCCTTGATCAAAGCAGTTGCACAACATGCCCCACTACCTACAGCTTGCTTCAATTCAAAGTAGGTCATTAGTCATATTTACAAAATAGAAATGCAAAATCTAGACTCAATTCAAAAGAAGAAGAAACTTGCATTCCAATATTATTAGAGAACCTTATATGTCTCAATCCAAAAAATAAGACCTCTCCAATGAATCTTAAACATAAATTGTCGCACAACCAAAAAACTTCAATAGAAAATAGCTTAGTTTCCCGATCCAAGAAGATATTAGTACCCAAAATTTGCAAGTTTTTATTAGTTTACCTACTCCAAAAACACTTTGTTTTTTGCTACATATCTAGCTTTAATTTCCTTCTCTAGATCTCTTGATTTGACCATCAAATCCACAATATTTTGTCCAAGTTTCTCTGCAACAAAATTTGCAGCTTTGTGGCCTCCATGCACATCATAAACACCAAAGAAAGCCTGCCAAACCCAAATAGCCATGAAAGAATCTAGATATGCTACCATGAATTCAGTCCAAAAGTTTGGTGGGCTCAATTTTTTTTGAGAACAAATGGTAGTCAATGAGTGAGAATTTACAATATGATGCTTCCTTTTAGTAACAAAAGAAATTTCTATTTGCATTTTATTGTTTTCCACTTGTAAATTTGACAGCTTATGGTCTTCCACTCCTACAATTTTATTTTTAGAGAAGCTCCCTAGTAAATATATACCTTCAACAATTAATAGTCTCATTTATCCCACTAAATTTTAGTGCTTTTGAAGTTGTTACACACACAAAATAAACATATTTTCCCATAAGTTATCCATATTAGGAGCTCCAATCTGTATTCCTTATCTATAAATTGTTGATCAGCTACAAAGAGTGATGCTAAACCTCAAATACAATTCTTTTGTTAATACAATTTTTCCTTGGGCTTGTTTCTAATAAACCATGCCAAGGACAAAAATACCAAACCTATCTTGAACTTTGATCATAATCATATCAAAAACCAATAATTTTTTAGCATTAAATACAAAATTCCCTTCACAAGATTTCTAAGATTTATAGCAGCTATAACATTAACCCATCACAACCAAAAACAAGTCCAAAATGCATTTAATGCAATGGTACATACCTTGTGTAGACAAGGTCCAGTTGTGATCATAACTCACTACCCAGAAGAAGTATCCCAATAGGCCTCTGTCTTTGGCAAACTTGGACTTCAATTCCACAGTCTCTTTATTGCCACAACTAATCCACACATCTCCAACATAGCAATAAGCAGACATAGTGAAATTTTTAGAGTCCTAACTGTAGCCTAAAAGCTATACAGGGTAACCAAGCCCACAACCTATTTTTTGCAATCTAACTGCTGATTTGTTTTTTAGCCCTACTGGGTTACAGACTAGCTTTACAAGTACTTAGAGATTTAAAGATTACATAAGGTTTTAATTGAAGTTATAGACATGCGGTATTGGTTGTTTAAGCTCTTTGCATCGATATGGTATAATCAAACTTAAAGGTTGAGAACAAATAACATAGTAATAACTATAAATTTACTATTAATGGCTGCAATTGCTTGCAATGCCTTTCTCTTACATTTCTCATAGTCAATGTTTTATTTCAACATAATTTCCTACAAAAGTAAGATGTATATAACTCTTTTAGTGCTTTTGAAGCTACTACACACATAAAACAAACATATTTTCCCATAAGTTATCCATATTAGGAGTTCCAATCTGTAATCCTTATCTATAAATTGTTGATCATCAACTGCAAAGAGTGACCGTAAACCTCAGATACAATTCTTTTGTTAATACAAGTTTTCCTTGAGCTTGTTTCTAATAAACCATGCCAAGGATAGAAACACCAAACCTATCTTCAACTTTGATCATAATCATATCAGAAACCAATAATTTTTTAGCATTAAATACAACATTCCCTTCACAAGACTTCTAAGATTTATAATAGCTATAACATTAACCCATCACAACCAAAAATAAGTCCAAAATGCATTTAATGGAATGGTACATACCTTGTGTTGACATGGTCCAGTTGTGATCATAACTCATTGTCTAGAAGAAGTATCCCAACAGGCCTCTATCTTTGTAAAACTTGGTCTTCAAGTCCACAGTCTCTTTATTGTCACAACTAATCCACACATCTCCAGCATAGCAATAAGTAGACATAGTAATATTTTCAACAACAACAGTAGCATTATGTTTATTTATGAAGTGTTCAACTTCCGAGAACATCATGAAACATGTCTGGTTGCTTAATCTCTGTCTTGGGCCTACATCAATAGCAAGGGCTCCTATGCACACCTTTTGCTTGTTTTTAAGCATCCATGATCTCCCATACATTGGTATTCCCATGAATACTTTGTTGGGAGGAATTCCCAAATCTAACCAGGAGCCAATACCATAATTAGTACTTAAATGGCTGGTAACATCATAGAGAGCTGCATGGGCTCCTGTGTGAGAAGTATCCTAGGCACCATGATAATCAAAGCACATAATATTTATCTAGTCCAAATTATCTGCAATACTCTAAATAGGATAGTCCCTACTTTCCCCATCAAAAAAGTGCTCAGAAAAATATATTGTTTCTGTCAAAATTTATTTCTCATTGTTCTTTGTTCTTTTCTTTTTCTTAATTTTCAATTTTCCTTCTTCCTTGAACTGTGTGCAACTCTTCCCCCTCTTCTCTCTTCATTTTTAGTTGGTGCATGTCTGCAACAATCCATTTTCCTCTTCCTTATGCTTTCTTTCATCTTGATGATGGATCATGGACTATGATTTGAAACGTTGATGGTAAAAACACTAACATAATCGAAGCCATAAGCTAAATTGAACAACATGATGGATCAACCATTTTCTCTACTTGATCAACATTTCTTGCAATATTATGTAAAGTTTGTAGGATAATTCATTTAACAAAACATTTCAAAATAGCGTCCAAAATTATAAAATACAATCAATGGTAATAGAGATAGCTTCTCAAAATACTTTCATGTCCACTTTTGCACTCTTCTTTGCCATTTCAGCACCTCTGTGACTGATTTTAATTGAAGCTATTTTGGGAATATTTTTTGTTTTATGCATTATGTAGATCTAAGTGTGTAATAGGTGAAATAAATAAAAAAATGTTATGTTCTTGTCCAAAGCTTGATGTATTTAAGTAATTTGCAATTCATAATATGATAATTGAGTTGTGTTGTTGCACATGCAGACATGCATTTCAGGCCAATTGCAAATCTCACAAGAAGAGTAAACTAGATACTTTCATTGCGACATTCGCTTGTCTTATACCTGCAGGTATTTTAAAAATCTTTACTTAAGTCATTTGCACATACATTTCATTAGCTCTATATAACTGGATTTTGAAATTTATTACTTGTTATGTTCACTTGTATTTTCAAGTATCTCTACTTGAAATTAGTATTCAAAATCATTCAAAAGATTTATTATTTATTTTTATGTAACCAAATTTGTATATACACATACATATTTACATATTTAATATGATATAGATATCTATGTATATAGGATTAAATAGATATATATTGATATATACAAGATTCTGAACTAAGCCTTTTGCACTTTTAAAGTTTAAAACACATTAATCTAGTGAATAAACATTGGTCAATTTTGGTCATGTCCCTTTGTATTCGATAAGCATTTTTGCTTAATGAATAATTTTCCAATACGACTTCCATTGTCGCTTACTGTCTTGAGTATATTTGGTCTACATATTTTGTACTCCCTTTAGAGAAAAGGGTTGCATACACGACAAGTTGGTGCTAAACTTGTCTTATTAATTGTTCCCATTGTTGCTATATGATGGAAAAGATGAAAACAAAATTGGTCTTGAGAAAATAATTAGAGAATGTCATAGATGTAGAGAACTATAAACCCATTGGTAGGGGATCTGTTAGACCTACCAATTGGCACAGTATTGGCATACAATAACATGTTCAGGTTAAAACAATTTTCCTACAACATAGGCGATTATCTTTTTGATTCGTTCCAGTTGTTGTTACATATGCAATACACTTCTCTACAACTACGGAATGGAATTATTGACTATTTTATCAATTTCCTAAAAAAAAGATCGTGATGCTTTATTATCGTATGACCTTGAACTAGGCTCGCAAACATTGTCTAGATTACATGGAGTACATGGAGTCAGTGATGTTGATACATATTTATGACGTATGTGGTTGTTAGTAATTCAAAATCCAAACTATAATGAATATGGCCTTTGGGGGGATGTGTTTTGTATTAAGTGGCTAGCAAAATGGCTGAATATTGGAATATGTATCTGGTCTTCAACAACAAAAACAAAGTACTTGCATTTCAATGAGGGGTCACCGAATAATACATAATCTATCTTGTTCCATGATGAAAATACTGAACAAGGACATTTTGAACCACTTATTAACAAAAAAAGAACTTTGCTCCAAGCACAGACTCACTAAGGTCAATTGTCAAACACATTTTTAGAATTGGCTAAGAGTTTTGCAAAAGACAACTTAGTTCATACATTGTCTAACTTGTGCAAAAATGCATTGTCAATATCAGATTGTGGAGATAGTCTTTTCAATACAATTGTTACTTTGACAAACAATGAATATGATAGTCAATGTCTTAGACAATACATGGTTCAATCCTTTTGCAATGCAATACTTCGTGGAGAAAAAGTCACACTTAATTGTATCGATATATCTATCAAATCTCACTTGACCATTGGTGATATCCAAAGTTGGGAAGCATTTATTGCAAAGGTTGGACAACCATATGAACAAAGTAGAATTGAAGGAGCAGATTTTTGTTTTGAATGGCTATCCTACATTTTGCAAGTAAAGATGAAAATTTTGTCAACGACTAGTAACACGTGTATAAAAGAGTATTGCAAATGTGTCAGGCCCACCAAAGCATAAAATATCATGTGTCACCAAGTCAATGACATGCATACACACTATACACCATATGGAGTAGACATTATTATGGAAACTAGCGATAATTTTGGACAATCAAAAACAACAACACTAGTTAAAGTAACACAAAAGATCAGTATCCACAAATTGAAACAAACCATTTGAAATAATGCACATGTATAGATTAACTCCTCCACAAGGTTATCAAATACCTCTAATAAAATGTGCCATGATCTCAAACCTATTGGTAACAACTAGCATGTACAATTTGACACCGTTGCACAATCAAAATTTTTCTTTAATTAAATATCCCATGACTCACTTCGCAAAGTAAAGTGAAAAATGCATGAAACAACTAAAATTCAATGCATACAAAATTCAACAAAGAGACAAAAGATGGCAGTAGAATCTTATATGGAAAAAATTCAAGACATGCCAAAACATGTGTGTGCAATTTTCCAATGGCTCCATTTTAAGAAAAACGTAAAAAAACTTACACAAAAAACAAGAGACACATACGAATTACTATTATCAAAGAAAAAACACTTTCTTGGAAACAAGATATGCAAGTTTTTTTCTCAACATTTGCAACAAAACATAAAACCACCGTATGCAACCCCAGAACAGATCAGTAGAAACAATCCATTACGACACACAACTATGCTTTTAGAACTTGAAGAAAGGTTGGTGGCACTTCGAATTGCATTTGCACAGATATGGCAACTGGGACACAAGAGGGATCAAATTGGATTATCTGGAACCATTATCAATGTGCCAACCAACATTAACATCATAGAAATAGTATTTCCATGATCATACAATGAAACATGGATAGTTGTTGTTGCATTAAAGAGATGTTTGCAATACACAAATGTGTATCAAAAGGGAAGAGTGCGACCAAATACTATTATGAATGCTCTCAATGAATTGCGCAAAAAAACACTATACAAAATGCGCAATGTAAAATTGAACAAAAAGTGGCATGAGCATTTGTACCCTTTACAAGGATAGGTTCTTGATGATGTTGAGTCTTCATACACTGATGACGACAATGAAATTGAAAATGCACTAGAGATTGAAACAAATAGTTTGATACATGGGTTTATTGAGTCAAGAACTATACATTCTCTCCAAGAAAAATTAATAAAGATTGCACCAGCAGAAGGAAAACAACCCCTAGGAATGTTCCAAGATAAATATGCAGAGGAGATGAACTTCCCCACACTTTTTTTGGGGAGCCACGTGACAAGGCAAGTGAAAAAAGACTCTCATATCAAAAAATCACCCAATGGGAATTGCAAAATTCAAATCGATCATTTTCCTCTCATACAACTAATTTATTTTTCAAAACTGTCAAAATACTAATTGGCCAAGTCTTTTCTACCACATGGATACGAACTCACAAGGGAAAACTACGGGGAAAAACTCTACTAGCAAAAGATTCAAGTACAAACCAAATCTTGAAAAATATTGCGATTAGATATTGGATATATAGATTTCAAAAATATAAGAAATTCACTAGACTATTTGCAATATCTTAAGAAGAATGTTTTTGCAATGATACGACAATTAGAGCCACTGACCTTCTTCGTGACATTCACTAGCACAGAGCAAAATTGGACCCCATTAACAAAAACATTGGAAGAGTTTTACATATCACATTACACAAGGTCAAGCCAAACACAATCTAATTCACCTCCCGACATTGATATTTTCTCTCTAATAAAAAAGGATCTAGTCACTTGTACACGCTATTACAAACATAGAATTAATGCAATGAAAAGATTACTATGTTCAAATGAAACCTTCTTTGGAAAGGTATTGGACTACTTCTTAGTTACAAAATTCCAAAACCGAGGCAATGAACATGATCATTTTATGCTATGGGTTAAAGATGCACTAGTCTATGGAAAACATAACAATGCCACCATTTAACAGTTTGTAGAAAAATATATAACTTGTAATACAAAAAGTTTAGATGGTCAAATAGCCAAATTACATACACATGATCACACTAGACAATGTAGAATCATAAAATGGAAAAAGTGTCGCTTTGGTTTCCTACAACCACCTATGAAAGCAACAACAATACTTGAACCATGTATTGACAAAGAACATTAACACAATATGCATATTGCTAATAAACTATATTTGACTTTGGAGACTTCAAATTATAATTCTTCTGTATCCTTTGAATATTTCTTGGACAACATAAACATGACTGAAGATGAATACATACAAGCAATACAATCTACATTGGTTAGGCCAACATTGTTTTTAAAAAGAAAACCAACTCACATATGGAATAATTCATTTGCAACCCACATTCCGCATTTGTGGAAAGCAAAAATAGATGCACAATTTGTTCTCAATGCATATGCTGCATCAATATACTGTAGCTCCTACATGAAAAAATGTAATAACTCAATGAAAAAAGCATTCAATAAGATACACACAGACCATAGGCAGCATAGTATTAGTGCCATTAATATGTTAACAAAACTTGGCAACGCCTTGCTTAATTTACAACAAATGTCTGCTCAACAGGCCATACACATTGTGCTTTCGCTTCCACTTAACTATAGTTCATGAAAATGTAGATTCATAGACACTTATGCTCTTGAAAATAGCACATTTATTTTAAAGTCTTCCAAATTTCTAAGCAATGAACTAGATGAGTCACAAAATATTTCTTGCAAAACCTTGATTGACCATTACATTGCACATCCTCAAGCATTGACCAATATTTGTTTGGCAAAATTTCACATAATACACAATATAAAAAGGGAAATTAATACGATGAACCAAACCACAAATTATCAGATTTATCAAGTACAATAGGCATGTTGACATTGAAAACTACTACAGGGAGAAACTTCTGCTATATGTTCCTTTCTCTGTTAATGACAACACATTGAAACAAGACTTCACAACATGACAACATGATTTTTCTAACAATCAAAAGACAGTACAACTTAACAAAGCAAAGTATACATACAATGTAAATGAATTGTGGGGTGACATTGACGATGCTATTATTGATGACAACATTGATGATGACAACTATAACAATGAACAAAAAACACAAAAACAAAATTGTAGAGATTGTGAAGAGTACAACTTAAAAGCAGATTTAGACACACTACGACATAATGTGTACACAAAGAAAACAAAAAGACCACTTGAAATAGCTACACATCCACATTTACTTGACAACACAAAATATTACAATGTTCACAGAATGTTGAACATAGAACAACAAGCCATAGTGAAGGACATATTAATGAAAAAACAACAAAAAAACCTTTAGCCATTGCAACTATTCTTGATAGGAGGAGCTGGCATAGGGAAAACCTTTACTGCAAAAGCAATATACCAAGGCCTTCTTTGTATATACAATAACTTGATTGATAATGACCTAGACAAGACAAAGGGCTTGTTACTTGCATAAACAGGAAAAGCAACTTCTAACATAGGAGGTACAACATTGCACTTTGCACTTCTCTTTCCATTAAAAAAATGTACTTACATTCCCTTAAGCTCAGAAAGATTAGATCCATTGGTAAAAAAATATGAAAAATTGCGTATTATTGTCATTGATGAGATCTCCCTAGTTGGAGCAAGATTGCTACATTGCATAGATAAAAGGTTGCGTGAAATAATGCAAACAACTGCTAAACATTTTGGTGGGTTGGAAATTTCTTTTGTGGTGATTTCTACCAAGAAGAACCTATACATGATTGTCTAGTGTTCCAAAGTCCACCAATGGATACAAAGCTAATACCATATGACTTTTGGCAATGAAATGTCAAATGCTACAACTTACAAACAACCATGAGACAAAAAAATCAAATTTTTATCACGATCCTTAATAAAATATGTACAGGTTTCCAGACAGAGACTGACATAGCATACTTGAATAACAAATGCTTATGCTCTCCACCTATAGACCTAGCATTCCCATTCCTTTTTTACAAAAAAAAGGATGTTGATGCACATAACCAAAAGATATTATCTCCTCTGTCTAGACAACTAGTTAGAATACATGCAATTGATGAACATGACAACTCTGTTGAGATAGAAAAATTGCACAAACATACTACAGCTCTAGAAAATAAAATAATGTGAAAAGAAGCCATATTAGTTGAGATCTATGGTGGAAACTATGACATAAAGGATGGGCTTGTCAATGGATCAGATGGGAAATTCAAAGCATATACACAAACTACTATCATAGATATCATTTGGGTTCAATTCAATGATCTTCATATTGGAAAATGTCAAGTTTCAAAATTAACACACGTTAACCAGACATATGTTGACAATGGATGGGTGCCAATTCTTCGAGTTGCGAGACCACTCCAAAAACTAGCTACTACACAGAAGAGAACTATTAGAAAACAATTCCCACTACAACTGGCATGTGCTCGAACAATACATAGAGCAAGAGGGCTCACTATTCATGGTGTTGCAGTTGATCCTTCCGGTGTGCACCAACATGGGTTAACATACACAACTTTGTCTCAAACATCAAGCATTGAAACACTTTTTCTATTAAACCCTCTAACACCAAAGAAATTTAAGGTCAAACCAACAATCATGCAAGAAATGGAATGAGTAGGAATAATTGCTAGTTGGACACTTCAAAATAACATTCATTATAAAGAACATATATCATGTATTACACTATCTACATTGAACACTTGTCATTTCCAATCGCATAAACAAGACATCTTACATGACGACGACTTAATGTCATCAGACATTATATGTCTACAAGAAACCCAATTGAAAACATTGGAAACAGACAATCCACTACCAAACTACAATTACTTTGTAACATACCATGTGCATGGTATAATGACTTGTGTTAGAAAAAACATACACGTCTTGAACACAATACCTTTAACAATTGAAACTGTTGAAGCAATGTTTCTTTCATTTATTGTTAATAGATGAACACATTTCATTTGTAATATTTATGCCAAACCAACAACACTTAAAAATATCATAACAATTATCCAAAATGCAATGACAATTGTTCCTATCCATGGCATCATATTTATTGCAAGTGACTTCAACATCGACATTTCCACATATACAAAAACCATCCATATGTTTAAACAACACATGCAAATACACAACTTGCACTTGTTACTTGAAGAAGTCGACCATTTGTCAAATACCATTATTGATCACATTTGGACAAACAAAAATGCACACACAACTAAAAGTCAAAGGCTAGAATCATATTGGATTGATCATGACATTCTTCTAATTCACATTGATAGCATTGTTTAAACAAGGTATACATTTTCCCACAACTAAACATGAATAGCAATTTTGCTTCACACAATGTGTAATTCTCTACTTAGATCATTGGCTTGCTCAATGTTGAACACTATAAACTCATATGGAAAAATCTGAAATAAACACTTTTTTGCAGGTGACTGCACAACATGAATACCAACAAGGCAACTTCCTCAACTTCAGTTCCTTCAAAACAAGAACTTGTAGCAAAAAAAGAGTAAAGTATCTAGCAAATATCAACAAACTATTTACTTGAAAAATAATCTGTTAAACATTTTTACTTGAGTGGTGGTCTGATTTCCTTCCCTAACTATCACTATTCTCCTTTTGCAAATTCAAAAAACACACCTCCCGGCAAAATAAGTACACCTAGGAGCCAATCAAAGCATAGGTATTAATTCCACATACTACTTGTCTCCAATATAGCTGGCTACTTCTACTAAGTATATTTTGTTATTGTCATTGTTTAACCAATAGCAGCTAGGCAAGATCAAGAAGTTCATTATTTTCACAAGCACCCCATGCAATGCCAAAAAACTTCATGCATCTCATAATTGACTAACAACTTCCTTTCAGTGCATAAATATTACATAAAAATGTTTCTACTTTGTAAATGCCTTGACAACATGTACACGAGTATGTGGGATGTTTCCCGTGGACAACAACAACCAAGAAAATGGTAAAACCATGTCTACTATGCTAAATAAATTAACACTTATACAACAAATTTTTGGCTAAGTCTTTGGCTGACAATCTTGGCTCTCCTTTCTTATATCCACATAGATAGTGTAGAACTAAAAAGCATTGCCTCTTGCAGCCTCAACACCTAGGCCAGTGAAACAAAACAAAGGTAACAATATCAAATACTTCATTTCTAGTAAAATTGGCTTGATTTCATGTTGTATGCTTCTACAACTTATATTTATTTTGATATGACCTTGATCAACATATAGGCTTATTTTGTAGAGATCACTTAACTTAGTTTCCTTTTCCTATTACCGATGACATATTCAATTTTATTTTTTGGTACCCAATGCAAATTTCTTACATTAATTATGTTTAACTTAGTCCCAATCCACAAGAAAATATAAGAACACAGTTATGCATGTCAATTACATCAAGTCAATTGACACTTATATCATATTTTATCAATTCTATGTCTTACACTTATTTTTCTCTTTGTCATACACCATTGCACATTAGCAAGCCAGAGAACACACCCCCTTCAAGATTGGAAACACAAGGCACACACAAAAAATAAAGGCATTCATCTCAAACACTTTATATCTCATGTCTCTTTATTTCAGATCAAGAGAGTTCTCCTTTCTAGTGAGAGTGAGATAAACTACAAATCAGGGCTGACAATACCAACAAAGAACCTACACATAAATAAACTGTAAGTGACAAATAATATGAATTGTGTGCTATAACAGAAGCTCCTAAAAACATGGAAGGATCCTATGAAATGGGGGAAGAAGAAAAAATGGTGGTGTAGGCAATAGCCAACAAACAAAACTTTCAGAAGCAATCAATTAGCAATATTGTCTGTACTTTTTTTGACCATGCAAATTATTACCACATGCTGTGAAGTGTCCTTCACTTTGCTCTTGATTTTCTTTCTCATTAGTTGCATAATTGTCAAGTAAGATGAATCACATAGTTTGATGTACTTGTTTATGTTCTTTCTAAAACAAAAAAGTGGAAACATGAGATAGATATATGTCTGCTTCTAGAAATATATCATTCAATGTCAAATCTCTAGACTGTCTACAATGATTTTCCTCCTGGTCTAATGCTTTGTAAACTAGTCCTCTTGATACACATTACTCATAGTGCAATGTGAGGGTCTTGTGAAGCCTCATTCCTACAAGTTGTCTTGGGTTTAACTATTATCTCTGGAAACTATCCATGGAAAGACATTGATACCCTCCAATCTTGAAACTTTATTTCAAACTACATTTTCCTCATTTGTTTTAGCATATCATTATATGAGTGCATCTTACTTGACTCAAATATCTATTGCTTGGAGCAAGGCTTCTAGGAATCTGATTCATTCTTCCTTAAACCTATGCTTTAGTTTATACAAGTTCAAATCTAGGTCATACCAGAAAGGATTTTATCTCTCTTTCTTAAAGCACACTAACCCCATTTTGTTGTTGGTGACCTTGAAAATCCTTAATGGGTCTATAGAGCCTAAGCATTTACAACATTGGCTTTCAGCTCTTTAAATAATTTTCTTGATGATTATTATTGTGCTCTCCAGGTAAAGTGGGGTGTCTTGAGTTTATCATCAACCCATTTCCTTTGCATATAGAGATGGTCATCTAGAACTTGGTAGAAATCTGCAGATTTCACAAAATCCATAGGAAGATCATGCAAAACATTTTGCAAATGAAGTTAACTTGCAGTAGTAAAAATGTTTCCCTTGCCACCTTCAAATTCATTCTATAATCTGTCAACTGATTTTACACTGTTGTTTGATCCTATGTTGAAAAAAGGGGATCCCTTCTATGAAGTGACTTCCAGATAAAGCCTAGGACAAATATTAATCTAAAAACATGATAGTTATTTATCATCAATAGTGCAATCTAGATTCTCCAAGAATATAAATTATTAAGAGAATACAAAAACAATTGAACATCTAAATGTAATGAGCTATGTATATAAGAAATAAAAATTAATAAGTAAGATTTTTACATTACACAACACATATTTTAGTCAATAACAATGCAAATATTTTATTAATCTCATAATGCCAAAATATAGCAAGTCTTTTTTTATTTGCTTTAATGATATCTTTCTATTTATTACCTTAAAAAGACAAATATGGTGTAAATTTGGCTGGAAAAATTCAAAGTTTGAGAACTATAGCTGATTCCCACTCAGATTTTCTATTAATATTAGATTGGTATATTTCTTTTTAATGATATGAAAACATGCTTTCAATGCATTTGCAGCTTGTCCCCAACATCTAGGAAAACCACCACAATACTAGACCTTTGCAGACAACAAAATGGATCTATATTTGAAGGCGATGTTCTTGTCATATATGGACCTACAACAAACAAAAGCCCTAATGCGCAAAAAAAAAGAAAAAAATGTCCATGTGGACCTTGTGGACTCCAATGGACAAATGACAATAACAATGAACATTAGAAACAATCTAATGGACACATTCCTTCCACGTATCATAGTTGGCTCCAACATTCGAATTAGCAACTTCTCAATAAAAAATAAAACACAATATGAAAGAGGTGATGCAGACTGTTGCATAGTCTTAAGTGCTAAAAGTTCCATAGAAATTGTGCCTCTTGTTTGGAAGTAGCAAAAAATAACTCCTGACTTAACGATTTCTAAAATCATAGAAGTTGATTGCAGTTACTCGGTTGGCTCATTTGGTGAAATTTCCACAAGTTACCATATCAACAAAAGCTAGCTTGAAGTCCATGTCAAGGATGGTGATATGCAAGAAGACTTGGCTACTGTACATTTCTGCTCATCCACATTTTACTTTCTTATTCATACTTAGTTAACATACTTTCACTATGCACTAATAACCTTTTTTTGGCAGGTTGTTATCCTAAACAACAACACTGAAATGTGTGTAGCTTTACAACAGATGTTAAATCCACAACAGACATGCCACTGGTCCTTTTAAAAAATGTTGTACAAGCTGGTCCTAAGGGTACAAATGTCATACACACAACATGTATAGTCCACCTTTTTCCAAGAACTCAATGACCAATGTACAAAATCCCATTTGCAGACACTAGCAAAATCCAATGTCTAGGCAAGCACACAAATTTTATTATTCTAATTTCACACTTGTGTTACACAATACATCTAATTGTTCTACTGCTTTGCACAATTCATAACACCTTCATTTCACTTGCAGGTTATTGGGAAATTAAAGGAAAAAAATGTCCACTTGCCACCCTATGAAATTTGTTGCAGCAGCTGTTATCGCACATTGTTATCTGACCCACCCATTGATGCTAGTTTTGCCTATTGTACACACTGTAATAAAGCCACCTAGCCCTCACATAGCCACAATTTTCTCTGCACATTATATGGCCAAGTGGGCAACATCGATTGTTGTCTATAAGGAAAGTTGCTTCAACAACATTTTCCAAAAATTGCAGAAATAGAATAAGAACAATACAAAGCAGACATTTCACTAGCAGTTTTCTTATTGCGTAGATTCCAAATCCATGGCAAGTTCACATTGGTTGTGAACAATTGTATTGTTTGAATTGTTAAGGACTAGCTGCCTTGTATGATTGAACTTTGCATCATTTACTTCAAATAGCACTCTCAAAAGGGTCAGTGGCTTTTATCACTATTTAAACAACAAAACTTATGTTCTGCTTGATCTTCATGAAGATCTTGGCATGCATAAATATGTCAATTAATTTTGAACTTTAGTTAACAAGAAATTACCAGATACCCTTTTTGCATTACTGTATGTGTATTTTGCAAAAGTAATTTGATAAAAAATCAATGTTCATTAAAGTTTTTTCACAAACTATTAGAGTTTAAACTGTTACTTGTTTATGCTACATGTCATTGTATTTCATAGCTTATGTTTCCCATGCATTCCTTGCTTCCAATTCATGGACCTTTTCTATATTTATTGTGAATATATGTCTACCATAACATTTTCAACTGTTATATCTAACAACAACCTCCCTTCTATTATGTTTTGATGGATCAATATACCCTGTCTTAAAGCTGCTATTTTGGCACAAGAAGGGGCGATGCTGTCAAAAGTTGTGGATTTTGGCTTTACACATGTCAATTACGTTTACTTGAAACTTTAATAAGCCTTTTCAAAATAGGTTAGATTTTTTGTGTATGCTTTTACGTTTTCTATATACAATATTATGCATGCACTGTCTTTATTGCATTACATAGGGTTACATTTCTTTGAGCCATTTCTTATTTCTACCTACAAAGAGCCTGGCTCGTTGATCTAATTTGCTAATTCCATTCCAGCTTTTCCATTTTTTGTCACCACTGTAAACAAGAACCATCCATAGCATGGTAAGCACAATTCAAGGGATATAGATTCCCCTATTGTAATTTCTCTTTCTGGAGTTATGCAGGTTGTTAGTAGATCATCTGAAATGTTTTAATTTAGTAAATTGCTTGGAGATGCAAATACATTTCCTATCACACTATGACCCATTCCATTATTTCATGTCTGATTTTCAAAATTTAAATCTAGAGAAGCTACAATAGTAAAAAGTTCTAAGCATAAATGAAAATGGTAAAGTGGCAATGCTTGGGCTACAATTATCACGAGAGGCTGCTTGCAGACCATGTGTAATGTTTAATGTAAAAATCCACTTGTCCCTCTATAACATCTAAGCACTTTCAGTAGGGCTTCCAAAATATTTGTTCAGAGAGGCGACAACTATACAAGTTCTAAGTATACCCACAAATCATGAAGCAACAATGTTTAGTCTACAACTATTATGCCAGTCTTTGGCAGAAACTATGCTACCTTGCAGCTCTTGTTGAAATAAGTGGATACTCAGGATTTGGTTGGGAAAAGGCCAAGGTGAGATTATCAAGAATTATTTTTCTAATATTCTTAAAAATATGGTTGGATTGGGCTTTACTCTCTAGAAAAATTATTGGTTCTTTCAAATTTAGACCTAGAGGCTCCCCCATTTTTGTCTCTATTTGGAAGGCTTGGGAATTTGCTAGAGAATTTACAAGAGTACATGGTGCTTTATTAATGGTTGAAAAATATCCCCATTCCCTTCAAAACCATTTGGTGAAATCTTGAATTTAATGATAAATATCTTGAGCTCTTTCAAAGGGCATTCTAATAAGTTTTCAATTTCCAAAGTGCTCAATATTTTTTATTACATTTTTTGCTAAATGGTTTACTTTAATATTAGAGCCGCCTCAAGACTAAATTATAATAGTGTATCCTACTTGTGCAAGATGAATTTTTTTTCTTCTTGAAATCATACTTTTATTAAAAAATATATGGTGGGTTTTATCCAAGTTTCAAAATTTTGGTGCCTTAATGCTTTTATTAAAAAAATATTTTGATGACTCTAAGAGATTGACATGTTCTATTTATTCTTTAAGTTCTTTGAATTTATCTATTACATAGACAACATAGTATAAAATTAGCATCAATTTTTATTATAAACAAGCAATCAATTAAGATTTTTTTTTTTTAATATGATAGGTTTGTGACCATCATCACTTATTGGGTAAGCTATCAAACCTTGTTAGGATTCTTAATCTTATTTAAAAGGATTTGAAGATCTATAACTTGACATAATGGCCTAAAATATAACAAGATTAGGAAACATTACACAAATAAAGTTGCATGATCTTAAGGTTATTTTCGCCTAAGCTACCATATTTCTTGTTGTTTTATCCACCTTGGGTAATAATTAAAGCATACTCAAACTCTTAAGAATCGATCTAGTCTCTCTTTCTAATAATATTTTGATCATTGTAATATTTAGGACCATACAAGATAACTGTCCAATATCCACTTGTGCAAAGTTAGTGGCTCATATTGTGCCTCATCTACCTACTTGTGCCTCAACTAATTCAATGTTGAGGAATAGTGTGTCTATTGAAATAAATCCTATAGTTAAATGAGAGAAAGAAAAATACAACACTTTTTTTTAGCCATTTCACCATGGGACTTGAGTTAGCATACAACTTGTGGGAATTGTAATTGGATCTTCTATGTTGCTATGATTTATTTATAAATCTTATGCCACACTTGCATTCCCAAATCATAACCAATGTACCTAAAATATAGAATCATTGGAATGATAGCTATTGTCACATAAAATTTCACCTTGTTGAATATGTTGTTTATAATTCCAATGACACAATGAAACTAACCTCAAGTTGTGGGACCTTGTAGTTGAAGTTATCTCTAGAGAAGGTCAAATTCCTTTCTAATATAGATGCAAGAGTATTGATCAAACCCAACATTGCATAAAACTATAACTAATCATATTTCTACTAATCACCAGGGAAAAGGGGAAGAAAAAATGGATAAAATAAAGGGGTGGTGATACACCTAGATTAAAATGTAGTTCTTCTTACCAAATATTGCACAATGAATAAATAAAATTTACCAAACTTCACACAACCAAAAGGACACCAAAATGAATAGAGATAACTTAAATCAACACTTGTAGTAAATTAACATAAGATACAGACTTCAAAAAGATGATAAACCTTCATACATGCATAGAGATAATGCAATCTACATAAGATGCAATAATATAGTGGAGATAAAAATATTAAATCTTATTAATACATACGTATAGGCCAATTATAGTAGTAGAGAAGCATAAAAATATGCAAGACTCTAGATAGAAAAAAGAAGAACCCCTTTACAATGAGGCTTAATTTCCTTTTATCCATCTATAGGCATCAAGAGAGAGATAAGGCACATGATGGGAAAAAAATTCTAGCCATGACCCAAAAAATCATGTATAGACTTGTGTCCAATCAAAACTAGTCCAGGTGACCAAGTAGATGAGACATGACATCTTTGAGCCTCCACCACATACCATCATTGATGAATTCTAAGTTTGAGTGTTGGAAGAATGAAGATCACCCAAAAAATCAATGATCTAGGTATGGAACTTTGACAAAAGGAGCACTTACAGCTAATAAATACGGTATGGTTAGCGTTCTTCTCCTAGATCCACATTCAAATTCATTAAATTCCATTTTTGTAGCCTTAGAAGCTGAGATTGGATGTTTGAGAAGAGTCACTAAGCATTAATGGTTTTTTTGGGTCAAAAACATGCCTCTTGAGAGTATCGTCAGAGTTTTAGACCTGAACTTACCATTGAACTAATGATTAAAGCATTAAATTGTTTGTAACCTAAAAATATTACCTTTTTGAGGCATTGACTATCGTTCCCACTAGGAGATGCTTGTTGGAAAGTTAGGGAGAAGAGCACCCTTGATCCTTAAATCCCAAAGAGAACCTTTTTTAGACATCAAGCATCAAGAATGATGCTTAACACATGATTAAAAAGGAAAGAGCTTAAGGAGAAAACACAAATGTTCAAAATTGATGAAAAATATTAGTGTAGGTTTTTTTATTTTCCTTATGTTAGGGGGTATTTATTTTTCCTACACATATTATTTAAGCTTGCTTAGGTTTATTAGATGTGGTAATGAGGACACGTGGAAAAATACAACTACATGTGTCACTCTCTCCCCCCACATGGGTAGTTGAGTCACACATCCTCTTTTGGCTTGTTGTGCCACTTCTCATAACCACTATTCTATTTTTACCTAAGTAGGTTATGTGGTAGTTGGGTTTCTCACCCTCTTCTGGCCTTATTGCCATCTCTCTCATGTCTTCACTTGAGGAGGTTATGCCACATGTTTGTCATTTACCAAGTAGGTGATAACCTCCCACCTTTTATGGGTAGTAGGAGTTAATGCACCTCTTGGATGTATTTTCCCTTATTCTTATATATATTGACCACTCTCCTCTCACCTTCACTAGTTCAACTAGTTCAGTGATTGTTCGGACAAGAGTATTCTTAAAATTCTCTTGCTTTGTCTCCATTGTTCTCTCATTTTAGATTTTCTCTTCATTTCACTATTCTGGTCTTTGATCATTTGTTGATTGGAGTTGTATGTGATCTACGACTAACATTGGATCTTGGCTCGATTCTCACTTCTCAAAGAATCTAACATGGTATCATAGCTTGTTTTTTTAGTTTAGTTCACTTTTATTATCTAATTTCTTAGAGAGATTTGAGACTAATCTAGAACTAGCATTTTCCTCTAACGTGAATAGTTTAAAGGAAAAATAAGCATTTGTATAATCTATGTTGCATATTTGGTTCTTGTGAGATCTGGGTGATTACAACTTTTTGTTAATCCTGGAGGTGTTTTCAACATTTCCATAGCGTCCAGAAGGCCTGAGAAAGTCAATATTATCTTTCATTTCACCGAAATCGAAGATCGAAGGAGCCAATTGCAAAATAGGGGTTAAAGTGTGGTTCTTGGAGGTAGATGTCAAATCGGAGCACTTTCAGCCCAAATGGACCTTGCCATCGCACTTAGAAGGCCCAAGAACCTAACGATTGACTACCCATTTTTCGAAATCGGTGAAAGTCATTTCTGAGGAATTTTTTTTTACTCCAGGTCATACTACCCTTGTAGTGCCATACCGTATGGAATTTCTTTTTTCAAAAAATATAATATTTTATTTTGCTGGAAACTTTTTGAAATTTTTTTAGGCAATTGGAATTTTTTAAAAAAAAATTGATTAAAAAAAAGAGCAAAAAAACTGTAGAGCACGCCTACACAGACCCATGTAGGGTACCTGCATCGGCAGAGTACATGCAAGGTACAAGGCTCCCACCATAGCACCACATGGCATGGGAAGACAACCCCACCACCCATGGTCCCTCCAACTAGCATGACGACCGGTAAAAATAAAACCCGACGAAATTCTCAATGTTTTAAAAAAATCCGACAAATATTTTATTAAAACTGACAATTAAAAAAAGTGTAGGGAATATTCCTGTATTCACTAGAGATTCCATAGTTGGTCGATAAATGTTCCAACTAGCATATTTTGACGTTGATCAAAGAATATTCTGGCAACATCAACATATTTCATTTGGAAGGAATATTCTTTTTTGACGGTCTGTATACCCATCAATTTTAATGCAATGTTTTGCTGACATCAACATTGCATCAACATGACATCAATGACTCCTTAAGAAAATTTAGCCCCCCTCTTTATTGCACTTTTGGTTTTGAAGGTCAACTTCGCGAGGCTCGTTCTCAGCCTAAAGGCCTTTTCAAGTGCAATTTTTTCCTATTTTGGGGTAAAATTTCATGCTCTACATAGTGGTGAAGTTGGTTTTCTGATTTTATGCTCTAGGTTTTCAGAAATTGAAGATTCTCTCAGAATTTGTTGCGCAGTTCTCATTTTGAGACCTTCTGGGAGCCATAACTTGTGCAAACATACTCTATTTTTGGTGTTGTTTTTTTTCAGAATTCATATTTTTCTGTGTACTTTACATTGGTGCTCTCAATTTGATCTCATATTGTACTTGAATTGTAGTTTCAACTTCTTGGCTGTTTTGGTCCCTATAAGAGTTTGAAAGATCTAATTTTTTGCATTGTAATTTATGGGGGGGGTCATTTCAAAAACTAGTGAAAGGGGGAGTGTCTAGTGTTCTTCTTTTTAGCACTTTTCATTCTGCTTTGCAATCTTCTTTTCTACAATCATGGATGCATATACACTTCCAGTTTTAACTCCATATAACTATTTTGAATGGAAATCTAAGATGATAATATATATGAAAAGACATGGATATCATCATGTTATAATGGGACTTCAAACTAAACCTAAAGATGATGCAAAAAATATTAAATGGTTCAACAAATGTGATAAAGCCTTTGGTACTCTGTGCATGTTAGTCTCTCTTGACCTTCTCTTTCATATTGAGTCTGCTAAAAGACCAAATGATGTGTGGACTAAATTGGAAAGCCTCTTTGGTAATTAGGATGAGTTAAGGGATCATCAATTAGAGAATGAACTCATAGGGTTAAGTCCTAGCAGTTTTGACACTATACAGGACTTATTCACAAAATTGAAGGCCATTAAATTGTAGTTAGAACAGTGTGGAATCAAGAAGGATGATAAAAAATTGATCTTGAGTATTCTTTCTAAGCTTGGTCCTAACTATTATGTATTTGTTTCTACATTCTATGCTACAAAATGTTCCCTAGGTTCAACCTACAAAATGCCTTCTTTAGATGAATTTGTCACAGAGCTCACTAGGGAACAAGAAAAATTGTTTCTAATGGGTACAATTAATCCCTCTAAGTCACATGCCTTAGCTATCAATTAGGGCACAAAGGAACATAAAGGGCCTAGCAAGAAGGATAAGAAACAAAAGAACTAGCTCGGAGAGAAGAAGAAAGATAAAAAATCTATTGCTTCAAAAGTAGATAATCAGACCTCTTCATCAAAAGGTGATCAACCTAAGAAGGAGAAGGTAAAGTGTTCTTATTGTAAGAGTCCTAGTCGTGATGAACATAAGTGTTTAAAGAAACAAATAGATCACCTTTCACATCTTCTAGAAAAGAACAATATCAAGGTGCCTGATTTAGTCAAATAGAGTTCATCAGAAGGGTCTTCTAAGGACACATAAAAAATTAAGGGGAAAGGAAAGGGAAATCCCTATTTGTTGTTTCACAACCAAATTCTTGGATCATTTACTTGGGTGCTTCACAACACATGGCCGCATCAGAGGATAATTTTACCTCTTTGGAGTAATGTTCTATTCCTACCATATTAATGGGTGATGACACTCTTATTGAAGTGCATGGGAGAGGGTTTGTTGATGTGGGTGAAGGGACATTTGAATATGTTCTTTGTGTTCCATATTTGTCAACTAATATCCTATCTATTTATTAGATCACTCACATTGGTTCTGGCAAGCGAGTTGAGTTCACTCTAGATACAGTGGTAATCAGTGAAATACATAATGGGTCTACAGTTGCCATGGGAAAAGTAGATCACCAATCTAGACTATATCAATTTTCTCACTTTGTTCCTGAATCTCCTTCGACAACCTTACTCACTCATGCAAATGAGGTGAGTTGTTTATGGAATCAACGGTTTGGCCACTTGAACTACCATTACTTGCAACAACACAGTTAGCAGGATATGGTTACAGGGTTGCCTTCTAATTGATTTTTTGATGGTTTTTTCCAAGGATGCATTCTTAGTAAGAATCTTGAGAAGAAATATGATAAAGGAAAAGCATGGAGGGCTACACAACTATTAGAGTTGGTACACAATGACTTGGTAGGACCATTTCCACAACCATCTTTCAGCAGGGCTAGATATGTCTTGATATTTATTGATGACTTTTCTAGATACACTTGGGTTTACTTTCTCAAAAAAAAAGTATGAGGTCTTTGAGCACTTTTAGGATTTCAAAGCTTTTGCAGAGAAATAATCTTGGAAGTTTATCACGATTCTGTGTACAGATAATGGGGGTGAATATGTTAATAATCAATTTGAACAGTTTTGTGCTTTAGAAGGTATCAACATGCATCACACAATTTCATACAACCCTTAATAGAATGGTGTCATAGAACACAAGAATAGGTCCTTAAAAGAGATAGCTAATTGTATGATTCACTCCAAATCTTTGGCAGCTCAATATTGGGTAGAAGCCATCAAATGTGTGTGTTACATCCAAAACAGAGTTCCACACAAAGTTGTGAAGGGGGTAACTCCTTTTCAAACTTGGACTGGTTGGAAACCCATAATTAAGCACTTTAGAGTGTTTGTATCTCTTGCATGGGCCCCATTCTAGCAGAGAAACGCAAGGCTATGGATCCACAAAGAAATCCTTGCATATTTGTTTGGTATCCAAATGATTTCAAATGCTATAGGCTTCTCCATCCTACCACTCATGAGTTGTTCATTGAGAGGAGTGTTTTTTTTTAGGAGAGCCCTTCGAGTTCTTCTCTTACAACTTCTCCCTCCACTATCAGATTGGAGCCTGTGCATCATGATGATAGTTCGTCAGAGGATCTTAATCCCCCTAATCTTGATGAGGAGTCTTCTTCCTCCACTTTAGATGATGACAATGATGATGTGGATTCACATTCTTCTCCTAGTCATCATTCAGAGGGTGATGATTCTCCTCTAGACTCTCCATCCCTTGCACCTCTTTGGGCTCATCAAACATTGGAATCAACAGGTGATTGGGTTGGTGATCCATCAGATACTAAAAGAACCAAGTCACAGCTTCAACAGGCTCCTCATCTCTTCTTTGCTTCAGCTTCTGATCCATAGTCTTTTCGAGAAACTTTAGTTCCTAAGTGGGATGCTGCAATGTAGGAAGAGTTCAATTACTTAGAGAGGAATCACAAATGGGATCTAGTCCCTCTTCCTTAAAGGAAGGAAACTTGTTCAATGCAAGTGGATCTATCAAAAAAAATTTGTAGCAGATACATTGGTTGATAAGCATAAGGCTCGCTTGGTTGCAAAAGGATTCTCCTAGGTTCCCGGGATTGACTACTTTGAGACTTTTACACTAGTTTCTAAGATGAATTCCATCCAACTTTTTTTTTCTATAGCTCCAACCCATCATTGGGAAGTTCATTAGATGGATGTGAAGAGTTCCTTTCTTCATGGTGACCTTCAGGAGGAAATCTACATGGAGTAGCCATAGGGGTTCATCCAGGATCCTACACTTGTGTGTCATCTTTTAAAGTCTCTCTATGACCTTAAACAAGCTCCTTGAGCTTAGTCTGCCAAGATGGAATCCTTCCTCCTGAAAGTTGGGTTCACTCGATGCCATTCTAATTTGAATGTCTACATTCTGTAGTAGGATGACACTCTCACATTTCTGGTTCTATATGTCGATGACTTTTGATCACTGGGAGTCACTCATCCACCATCAAGGCGGTGAAAATTTCTCTACATGATAGATTTTTTATGTTAGACTTGGGTCTTTTGCATTATTTCTTGGGGATTAAGATCACTTAGTCATCTTCGGGAATCTTCCTTGGAAAACCCAAGTATGCACTTGACATGCTCTCCAGATTTCACATGGTTGACTATAAGCTTGCACCAACTCCATTTCTATCAGGGGTCAAAGTTGAGGCTAAGTGTTCCTCACCTTTGGTTGATGGTCCTTTATACTAACAACTTGTTGGGAGCCTCATTCAATTAACTCATACGAGACCCAACATTTCATATGTTGTGGGCATGATCTCTAGATTCATGCAGGAGCCACATGAGTTACATTGGAAAGTAGCTAAATAGATCCTCCGCTGCATTAAGGGTACTCACAGTTATGGGATTCACTATGCATCAGGCATGGATATTGACTTGGTGGGACATACAAATTTAGATTAGGCAGGAAATTCTTAGGATTGCAAGTCTACTTCTAGGTATTGCTTCTCTCCTGGTTTTGGTCTAATTTGTTGGTCGAGCAAGAAGTAGTCTACAATTGCTCTTTCATCTACAAAGGTTGAGTATCGAGCGGCAGTTAATGCCACCACTGAGGCTATTTGGCTTTAGAATATTCTCATTGAGTTTGGCATTCCATTCAAAAATCCTACAATCATCTTTTGTGATAATCAGAGTGTTATATAGATCTCAAGGAACCCAGTTCATCACCAGAGGACAAAACACATTGAGATACCTATGCACTACATTCAGGAGCTTATTCAGGAAGGCATCATTGATCTTAAGTATTGTTCTACATCAGAGCAGATGACATACATCTTCACCAAACCCTTCACAGAAAGCAAGTTCCTTCATCTGTGAGCTTTTCTTGGGGTGTGACAAGTGTCTACTTCAAGAGGGGCTTCTTAGTCCTTTCTACTCTCTCTACTTTGGGGGGGTATTTTATCTCTCTTAGGGGGGGGTGGCTATTTCTCTTATGGGGGGGGTCTTTATGTACATGGGTACCTACCATGGCCTCATTTGTTGGGACCCATGTTTTCACCCACCTAAGCTATGCTTAAGGGGGGGTGTTAGTGTAGGATTTTTCATTTTCTTTATGTTAGGGGGTATTTCTTTTTCCTACACATATTATTTAAGCTTGCTTAGGTTTATTAGATGTGGTAATATGAAGACACATGTAAAAATATAATAGCTATATGTGTCACTCTCTTCCCCCACATGGGTAAATGAGTTACACATCCTCTTTTGGCTTGTTGTGCCACCTCTCATAACCACTATTCTATTTATACCTGAGTAGGTTATGGGGTAGTTGGGTTTCTCACTCTCTTTTGGCTTTATGTGCCATCTCTCTCCTGTCTTCACTTGAGGAGGTTATTCCACATGTTTTTCATTTACCAAGTAGGTGATGACCTCCCACCTTTTATGGGTAGGAGGAGTTAATGCACCTCTTGAATGTATTTTCCCTTATTCTTCTATATATTGAGCACTTTCCTCTCATCTTCACTAGTTTGGTTAGTTTGGTGATTGTTTGATGAGAGTCATGAGAGTATTCTCAAAATTATCTTGCTTTGTCTCCATTGTTCTCTCATTTTAGATTTTCTCTTCATTCCTCTATTTTGGTCTTTGATCATTTTCTCATTGGAGTTGTATGTGATCTTCAACCAACATCGGATCTTAGCTCAATTCTCACTTCTCGAAGAATCTAATAAAAAGAGATTTTGGAAAATTGCAAAGGGAACATTTCAAGAATCAAGCTTTCGAGGAACACTTAATACTTGTCAAAAAAAGGAGAGGGAAAGGGGAAAGATCGATGGTCAAAACTTGACAAATTAAATACTTAGGCATCTTTTAGGTTCAAATGTCATGGTTTTGGGGATCAAGAAGATGGAGGGATGCATGATGAAAATGGGATGGGAACCAAGAAAATATCAACTCAAACATCGATAATGCCAAAACTCAATGCTTCACTTCCCTTTCCCTCTATTTATTGGAATTCATGAATCCCTTATTAGTGAGAAGTCAAGTTCTAAGAACCTCCAACAGAGCCAATGGTGGTTCTTAGAACCACCTAAAAATTCGATGCTAAACTTTGTTTTACTTTCCTTTCTTCTTCCTCTTTGATGAATGATATGTTATGTGAAACTTGTTGACACATAATGAGGTTTTGAGAACCTCATTGGTAGCTAATTAAGGTTTTGAAAAATTTGGGAGATGTCAAAATTGAACCTTTACTTAATTAGCCATGCTAACATTTGAAGAACATCAACATTTTATTGGAGAAACAAGAAGTTCTATGAACCCACTTCATAGTTGATGATGGTTCTCAAAACCACCAAAATTCACGATGAAAAAATTAGCTACTTTTCCTTTGATTTTGTCACTTTTTGAACTTTTTCTTCAACTTTACCACTTCTTTAATCAATGATCGGACCTCCACATGGAACTTAAAACCTAATAAGAGGTTAGAGAGGTTCTAGAAACATTTTTTGGAGCTGACCATAGTGTAAAGAACCTTTGTTAGCATCAACAGTGGTTCACCAAACCACATGAAACTTTGATTGGCCATAACTCAGCCAATTTTGATCCAAACATCATTAAACTTGCAATCTTGGATACCCAATTGGGCTTAGTTTGAAACTAAGACTCTTAGCCAAATATTGGAATTTTTTGTAGCTTGGTTTTTGACTAAGGAAAGTCAAGGGAAAAAAACAATGTGGTTTATGTAAAATATCTTAGGTCAAACATAATTGATGAACCACCAAGGGGCACAAAAAATGCCAACACTAGCCTACAACTAAATGAGCAATGCAATAATGTAAAGAATCATGGATATCATTAAATCATGGGGATTGGTCATACTTTGAACATGAAGTGATAACTTAAAAGGTCCATAGAAACCTTCAAAATCTAGTTAGAAAAGCAATACAACCAAAATCACATGGGTATATTGTAAAGCTTGATCACTTAGGATTTCATCGAATGGTCTATAAAATGGAGCCATGAGAATTAGTAGATACTATAGATTGGGTAAATAAATAATCCCAATAATAATTGTTCAATAGATTAGTGTGTTTATGCATAGTACAAGTATAACACGTTTTTTCTTCTTTTAAAAGTTAAAAATATTTAAAAATACTAATTCAAAGTAGTCATTGAAAATAAGTATAGTGAAGGAATAAGATTTGAAACTAAAAAAAAAATTGACAATAGAGAGTAAAAAATAGAAATGTTGTGATTATTATAAAAGATACCTAGTCAAATTTGCAACTTATTAATGGTATAAAAGGAATGTACTTGCAACATTTGATCAAATTTTAGGAATACGTAGACCATACATAAATTGCTATCATGAAATAATTAAAATAAAAATCTTGAGTTTGATTTTGACCTTGATAAACACGTGTAACAAGAATTTATGAACAATAAAAACATTGTCTATAACTTAAGAAATTAGGTTAGAGTATAATCAAGAAAAGATATCTAAGTTGAGACCACCTATAAAGATGAATATATGAAGCATTATTCTGGACTAAACTAGGAATCCCATGGATAAGGAGTTTAAAATCAATCCTTTTAACATATAGGACTCCAAAAAGTCTCTAAAATAGTGATGCAGAGGAAGGAAAAGATTCAACAAAACTTGACTAAGATAAGGCATTCCCTCAAGGACTTCACAAGTAGTAGCAAAAAGGGGCATCTTAGTACACCTTGTCACAAATGATGACTTGGTTCTTAGAGCATTCATATGAAGGAAAACATGCCAATGCAAGGTGGGACAACACCAAAAACATGGGAAAACATTGTTCCACCATGTACATTCAACCTATCTCAAGAAAAGG
Source organism: Sequoia sempervirens (assembly GCA_007258455.2). NCBI lineage: Eukaryota > Viridiplantae > Streptophyta > Pinopsida > Cupressales > Cupressaceae > Sequoia > Sequoia sempervirens. The sequence goes on from VDFB02281492.1 coordinate 528,221,875, forward strand.
ACACAAACTTGCCGCCACAGGTTTGAATCAACATTGAACCAATTTGAGGCTTGAGCCCACTTGCTTTGGGTAGAGTAGAAGGTTAGAGAAAAAATATTAAAGGACCCTAAGGACCATGAGAAACTAATATGTGATGAATCACAATGAAAGCTATCATGAGATTTACAACTTTGTAAAGTTAACCTAAGACAACAAAATTTTCCCTCTTGGGACAGACAAGTCAATTTGTCACCTAAATGCCTAAGAAACTCAAAGAAACTCTTGGAATAGGTTTGTAAGACCTTCATACATCTCCTTCATGCCTTTCCCAATCACAAAGCCAAACCATCTTGGTTTTGAAAACTTGTAACTATTCTTCTCCATTGTTATGGTTTGACACATACTAATATCAGACCTATTTTCCATCAATTCAACATGTACAAACCTCCAATCTAGCTCCTGCAAACTTGGCATATGGTAGTATACATAAATAGAGGTTTTTCCACCCATTTTGGTGGGTTTTTCATGGTGGAAAAATCAAACTACATCTTTTATTCTCCTCTCAGGTTACCCTAGCTATGGTTTTAGCAGATTTTAGTAAAAATGCAATAACTAGCTCAATACTCAATGAAAATGGATGCAAAAAGAAGAAAAATATAGAAGATTTACAAGGATACACTATCTAGCCAGTTTCCAATCAATTCATAAGCCGTAAAAGCCATACAAAGAGACAAAATAGGCTGCAACCTTAGAAATCATAGGAAAAGATTAATTTTTCATTACCAAAACTCAAGAAAACCTTTCTAACTGTTGCATTCAACCTTCTTGGGTATCTTTTTACATCACCAACCAATCAAAACTGGATAGGAACCATTTTCTTGATTACATGTAACAGTTACTTGATATGACACTTTCTAAAAGTTGCATGACATCTTTTTTTGCACATTTGGCAAATTTTTGCAACTTTAAATCAACAACCCTCTAAGCACACTAAAGTGGATTACATGATTTCACATGGTCATGAATGACCTTAGGAAACTCCTAAACACACCAAACAACCTAAAACCAAAATTACACAAAATATGCAAAATAAGGTCTTGGTGACCCTGCATCAAATAGGACATGAAGATCAATTATTTAATTATCCATTTTAATTAGGACCATTTACATACAAAACCCTAAAGTCATTTGTACATATTGAAATTTAAAAATCAATCCTAAGAAATTAGGTGACATTCTCATAGGAATTATTTGCAAATTTAAAGGGTCACAATAGGACTTAAATGCTCAAACAAATAAAGTGATTTGAAAAATGTAGCCCCTTTGAAATATGCTAAACAAATAAAGTAATTATCTTATTCAATGGTTAAAGGAACAAGTTAGATTCTAATAGGACACCAAAAATATGATAAAAATCATATAAAATTTAAAGTAGGATATCCAATTTTTGATTAACAGGTGTATTGTGGAGGCCATAATAAGTAGGAAAAATAAAAAAAAAGTATGTTACAAAAATATCAAGATTTCATATGGATGTCCTTATTTATTTATGAAAAAATATTTTTGACATATATGTAAAGATAAATTCATTATGATAAAGTATAGGTTTTATGTCTTATTTATATTTTTCTTTTTAGCATAAAAAATAGGTGGGATTCAAAAATACTTCCCAAGGGTTGCCTTATAGGTAAATTAACCTTCCCCTTGACTTAAAAAATTTTGGGAGGTTTTGTTGTACGTGAATTTCAAACATAAAGAATAGACCTTACTAGAACACATCTAGGAATTTTAGAGATTTGGTACACTAAGAGGTAGATATCGTATCATTGAATCTTAAAAGGTCCTTTATGTATAACTTGTTTTAGTTGGTAACTACTCCTTTTCCTAATCCTCTAAGAACATAGGTAAGTGAAAATGAAATTATTCATTGATTTATTCCTTTAGAAATGATAAAGAAAAACCTAAATAAAAGGTCTAGGCCAAAATAATTAACTCCTAAAATAGTTGTCATGGACCATCATCTTAGATTGTGACATTGGTTAAGGGCACAAAAACATCTTTTCCTTGACTAATGATATTAGATAAGAAGGATGATAGGACAAACAAAAAATGTTAAGATGATGATGTTATAAAAATAAAAATAAACACAATAATAAATAAAATAGAAGTGACAAAGAATAGCTCAAAAAGATAATCAAGATTAAAAATTAACTATGAAGATGTTGGGAAACAAGTCTATAACAAACAAGAGAACATCAAAAGAAAAGATAACTTAATAACATAAATGAACAACACACCACTTGACAAGTAGTTAAATCCCACCTCTCCATTCCCATTCTAATTTGAAAGGTTAATACACCCACACATCTAAACAAACAAGCATAATTAACTAGCAATCACACCTTGGTGTGCAATGGGTACGCCAGAGAGGTGTGGAAGGTAAATTAAAGAAATTTTTTGATCTTTTTTTGGCATATTGTGTAGTATATGAGGTCAATTGGTAGGCTATTTAACAAATGATATTGTTTGTTCAACAAAGGTTTCAATGGAGAAGTGATAGCTTCAAATAAACTATGCATTCTTATAGGAATCCAAAAACTTTGCAATAAAGAACAAAGAGTTAGAGGCAGAAATGAATATAAATTAAATAAATAATATAATATAATATAATATAATATAATATTGAAAGATAATATAAAATATAATATATAATAATAATGTAATATATATATAATAATAAATATATAAATATATTATAAATGATTTAATTTGTATTATATTATATATATATATATTATATATTAATTACATAGAAGTATACTCTATAAAAATATACTAATTATTAACTATAATAATTTTAGATTATATATAAATTAATATGTTTATTTAATTTGTAGTATATAAAATATATTAATTATAATAAAAATATATTAATTTATGTTAATTTGATTTGTTCTATATAATATTGTAATAATAAATTTAATTATATTAGATATAATTTTATTTGTATTGTACAAAATATATATTATATATTATAAATTGTATTATATTTATATTTTAATTTTTTTGTATTATATTATAATATATTAATTACTAATCTTATTAATTTAATAGTTGTATGTAATAATTTTTATTATAAAATATACTTTATATATATAATATATTATTAAAAAATATAATTAATAAAATTCTTCTAATAATAGTTAAATTATATGTAATTTAACTATATATAACAATAGTTATATGATATTTTATATTATATAATTATATATTTTTAATAATTTATATAATAATAATTATAGTAAATTTTTATTTTTATTTAATAATTGTTATTATAGAACAATAATAAATATAATGTAATTTCTATTATATACAATACATATTATATATTTTTTGGTAGGTAAATACATATAATATATTAATTATAACACAAATTATAGAATATTTATATATATTACATATTAATTATATATTGTATTATATTTATATTATAATTTTTTTGGTATGTAAGCTTAGGTTATATTGATGCAAAAAACTGTTATAGTATGTTTGCATTGCAAGAAACCCCCAAAAACTTAGACATAAATGTCTAAGAACAACCATCACCCTAGTCCACCTATATCATATTGCAAAATTGCAAACCAAAACAATAAGTTGAGATACACAAACCCTTGCTACACACCTATTAACCCAAACTATAAACCAAGCAGAATGCTGCACTAGGCTAAATACCAAACTATAAGCCAAAATTCACAAACCCTTGCTACTGACCTAATATTTACCCATACATTCCTATCAGACTATAATAGTCGAACATACCACAACCATGGAGCTTACATGAAGCCATTTGCTTTGGCGAAAGCCTCAAACTACACAACCCATTCGAAGTCCGCCACAGGCTCCAACTATAATGCCTTCTTAAGATAGTTTGTCTTGTAGGCCACCAATTGTCTATGTCGAAACAAAGTCATGCATTTTAAATCAAGTAACAGAGGGTAATATTTGATGACTTCACCAAGGACCTTCATCAAAGCCATGTCTGAAGGATGCATGGCACTAGAGCTGGGAATCACTGCCTGAAGAATCTCCTCGAAACCTCCTAGCAAGTCCTCCTTAAAGACCTTGCACACCAAGGCCTTCACCACCGCTTTAGCCATGCAAATGTCAAGCAACAAAGCCAAAAACCTTGAGACAGTGTGAGTGTTTACACAAAAAATCTTGCAATTCGACAAGTGCCCTTTCCCTAACACCAATTTCACCATGACCATGGTGAGGTGATTTGTAATTAGAGGTTTACAAAATAGCTTGCAAATTAATCTTAATTACAATTTTCCCTGATCGCAACAGAATTGTGTGATTATGTTGTTTAATCGTTGAAATTGCAAAATAAGTTCACATTTATATAACTAATTACTGATTATTGAAATGTTGTAATTAGAACTCAAATAGAGAATTGAAAAATAAACTGAAATGAAATTAGGGAGAATATAAGATAGGGGATAGAAAAAGAATGAGACAAATGATAGAAAGATCAGACGCAAGTTGATAATGGAGTCCGGGTCCGCTTCTCAATGTTGGACCACTTTCATTAATAACACCATCTCCGGGTCCGCTTCTCAATGTTGGACCACTACATCTCCGGGTCCGCTTCTCAATGTTGGACCACTTTCATTAATATTGCCAAGCACTTGAAAATGCCTTCTTACAATATCAAGCTTCAAGAACTTGCATAAAATTCCTCACAATCTCTCTCACTATTACATTTTTTGGTGTATAATAACACCTTGTAATTCTTCTCTTCCAAAATTCTCACTGGAATTATTTCTCCAAGTAGACTTGTTTAATTCCCAAACCAAAACATCCCCTTTATATACCAATTTATTTGATAATATGGGCTAAAACCATATTATTTTGCAAATATACCCACATCTCCTTTACAAAGTAAAAATATTTTCAAACTCCCCCCTTTACAATAAAATCTCCATAATAATCTCCTTAATATTTTCCCCGGATGACCCTTATAATTTCTTGGAAGCCTAAAAAAATTCCCATATTTGCAAAATAATCTTCAAATCCCCTTAAAATGTTTCTAATAATCTTTAAATATTATTTACATTTTATTCAAGCCCCTCTTATTAACATTATTCGGGTTGGGAATTCTAAAAAAGGGTTTAAGTTAAAATTTAAAGAGATTACCTCTTTAATTATAGGGGGTTTTGTTTTAAATTTGGAGATTTTAGCTTTAAAGTAATCTTTGAAGAAGACCCGACTCCAAATTACATATCGAAGAGCATATGTTCCAGCGGCTAAGGTGGAGTATTTGTTGGCCAAAGATCGGCGGTTCAAACTTCCTTTCCCTTAATTTCGACTTTATCCTCTTTTAATAATTTATGAAAGCAAACCGCCCACAATATTTAGACACAGGGGGAGCATGTGGTGTAATGGTGTGAGGATTTATAACAGTTGGGTGGTCACGAGTTCAACCTCCCAAATAGCCAAATTTTGTTGAATAGAACAACTTGCAGGAGAATAAACTGGGTGCCACGTGGCAGCCTATGAATGGACCACGCGGTACAATTTAATTAGTTGTCTTCTGCCACGTGTTAAAAACATGATTGGCCATCCTTGCCACGTGTCAAAATGTTGTTGGTTGGAGAAGTGCCACGTGTCAACATATTGTTGGTCCACGTCATCCTCTGCCACGTCATCAAAGTCAGCGAGAGTCAAACTTTTGACTAGCCGTAACTGAGCACTACGACTTAGTGTCATTTTTGTTTTGTTTTGAGACAATCATTTTTTTGCCTTTTTGAATGCCGAATTCCCTTGTTTGATCGGGCCTTTGACTGTGTATAACTTCTGCATATGGACTCCTTTTGAGCCAGTTCAAGTTGCGTCAGGACCGTGTTAGCGAGCTTTGTGTGATGATGTTGTTTTCATGAGATTTTGAGACTATGAAATTTTCAATTTTATTAGATCCACCTGGATCATGAGGTGGTCAATGTTGAGCATAATGCATTTCAGCCGTTGATTAGAGACCTCGTAGAATGCAAGTTGCCTAACCTTGCAAACCAAATGTATTGGTGTGTCCACGTTGAGACACATGAGCGATTCTGTAGGCATATGGACAATGAATTTCGACCTCTCCACCATTGCAACCACCTAACCCAGAACTGCGAAATATGGAAAAACTGATAATGCTACATCGATGCCACCTTTTGTTAATTAATAATGCAAGATTAACCTAAATCTTGCCCACTCTTATTACGCTATACAAAGTTAATTTATGAAAGCAAACCGCCCACAATATTTAGACACAGGTGGAGCATGTGGTGTAATGGTGTGAGGATTTATAACAGTTGGATGGTCACAAGTTCAACCTCCCAAATAGCCAAATTTTGTTGAACATAACAACTTGCAGGAGAATAAACCGGGTGCCACGTGGCAGCCTATGAATGGACCACGTGGTACAATTTAATTAGTTGTCTTCTGCCACATGTTAAAAACATGATTGGCCATCCTTGCCACGTGTCAAAATATTGTTGGTTGGAGAAGTGCCACGTGTCAACATATTGTTGGTCCACGTCATCCTCTGCCACGCCATCAAAGTCAGCGAGAGTCAAACTTTTGACTAGCCGTAACTGAGCACTACGACTTAGTGTCATTTTTGTTTTGTTTTGAGACGATCATTTTTTTGCCTTTTTGAACGCCTAATTCCCTTGTTTGATCGGGCCTTTGACTGTGTATAACTTCTGCATATGGACTCCTTTTGAGCCAGTTCAAGTTGCGTCAGGACCGTGTCGTCGAGCTTTGTGTGATGATGCTATTTTCATGAGATTTTGAGACTGAAATTTTCAATTTTATTGGATCCACCTGGATCATGAGGTGGTCAATGTTGAGCATAATGCATTTCAGCCGTTGATTAGAGACCTCGTAGAATGCAAGTTGCCTAACCTTGCAATCCAAATGTATTAGTGTGTCCACGTTGAGACACATGAGCGATTCTGTAAGCATATGGACAATGAATTTCGACCTCTCCACCATTGCAACCACCTAACCCAGAGCTGCGAAATATGGAAAAACTGATAATGCTACATCGATGCCACCTTTTGTTAATTAATAATGCAAGATTAACCTAAATCTTGCCCACTCTTATTACGCTATACAAATGTGTGTGAGCCTCCTTGCATACCAACCTGTAGATGCCACGATGGCGTCACCCAAATATTGAAGTACTCATTGAGGTGCAATGAAGCACCAGTGAAAAGACTTGTAGAATCTGAGCCAATCAACCATAGCCCTAGACATGCTTTGTCATTATGTGACCTAATGGATGGATGCATAGATAACAGATGACGTCATTCGAAGATTACCAATATCCAAACTCAAGTGATGTGGCAACCACATAGATAGGCCATGACTAACATACCCGCAAAAATGAACTTTCCACACTAATTGTGGAAAGTCGCCCTCCCATCTGCCCACATATTTATATTATATTAAACATATTAATTAACAAATACATTAATTTTATATATAATAATTAATAAGTATTTAAAATTATTAAACATTTAATATTATAGAATTTAAAAGTTAAAGTTAATTTTTAATATGTGAAAAGATGGAAAATCAAATTAAAGCAATACCCATACAAATGCTAGCAAGTAAATAAAAAAGTAAATAAAAAGGTTCATTAAATGGACAAACGAACATAAATTCCTCAAAAACTCTCTATTTCCATACTAACAGATACATTAGCTGTTCTAATACCACTGCCTCACGAAATTTCCCTGCTCTTAATTTCTTATTTCCCGATATTAGGTAGTAAAATAAAATGGCGTCATAATCACACCTCATCATCTTCCGGATTAAAATGAAGCCACCGGTCAAAAGGGATAAGGCACGGTAAAAAACAAAATTAACTCGGATCTGCTTGTTTTAAGAAAGATAGTGGATCTTATCCTTTTGACTTTATGTGTATGATAGGGCCTCTAAATTAGCTAAAACTACCTCTAAATTAGAGCAGCAAGCGGGGATTTTGCCGTAAAATCGGGCTTAAAGCAAAGCCAAAGCTTGTTCAACGGATAAGCTTTTAAGCTCACTTTGGGCAAAGCCAAAGCTTAGTCTCCTCCCAACAGGTAGCTTTTATTTTTACAGGCGACTGTAAGAAATGAAAAATGACGGCCGGTTTCAGTAATCCTGAATTCGACGGTCAATTCCGGTGAATTCTCAGGCTCTTCTGAGATTTTTTATTTTTTTTTGTTTTCTGTTTCCCCACTGTGGAATCAAGAAGGAAGACAACACAGATAATACTAATAACTTTCTGGTTGTATGGAGGGATCCGTGTGGCGGACAGATTGTGACGGCATCAGAGAACGGGAGACAGACAACGGAGACAGAGGACGACAACAGAGCAGTCACAAGAAACGCTCCAAGAACTGGACCCGTCAAGAGACGCTGCGTTTGATACGACTGCGTTCCGAGGTAGAGCCTCGGTTTGCGCGAAGCGGAAAGTCTGAGCTTTGGGACGAAATTTCTCTGGCTTTGCAGGGGGGAAATATCAATAGGTAATTGCAAACTGAAGATAATTGATGCTCACGAACCTTGTTTTTCCAGCATGGAAAAATCTGCTATGCGTGGCAAAATCCTTCTATTTTTAGCTAGCAGTTTAGTTTTAAAATAGTTTCTTTTAAAGCTTTATTTTTCCGCTTTCATTGAATAAAGCATGCACTGCATGCTTAGTTTTCTTTGTAATAAGGATAAAACATCTGCTCTTTTTCCTTTAGAGGGCAGCGTACTGTTTTTGAGGCTGCATCTTAAATCTTTATAAATTATCCCCTCTGTATTACGTTTTTTAAAAAGCTGCAATACAAGAATATGTTTGATAAGAAACAGAGCACTTTGTTTTCACAAATTCATTGTGTGATTAATCTAGTTTTATATGTTCATTGATATTCATTGAGCTGTAAGTAATTACTGTGTTTCATTTGTTTTTCCTGTTAAATTTAAATGAGCTTATCAGCTGGCTGTGAGAACAGGGGATTCAATTTTGAATCTACACAAACGTTGTAGAAGATGAACGGGAGTGCAATTAATAACGTAAATGCGCCAAAAAATGACGCAGAAGATGTACGGGAAATAGCTTAAATGAGGCAACAAGAAAATCAGGTTGCGAAAAAAAGGGGAAATGGTAGAGAACGCAAGGAGGTTCATTCCACAAGAAATGTAAATGATCAAAATGAACGGTAATAATTAGTCGTATCGTCTTGCATCCCTGTAGAATAGTCTGAGCCGTCGATCTCACTATTAACCCGGTTCACTTCATATAAGATACCCCTTCGACGTAAATAAGATTATGTTTAAGTGGGCACAATTTTTACAGTGTAATGGATAAAAATAAAAATAAAAGAGAGAGAACTAGTAAATTCTAGAAAGGAGTATCTAGAAACTTGCAATACGCGTTTAGGTTACCTTCCAAGAGAGAAATTGGCAAGCAAAGTCACCGAATCGACAATGAAATCAACGATGACATAATTCGGGCAATTACAAAGGACTTGACATCCTGACGTAATTTATAATTGAATGAACAAATGGCAACGACGTCGTCACAATCCAAGTCTATGGATTCTTTTTTCTTGCCGATTACTTTGGATTTATCGTTTCCTTGCTTCCTAAGTAAAGCAATAATGTAATTTGTGTGCAAGCTATATGTTCCACTTTTTGTCGTTTCTTAATTTTTTTTTTTAAGACAAAAATATATTCTCATTTTTGGTTCAATATTAAACATATTCTCTTCTTTGTTCATATATTTCAGAGTCGTCAGACATATCGCTTGGTGATTCAGCGCCAACATATGACCCAGAGATTCAACGCAACCATGAAAGCATATGAAATCATATTTTTTAACATTTCAATAAGTTTGCTGATTCTGCTTCACTTTTGTGTGGCGGATGTGGGCACAGCAACCTTTTATGGTCCTCCATATGTCCGTAAGTATAATCATCAGCTTTTAATAAACCATTTCACCAATATGAAGATGAAGATGCTGATTTTAGAGTGCTATGATAGCGAGGAGGAAGATGGAGGACATTTTACTATAAATCTTGTAACCTAGTACTAAGTTGAACTTTGATAAAGCTAATTCTGATAGGTTCATTTTTTATTTGGAATTTGCAGCAACGTCGTGCTATGGATACAACCAGAGGCAGTTTCCAGCAGGCAATCTTTTTGGAGCGGCTAATGACGCAATTTGGGACAACCAGGCAGCCTGCGGAAGGAAGTACAGAATACGATGTTTGAGCGGAACAAGTAATGAGAGAATCAATCCATGCAGAGAAAGATCGCTTGTCGTGAAGATTCTGGATTACTGCTCTTCCGCTGGATGTGATAATGGCGATGCAACTTTCCATTTATCTGCCGATGCCTTTTCTCACATTGCTCATTCCTCTGCTAACAAAATTAACGTCGAATATGAGCAGTAAGACTCCGTCTAACTACGGATCATTTACGATTATGGCAAACGAAATTTTACTTGGACTGAGCATTTTGCAAGCTAAGGGGATTCTGATGTTTTTTTGTTTTGTTTCTGTATGTACAGAGTGTGATGTATCAGACTTGGTCACGAAGTTTCAATTGTGCGTGCTAAAAGCAAGATTAGCAACATTACGATAGATCTACGCTATGCAATTAATATTTAATATTTGTTGTACCTCTTCAAGGATTAGAGGTTAGAATATTTTCTATGTGAAGATTTTTTATTTTTTTAAAGTTAAAATGTGAAATTATTATTTAAAATATCATTTAAAATATCGAATTTTTTTTTATCGGCAATCTTATCGGTTAAGAAGTTTCAGTTCTTTTTGGAGCCTTCATATTGTTCAAGATTTTTGTTTTCAATTTTGAATTAATCTATTTTATTTGATCAAAAAATTAATTACTCGATTTTCAAGGATTTACTTATAATAATATTTTTTATACAGTTTTGAAATTGTTGTATGGATTAATTTATTTCATCTAACTGAAAAATTAATGGTTCTGTTTTCATGGATAAGAACATGGAGTAGTATAATGGCATTTGAATTAAATGTGAATTTGTGGTTGGCACGTGGATTTGTATTATGAATTTTTATTAGTGTTAAAATTGAAGATAAATTTTTACATGAGATCTAGTTGTAGGGATTGGTTGTTGGTTTGACAAATTTCTAATGGTTAAGCCACAATGGCGATTTGTTGACACATGTCTCCAATAATGACTATACTCGAGTGACAAGGGTCATTCCTATTTGAAAGAGAAGTCAAAGCTATAATGCCACTTTTATCCAATAGTTGTTTAAGTAATAGCATTAGATTTAATATAATAAATATTAGAGTTAAGATAGTTAAAAATATGCAATGTTATAAAAAAAGATGAAAATAATCAATGCAAATTACAAATATGTGACAATTTGATAGTAATTATACATTAAATAATTAACAAAATAAATTAATAACAAATCTACATAACTTAATCAAATTACTATCAGAATCATATATAATATTTTCAAAATCAATTAACATCAAGGATTTCAATACTTATTTGAATTTGTGCACTTGGAATGATCATTCTCACTCTAGGAAGATTTCAATTGTATTGGTCCTCATAGCTATAGGACATCCAAGAGGAATTGATTCTTATTTAAAACCAAGACAATGCTTCCCAAGAATCAACATAGCATGCTCCAAAGTAATTACTCAAAATGCATAACAACCCTAGCTAGGACAATCCCGAGTGTACATTATACCTTGAGTTGGACACACACTAGCTGCCCCTTCTCCCATACCCATAGCCACCAATCTAGGACACACAACTGAAGATACTAATCCAAAATCTAGTAGAGATGAATGCAGAACACAATCTAAAGATAAAAGATGCCTCCTCTAAAGAAAAAGAAGCGTCCTCCAAATATTGTCCAAAAAGAATCCACACTCACATCAAATTGCAAAGAATGATCATGTAGAGAATGAACAGAGGGTCAGAGTATTCCCTCAAAACGACTGAAGACGGATCATATTCATCAAAGAGAATATGTATGCACTCAATGATGTCTCCCAAATTTGAAATGTGGGACTCAACAAACAAACCAACAATGTCTATCAAGTATGCATCCCAAGTAGATGTTGTTGGAAGATGATGTAGATCTTGTTGCACTAAATCACAAGTGGCCAAAATTGTGACAACACATGTATCATTAAATACAACATAATATGGAGGAGATGAAATGCAAGGCTCAATAATGGGTTTCAATGTGAGAACGCCCAAGTTCAACTAGCCAAAAGTCTCCTCAAAATCATGGTCCACACTAGTGTGATCAACAACTGAAGGGACAAAGTCATCATCAAAAGAAAAACCTGTAAAGGTGTACAATCGAGATGCATGATCAACCATCCCAATAGAAATAATCTCTTTATTCTCCAAGCCTCTAATGATGACTAAATGAGGAGTGAATTCCACAATCCTCCCATCTCCACCATGTGCAATTTGATAGATGGAAAGAAGATTGTTTGACAAATGAGTCACACACAAAACATCATTGAAAGTGCACTCCCCAATAACAAAAGATCCCTTCCCAATAAAAATCATGTATGTATTATTTCCCATCAAAATAAGAGACATACCAAATGGCTCAAAAGAAGAGAATATAAACTATGAAGATGCCATATGATGAGATGCTCTTGAATCTAGAAGCCATCTCCCTAATCTAAGACTTATAGAAGCACAAAGAGCTTGTCCTTTTCTCCCTAATGTAGTAACCAAACCAATATGATCTTTGTCCTTATTAGACTTTTTTGAATAAGAAGAAGTTGAAACAAACATTCTATAAGGAAAATCAATATGATTCTTTTTAAGAAGATGTTTCAATTCATCAATATCCAAGTCTTATAACAATAATTTTCATCATGTACAAGATTCTTACAATATGAACAAGTAGGATTATCCTTATTAGATGATTTCTCTATGGAAGAGGATTTATTCTTTGCTTAATTTGAATGTGGATTATTCTTTGATTTTTTTATTTCTTTGATCCTAGTTGGCTTGATCTCCATCAATATCTATTTGGTAATACCTTTTCACCTTTTTGTCTTTTTCTCTCCATGCTCGAGAAATATATCCAAAGTATTATCTCTTTAAAAATGATATAAGAGGAAAATTTGAGTATTAAATTCCTTGGAAAAAATACACTAATTTGAGCATTCATTAAATTTAGATTTAACATACACGTATTTATATCAAAATCTATATTCATATTTTATGACTATAAGTGCATGATATTCTCTATTTATTTTTTAAATTTCACAATTTTATCTATCACACATACAACATAGTATAAAATTAAATTCACTTTTTATTGTAGATGGTTAATTGATAAATATTTTTCTTTAGAGTTTATAACATGTGGCATACCCACATTCATCATCACTCATTGGGTGAATTAGAAAACCTTCCAAGGATTATTAATCCTATTTGATAGACCTTGTGTGAGATATATAGATTGATATGATAGCCTAAGATCTAATGATGTGGGGAAACTTTGTGAATAGGGTTTTCAAACCTTTAAAAAGGTTTATTTAGCCTAAAGTCACCACATTTCATTGTTCTAGCCACCTTGGGTTATACCTAAAGCATTCTCAAACTCTTAATACCTAACCTAGTCACTCTTTTCAAGCCTACATAATCACAAAATTTGTTCTTATAGTGGTATTTAGGATCATACAAACACCTTGAGCAATAATTATGAAGAAAACACATTCTCCTTGACTTAACAATACCCATGCATCCAAAACCTAGTGGATCATATTGTGCCACATATACCTTTTAATTACCTTAACCAATTAAATGTTGAGGCATAGTGTATATACTGATAAAATCCTACAACTAAGTGGGAAAAAGAAAATATAAGGTTTTATTAAATTTATTTTACCATAGGACCAAGGTTAGCATATAATTCATAGGAATTGCCATGGATTTTTCTATGCTCCCTTGTCAAGTCATATTTATCCTCTCATTTCCCTAACTAATGGTTTATTACTTAACCTTGTGCCAGACTTGCATTCCCATATCATCAACCAATATAACTAAAACATAGTTCATTATTGGATTGAAAATATATGAATAAATAGGAAATAGAATAATGAAAATGATCTCTTATGCCATTTTTCCACATTATTGAGGATATAATTTAAAGTAAGTGCATAACCATAGGGATTGGTCATACTTTAAATTTGAAGTGCTAAATTAAAAGGAATAGAAATGTACGATAACTAGTCAACAAAGAAATATAATAAAAAGTGCATGAGTATAATGCAAATCTTGATCAATTAGGATGACATCTAGTGCTGGATAAAAAGAGAGAAATTAGAATAAATGGATATTATTAATTAAGTAAAATTATGAAGGCCAACAATAATTTCTCAACATAATAGTGCTCTCTAATACACAATAGAAGTGTGAGGCATCTTAGATCCCCTCAAAAAGTCAAAAGATCTTTTTTCTTTTTGTGTATAGTATCTAGTAACAAGTTTAGTGAAGGCATGATATTTGTAAATAAAAAATTGAATGTTAACAAGGAAATATCAAGCTTGATTTTTACCATGAAACACATATATAACAATAATTTTAGAATGGTACAACCATTGTGTATAACCAATACAATTAAGGAAATGGATATGATTTGTTGAAAAATGGCATTCTTTGGTTTAGGACATAGATCAACACTTTTCTCCAAATATCATTCAAGGAAACGCTACAGATCTCAATCCGAGGATGGAATGGGGGAAAGAGATCTGCAATAGGGTGTCCTAGGGTGTGATTAAAGACAATAAGAGGGTTCACCACTAAGCAAGGGATTGGAAAGATAAGAGATGTAAATGAAATGAAAAGTACTATGCAAAACCTAACTAAATGACCTAGGAAATGAAACTAAAAATTAGGATAACAAACTAAGAATGAACATAGGTGCACCTAGAAGAAAGATGTGGTCAAAATGAGCTTCAAAACCCTGAAATCTTGCTGTTTGAAGCCTACAAGGACTCATACAATAGTCTATTCATATCAGTCCCAAACTAGGGTTTTTGGGTGGAAACAAGAATATAGAATTGTTGAATCAGGTCCTACAGAAAATACCCAAAAATAGCTATACTGGGACTCATATGCCACAAGTGGCATATCAGTCCTGTTTTGTCACGAAGTGTCTTAGGATTAGAATTTTGAACCAAAACTTTGTGTGCCTCTAAAGATGGATCAACTAAGCCTTTTCCCACTAGTTTCATGTAGATAGGTTGGATGTCTTGCTCTAGATTTGAGTTTCTGTGAGCCTTGATGACTTTACATGACAACTTTTGTAAATTTTACAGCTTTGCAATCTTGATACTTTTGAAGGCTTCAAATCCACTTTTTCTTCAACCTATAAACCTGCAATCACACAAAGAGAGAGAAAAAGTGTTGTTTTGTTAGGGAATAGGGGTTTTCCTTGGTCAAACCTCATTTAGGTAATTAAACCAAATGATGAAACAATGAAATAAGGACATGAAACATGAAATGATGATACCTTGGATAATGTCTTGGAATACAAATATAAAAACTAACATGAAGTAGCCATGAAGAATGTAGATCTTGATCTCAAATTGGATATGGAACAATGCTTTCAAATGGATCTTCAATGCTACATAAACAACATGCTTGATGCACTATGTCTTTGACATGATGATGGATCTTGAATTGTTGTAATAAATAATGAAGAAATATGCCTTTGAATGCTTTAGAAATGCTCTTGAATGCCCTTGAATACTCTTGTAATTATAAATTGATATTAGGAATGATCTCTTGAAAGTCTTAGGTGAAAATGAGTCAAATAACCTTGTATTTATACTTGTTTATGCCAAATTCCTCAAAATTACAACACTACAAGTCGACATTAGATCTAGGAGAATAAAATACCACCAAGAATTTGAATTTAATTTAGGTTTAAGCCACATGGAACTCATACGCCAGTTGTGGTGTATGAGTCCCATTAGGTTAGGCTTTGAGACACAATTTTCAAGAAATGCTTTGGTTGATGTGAAATCAAGATTGGGGCGTCAAAACTTAGGTGGGACTCATACGCCAAAGGTGGCATATGAGTCCCAAATCACTAAATCTGGGCCATACAATCCAAAAACACATGAATTATTATTTGATGTTGGTAAATGTTGGGACTGCCCTTGGAAAGATGCATTAATTAAGGCTTGTGGATGCAAAATAAGGCCAAATAAGGCATAAATAAGCCTAATTTACTAATGTGTGACCTTCAAAATTATACTCCCTTCTTGGAGATAGTACAATTCCTGGTCTAATTTGGACCTATCTTGGGTACCCTTGCATTAATTATCCTTTAAATCATCATTTATAGGCCTCTAAGACCTATTACTTTAGATCTTGAGGCTCATTTCACTTAAAAATCCCATAAAATTACTCAAATCACCGAAAATCCTGAAAACCCACCTCAAAAAGCTAAGGTGGGATCCATTCACCACCTTGGGTGAATGAGTCCCCTTAGGTGGGATGAATTTGTCAAGGGTGGCGAATGAGTCCCATTTGGGGTCTTTTTCGATTTTGAGTGGGAAATTCACCATTTTAATTCAAATTTTTGGTTGATGTCAGCCTTTGAGATCTAAATAATGGTCAATTAGGTGTTAATTCCTATATAAGCAAGTTTCCAAGCCATTTTGATCATTCTAAGCACTTTGAGCAAGTATTTTTCAAGAGACAAGCATCAAGAGTCTTCAAGCAAGCTTTCACAAGAGCATTCAAGTTTTGAAAGCAAGCAAAGTTGAAGTCTTGGAGCAACATTAAAGTATTTTTGTAGCTCTTCAAGCTCACTTTCATTCAAAATATAGCATTGACAAGGGTTTATCATGGTTTTCTATGATGAATCATGATGGATTCTAGGTTGGGGAGATGCAACTAGCCATCAAGCCAATCCTAAAGACTTGTTTCCTAAGTGATTCCATCCTCCATTATCACTCTACATTTAGCCCAAGGAAGGTACAAGCATCATTAGATCTCATTTAGGGAGATTGGAGATCTCCTCAAGTTAGTTATTCATTTTCATACTTCTATTATTGCATCATATTCTTATATATTAGAATAGGATTGCATAGTTATTCATCTTCATACTTCTATTATTGCATCATATTCTTATATATTAGAATAGGATTGCATCATGTTTCAGATTTCTTAGTCTTAAACACACTTAAGGCTAGGGTTTTTATGCACATTTCATTATTTCTATCGAGGTTTAATTACCAAACTAGGGGTTTGACCAAGGCAAACCCCCCATTAGCAAATCAAGTTTATATTTTGTTTTGCAAGTACTTTCATGGATTCAGGTTTGGAACTCAAGTTGGAAGGAAAGAGTAGGTGTTGAAGTGCAGATCAAAACTTTCAATTCCAAAAAAAGTGAAACAAGACTAATTCACCAAGAGTGGCGAATGAGTCCCACTATAGCTATTTTTCAGATCCATTTATAGATTTAAATGCAAAAACCCAGATTTGGGACTGAATCACCCAGGTTGGCGAATGAGTCATGTAGTTGGTCAAAAATTCAAAATTTCCAATGTTTTAGAGTTGCAAATAGTCACTTCTAGATTCCCAAGTGCACACTGATTATCTTACTACTTTTCTGTGTTGTTTTACTAGCATTTTTAGGTCATCTTGTAGGTTATCACATTGAATTAGGATTTTGCATTACATCTTGCATTTTGTTGTCTTTCCAAGTTTGCACTTGGTGGTGAACCCCTTATTAGATCATATTCAACCCCTATGACAACCCTATTGCAAGATCTCTTTTGATTTTACATTGGGATCTCTAGGGTTATCCTTGAGTGGAAGCTTTGAAAGTGGGTGTGATAGCACTTAATCTCCATATCCCCCACTTTCATTAGGTTCCATTTTGGTGAACCTGCCCTTAAAACATCATAATTCTAATTTGAAGTGCATGTACATCCCAGATTTAGCTTGCATTAACATTGCATTAGGATTTGCATTGGTTAATTTGCATTCTAGGGTTTCCAAATTTTCATTAGTGAAAGCTCATTTAGCTTGCACTTTTGCATTTAATTTCATTGAAAATCATTCAAAATATGCACTTGCATCTTAGATCTAGATCATACAACATAGAAAACATAAAAATCAACCAAAAAAATATGAAAATTCTAAACAAAATCCCTACTGTGACTCATTCAACACCTTGGGTGAATCAGTCCCAATGCAAATTCTAAACTATTGTTTACAGAGTTAAATCTCTGATTTTCAATCTTTTCTTTTCCGTTATTGCTTTTTGTTACATTGAAATCATTAGAAATAGACTTATTTACATTCATTGTAATTGTGGATAGAAGTAGTTTTTTGCACTTTTCATTTTCAACATTTAGAGTAGGTTACATTAGACATAGGGGTAAGTGCACCAATCTATGACACAATTTAGGTGTCAAATTGTAAAAATTTACAAAAAAGGCCAAAATTGGCCATTTGGCGAGTGCCAAATTGAAAAGCAAAATAAAAGCAAAAAACATATTTCAAACCCTCATTTCTCTTTAACCCGTGGCTTGGCTTGGAGGATTGGAGGTCTGCAACTTGTGTTCACCAAATATCATCCATTATTTGCAATGTTAGCTTGCTATCTTTCACGAGGATTCGCCAACACATCAGAGATGTCAAATATTGCGAAGAGGTATGCATTTTTATTCAATTTATTTCGAATTTGATTTAGAATGCAGATTGAAATAGGTTTTTATAATAAAATTTTATTCTAATTATAAGGGAATGAATCTCCACCTCGAAACTTTGAGAATTCACAGTCACCCCCTCAGGAAGAGCCTCCTATTCAAGAACAACCTGAAACCCCTCCATCAATTCATAGGCATCCTCAAGGAACACAAGAAAATATTCTAAATCAAATTGAAAACAATAAAAGAGACATTGAACAATTAATTGGAAGATTAATCGAGCACGCCGAAACCCACCCTTATAGGAGAGGGATTGTTGAATCATTGAAGTCAATTGTATCTCATGTAGGATAAATGAGCTAGAAAATAAATTTTTGGTCAAATAAGAGGCATAAGATGAGACAATATTATGCTAGAGGTTTGTCATATGCAGATGTTAATTTATTTTTTTTAGCAAAGCTAACTTGTGTGCCCTAATTATAGACCTAAAAACCAACTCACCTTTGTCTCATACATGCAGGAGATTCCCCATCCATTGGTGCCACCATGAGTTTATTAAAAATAAATTTTGGGAGTAGTGTTGGATGGTATTTGACCAACCTCCATGCAATAACCATGAGGTACCACAATAATTTTTGAGGAAAATCTATTGTGATTTTATCCTCAATAAGATGCCAAATTATTTTTGACATCTTAGACTTTCAGGGTAGAGGTGGGAGCTCCACACATGATAGACCTGCTACACGACGTAATCGACAGTTGGCTCCAAGACCCTTGGCTAGACCCATGGTGGAGCATGTCATCATTCCTTCCATTGTTAAGGATAGTGTAGAGGTGGACATGCTGGAGTCGATTGGCTCACTCACCCAGACCATTTTACAATGTGTGAGGCCTCTAGTAGAGCTTGGTGTGGAGGAGACATGTAGGCCTCGAGCTCCACCCCACCATTGTGGTGTTTGTGGTGCAGTTTGCACGTACAATTATCAGAGTGCTCGAGATGCAGCTACACAACCTACATTAGTTGCAGACACGATGAATTTCACAGATGATTTGTTGAATGATACATTCAACATTGACAATCAAATAAAATTCAGCAAGTTCATTTTATGTTGTTTATTAAATTATTTTTTGAAATTTAAGAATAAGTAAATTAGTAGAATTTTGATTTGATGAAATTTCAAGGTCAAAGTGTTCATGAGATGTGCCCCATTCCTGTACAGACCCTTATTTTTTCTTGACATTGACTCCGCAAGTATGCAACTAGTATTAAAGATATTATTATTGCATTTGAACAGTTGAATTTTATATTTGAATGTTTGTCTCAGAACATGCTTTGGATTTCAAATAGTTTCCTGGTGGACCTTTGACCTACACACCTCGCAATTCATTTCCTTAAGGACCTTACACTTAGGTAGCCTTTATTCAATAATGGTGTTGTAAAACAATGTTAGCTAGTTTTTATAATTTTTCATGTATACAAATCTAAAAAATTGAGGAGAAACACAAACATTGCATTTGTATTCCTTGATCATGTCACATTATCTTCTCCTAATTCACTTTTTGTTCCTTTATTTCTTCCTAATCCCATCCCACTAACATTTAATAATTCACCCTACAATTTACTCTTTCATTTTCCATTTGCAGATGTTGACATCAGACAGTCCTAGTGATGTTGGTGGCACGATGGACCATGGAGTTGTTGCAACAATAGCCAGTTCTGCTCCATTGAGAGAGGTATGCAACAAATTAGTCAATTTGACATTATATTTTCTCTTTTATGGCCTATTATAGAAAATTTTCATGATACTTTTTTGAAGCTTAATTTCTATCTTGATGGTTGCTATAGGTGGTTGTCACTCCAGATTGTGGATGTGGTAATGATGTAAATGTGAATGATGACTATTTGTATGTGGTAAGTGATTATGTTTTGTTATATGTCATCCCGCAATTCAATTTTTGTGTATTAACATCTTTACATTTTATTGTATTAGTTGAAGGTCCAGAGTGAAGAGAGGAGGACTAGTGAGCATGTTCGAAAGACTAGGGAACCAACAGTCACTCCATCCAGCCAAATTTTGAAGGTAGCACAGGATCTATTTCCTTCCCCTAGAGGGAAATGACTGTATTAGGGTTGTTTGTTGTATGCCTATGTGGCATTTTGGAACATATGTTTTGTACAAGCGATATATATGTGACATTTTATGTCCATAATAAGGCTCCTTTGTACTAAGCCTGTATGGATTTTTTGGATATATTGTATATACTTTTATCAATATATATCATTGTATACCTTATAGCTTTTTGATTAAAAAAATCTTATTTTGCTACTGCCATTCTTGAATGATGTTATCATGTGTATTGTGTAAATCGTATGCTTGAATGTTGTAGGCATGGATTTTGTTTACATCTAATGCTTAATTAATTACTATTGATTGCTCAATAAGCTCCATCTAAAGCATATTGTGTAAATAAGCTCCATTCAGGACCGGTGGTTTGTATCCTTTGGAATGCTTCAATTACTTGTGCCTCACTTATTCGCATGTATGCTTCACTTATTCACATATATACTTCACGTATAGTGCATGTATTCACATGTATGCTTCATGCTTCCAATGCATAGCAGCAAAAATATTTTGGGGAAAAATTTGACAAACCAAAAGCATAAGAGGTTTTTAAAAAGTTAGGAAAAAATCATATTTGAAAAAAATGTAAAAAAATGTAGAAAAAGAGATAAAATATATTTATTTTGAAATTGAAAGGTATTTCCATAGCATATAGAGATATATAGAGAAAATAAAATAAATATTTTAACTAATGAATTGTAAAAAATATTTTTTTGTAGTTTATATTCATATCGTTGATTACATTTTATTGCACATCTTTCAAAGTCAAAGCATTACTTCACACTACATAACTAATAACTAGATGTTGATACATGACAAAATTTCAATTACAATATAGCTTTTACAAAGTCAACCTAATCAATTATGAAATTACTTAACATTACATAACTAATAAGTAGGAGCAGTTGCCAATTGCATTTTGTTATCATAGCATTCTATGAGGCCAGATTTCTTTGACGTATTTTATCAAATAGTTCACTGCCTTGTCTATGTTACCACATTTTTCATACATGTCTAGCAAAGTATTTTTTCAAATAGTTCATTGCCTTGTTGCTATGGCTAAAAGCATAAAACAAGTGCTTTCGAACAAGCTATGGATGCTTAGAAAAAATCTATCAAAAGCATAACACAAAGCAATACTATAGATAAGGAAATGAACTGATTGAAAAAAATGCCTAAAAGAAATGTGGTCTCATGGTGATGGAATGCCATGACATGCAAATTTCTATGGATTTTCATGCCATTCCATGATACCATGAGACTATGTTTCTTTGAGGCATTTTTTCAAACAATTCATTGCCTTGTCTATGCTAGCACATTTTTTGTACATGTTTACCAAAGAATTTTATCAAACAATTCACTGCCTTGCTAATGTGGCTAAAAGCCTAAAATAGGTGCTTGCAAACAAGCTATGGATGCTTGGAAAAAATCTATCAAAGCACAATAAGAAGCAATAGCATAGACAAGTCATGCAACGACAGGAGACCCAAACCCACTCAAAGTGTGAAATTTCCTTCAAGAGGCATCTAACAAGAATAAAAGGATCTATTGGACCAATCCAAACAACTCCCAAATTTTGAAATCAATCAGAGGTAGGATTTCCCACTTTCACCCTTGCAAACCTACTAGTAGTGCAAACCTATTTTTACGCACTTAACTCCACAATTTCCCAAAACACTTGACAAAAAAAGGATGATTCAGACACCCATTACAGAGTTACACAAATATCTTATCCCCCCATATGACTCCTTTGGAAAAAAATTGAGAAAACTAACTTTCTCACCGTTTTAGGCCTCCAAATAGGTCAATTTTACAAAGGACCACCCTCTTAAACTTGTGCAAAAAATCTGAGACTTCAGGGAAGAAATTTGTAAGTTATCAAACCCCAAAATCCCCCATTAGATTTCATTTGTACGACCACCTCCACACAAAACCCAAAAACCCTTGTTTTGTGCACTTTTGATGAGGGTTTATTGAAAAAGACATTTCTAGGCCCTTCCAAAACTTTCCACCTAGTCAAACACCCTTTAATTAACCCCCACAAGCTTAAAATTTTATAAGATAACTTTTCCTAACTCCCCATCATCAGATTCAAGTCTGTACCCATTAAATTCAGGCATTTTCCAATGGAAACAACCCTAGGGACTCACTGAAATCAAGAAATATGTTTTAGAGCAAAGGAAGGCTTTACAGGTCTGTAACAAGCCTTCAAAGTTTAGAAAAACAAGAAAAAAGATGTTGAGAACGTTGTATTTCATGAAAATAAAATGTGTACAATCTTCAAACTACCTTCAACAACCTTGCACAAGCCATTTTTGAGGATTTTATAATGATTACATTCAAATCCAACTTCTCCCAATGTCTATAACTACCAAGTAACAACTTTTCAAAGGAGGTAGCTATTGGTTTTCAAATTTGTTGCATTTATGCAACTTACAAATTTGACATTTTCCTCCTTCTAAATCTTTATTATTTCCTAATCCCCTAGAACCTCTTAAATGACTTCCTATTCTACTTACCTTGACAACATTTGACCATCTTGACAACTTTTAACATGATTACAAGTTATGGCCGAATTATCAAATGAAGACTCTAAATCATTTTGGAAACATGAGAATGGTCTACGTAGACCTTATTGAAACAAAAAAAACTCAAACTCTCCTATCTTAACCATAATTCCATCCATGACCATTTAGTACCATATCAAGAGGTTTGGTGCTCCTGCACCAACAAGGCAGCGAACTGTTCAAAAAAATACCTCAAAGAAATGTGGTCTCAATGTGCTTGTCATGGAATTCCATCACCAAGAGAACACATTTCTTTAAGGATTTTTTTTCAAACAATTCACTACCTTGTCTATATGCTACCACATTTTTCATACATGTCTACCAAAGAATTTTATCAATGAATTCACTGCCTTGCTACTATGGCTAAAAATCTAAAATAGGTGCTTTCGAACAATCTATATGGATGCTTCAAAAAAATCCATCAAAGTGTAATAGTAAGCAATAACATAGACAACGTAGCTAATTATTTGAAAAAATGCCTCAAAGAAATGTGGTCTCATGGTGATGGAATGCCATGACAAGCAAATTCCTTGGATTTTCATGGCATTCCATCACCATGAGACCACATTTCTTTGAGGCATTTTTTCAAATAGTTTACTACCTTGTCTATGCTACCACATTTTTCATACATGTCTACCAAAGCATTTTATCAAATAGTTCACTATCTTGCTACTATGGCTAGGAGCCTACAACAAGATATGTTTTCCATCTCCTATTTTCAGCTTGGGGTGGACTTTAAGTTGTCTTTTCTATGTATGCTTTGAGCTAGGTCGACTTTATGTTGTCTTTTCCATGTATGCTTTGAGTTGGGCGGACTTTACTTTTGTCTTGGACAAGCATTATTCAAGCCAAGGGTGGACTTGATAGCATTTTGGACATAGATTTTCTTTCCCAAGCGGACTTTGCATCATCTTGGACATTTTCCTTGACCATGGGCATGGTGGACTTTGCTTGTCCCTTGCCAAGATTGGGCAGACTTTCTCTTGACTTAGACATGCTTATTTTCCTTCCAAGAAAAAATTGAGAGAGGTTATTGTAGAGGGGAAAAACACGATCCCATAGGCTCAAGTGAGAAGTTTCTAAGCATCACGGTGTCTAAGTAACGTTATGCTAAAGTTTGCAACCATTTTGAACTTCAAACTCTTAAGGGATTCAACCAGTTGAATGTAGCTCAGAGAAATTCAACGCATTTGGGTGTGAAAGAGGACCGTTTCTAGTGTAAAAGTACCCACTCGGATGTGTTAGAATAGTTATTTTTCTCACACGAGTTGCAGAATGACAGTTGCACCATTTTTCAACTTTGCACTACTTGCATTTGACAACTTTTTCCCCAAGAAAAGTCTCGCCACCATAGGAAAATACCTTCGAGATAGAAAAAACTAAGAGAGGTTATTATAGAGGGGCACAAAAATATCCCATAGGCTTAGACAAAAATTTTCTAAGCCCCATGGTTTCTGAGTAACGTCATGCTGAAGTTTGCAACCATTTTGCACTTTAGACTCTTAAGGGATTCAACTGATTGAAAGTAGCTCAGAGCGATTCAGAATGTTTGAGTGTGAAAGAGGAACATGCCTAGTGTAAATCTATCCATTCAGATGCATTGGAATAGTTAGTTTGGTCACACAAGTTGCAGAATGAAAGTTGCACCACTTTGCAACTTTGCACTACTTGCATTTGACAACTTTTTCTCCAAGTGAAATCTCACCGCAATAGGAAAATTCCTCTGAGATAGAAGAAATTGAGATATTTTATTGTAGAGGGGTACAAAACGATCCCATAGGATATGATGAGAAGTTTCTAAACCTCATGGTGTCTGGCTAATGTCATGCTGAAGTTTGCAGCCATTTTGCACTTCAGACTCTTAAGGGATTCAACTGGTTGAGCGTAGCTCAGAGCAGTTTAGTGAGTTTAGGTGCGAAAGAGGACCATTCCTAGCATAAAAGTACCCACTCAGATGTGTTGGAATAGTTAGTTTGGTCACATGAGTTGTAGAACAAAATTTACACCACTTTGCGATACTTGTATTTGACAACTTTTTCCCCAAGTGAAATCTCGCTACCATAGGAAAACACCTCTAAGATAGAAAAAAATGAGAAAGGTTATTGTAGAGTGGCACAACACGATCCCATATGTTTTGACGACAATTTTCTAAGCCTCACGGTGTCTGAGTAATGTCATGCTGAAGTTTGTAGCCATTTTGCACTTCAAAATCTTAAGGGATTCAACTGGTTGAACGTAGCTCAAAACAATTCGGCGCGCTTGGGTGTGAAAGAGGAAAATCCCTTGCGTAAAAGTACCCACTTAGACATTTTGGAACAATTAGTTTGGTCACACGAGTTTCATAATGAAAGTTGCACCACTTTGCAATTTTGCACTACTTGCATTTGACAACTTTTTCCCAAAGCGAAATATCGCTGCCATAGAAAAATTACTTCGATATAGAAAAAACCGAGAGAGGTTATTGTAGAGGGGCACAAAAAATACCATAGGCTCTAACAAAAAGTTTCTAAGCCTCATGGTTTCTGAGTAACGTCATGCTAAATTTTGTAATCATTTTGCACTTTAGACTCTTAAGGGATTCAATCGCTTGAACGTAGCTCGAAGCGATTCGACGCATTTTGGTGCAAAAGAGGAAAATTCCTAGCATAAACATACCCACTTGGATGAGTTGGAATAGTTATTTTGGTCACATGAGTTGTAGAATGAAAGTTGCACCACTTTGCAACTTTGCACTACTTGCATTTGACATCTTTTTCCCTAAGCGAAATCTCACCGCCATAGGAAAACACCTCTGATATAACAAAAATAGAGAGAGGTTATTTTATAGGGTCACAACATGATCCCATAGGCTCAGATGAAAATTTTCTAAGCCTCGTGGTGTCTGAGTAACGTCATGTTGAAGTTTGTATCTATTTTGCACTTCAGACTCTTAAGAGATTCAACCAATTGAACGTAGCTCAGAGTGATTCGGTAGGTTTGGGTGTGAAAGAGGACCATTCCTAGCATAAACGTACCCATTCAAATGCGTTGGAATAGTTATTTTGGTCAAACGAGTTGCAAAACAAAAGTTGCACCACTTTGCAACTTTGCACTACTTGTATTTGACAACTTTTTGCCTAAGTGAAATGTCACTACCAAAGGAGAACACCTCCAAGATAGCGAAAATTGAGAGAGGTTATTTTAGAGGGGCACAACATGATCCCATAGGATTTGACGAGAATTTTCTAAGCCTCACGATGTCCAAGTAATGTCATGTTGAAGTTTGCAGCCATTTTGCACTTTAGACTCTTAAGGGATTTAGCTTATTGAATGTAGCTCAGAACGATTCGACACATTTGGGTGTGAAAAAGGACCATGAATAGCATAAACATGTATAAGCTAGAAAACCAACTTCACACCCCCCAAGAATCACCTGCAAGCAATCACCTATCACATGCAACAGATATTTAGAACAAAAATAAGAGATGTTCTGTAAACCCTCAGAGCAAGTTTGTGCAAGTAAAAATCAGCATAATGATTATTGAATGTAATTGTTTTACAAATAATACAAAATCCTTCAAAAAGGAAATGATGCAATAAAGCAAGAAAAAACAACCCTAATCTTGTCTTGAGCAAAAAGACAACTCAATAAGATAGGGATAATAATTAACTTAGGAAATAAAATATGCCTAAGTAAACTTATGCTAAAGCGTAATTAAATAATTAATTACACCAACACCCCCCCATAAGTGCAACTTAGGGAGAAGAAAATTATTATGCAAGATATGAGTCTCAACAACAAGGCCTGATCAGGTACTCATTTACAAATGCAATGCAAACTAAATCAAACAAGGTAAAGGAGAAAACCACATGGGAACAAAACTCCTCCCCAAAATAGAATGCAAACTAACTAAGTGATGAAAGATGGAGGACTCCATAAGACCCCCCAAGGACACCATCCATTACAAAGATACATAAATGAATCCCCCCATAAGAGAGGAAGAAAGAGACCACAGATCCCCCCCAGAATGAAGTAACTCCAAAAAAAGTGAAGAAACTGCATCTCCTGAAAGAAGTGAGAGGGAAGAGGCCAAATGAAAGCAATCTCTGAAGGTGAAGAAGGTGTAGCCCAAGATGTCTCCATTGAAGCAGGTGTGACCTCAACAAATGAAGAAGTCAAAGTAGGTGAAGACTCAATAGAAACCTCCAAAGATGTATGATCAATTAGATCTTGCTGCACTGAAATAGAAGAAGCAACAAGAGGTGGAGGAGATGGAATGGAATGCTCGAGAATAGGATCCGAAGTGAGAACTCCAATGTTCAAGAATCCAAATCTCTCCTCTGAATGATGATGCACACTAGAAGTGTGAGGAACAACTGTAGGAACAGAAGCACCATCAGTAACAAAATTGGTGCAGGAATACAACCGAGATGAGTGATCCACTATCCCAGTAGCAATAACTGCTCTACTCTTCAAGTCTCTGATGATAACTGAATCAGGTGTGAACTCCACAGATCTCCCAATGCCTCCATGTGTGATCTAATAAATGGAAAGAAGGTTGTTTGTCAAGTGAGGGACACACAAGACATCTTGAAAGGAGTGGTCCCCAAAACTAATAGACCCCTTCCCTGTAACACTCATGTAAGTGTTGTTTCCCATCAAAATGGGAGACATAGTGCAAGGCTCAAAGGAAGTGAATATAGTTTGTGAAGATGCCATATGATGAGATGCTCCTAAATCTAGAAGCCATCTCCCTGATCCAATACCTGAAGAAGCACAAAGAGCATGTCCATTCATATCTGATGAAGTATGTAAACCAGCTATGCATGTGTTATGTTGCTCTGAAGAAGAAGAATGAGGAGAAAAGGATGATGCAGAAATCCTAGAAGGAAAGTCAATCTGATGTTTTTGAAGAAGATGTTTCAGCTCATCAATGTCCTTCTTGTAACAATTATGTTTTGCATGTCCTTCCCTCTTGCAAGATGCACATGTAGTCTTCTCCTTCCTAAATGATTTCCCCTTAGAAGAGGAGGATGAATCTGAGGACTCCTTTTGCTACTCATGAGGTTTGGAATCCTTTTGTTTCTGTTTCTTTCCTTTTCCTGTAGAAGCCTTCTGATCTCTGGGCTCTTGTGATGCAACGAGTGCCTTTGAAGAGGAAGAAGGTTTCACTGTGCCCATGCTAGCTAACTTAGTTTTATCTCGAGTGAGAGATGAAGCAAAGTCATCAAGAGATGGCATAGTGAATCTCGTACCAAGTGCATCCATAGTGGCATAAAAGGTATATATAAAAATTGAATAATCTGGTCCAAGCTTAGAAAGAATAGACAATATCAACTGAGAGTCTTCTTTCTGAACACCACACTATGACAACTGTAATCTAAGAGACTTGAGTTTGGTGAAAAACTCCTGGATGCTGTCAAAATCCCTAGGATTTAAGCCAATAAGCTCATTCTCTAACTGAAAACCTCTCATAGTATCCTGCTTCCCAAACAAAGACTCTAAAGTAGTCCAAATCTCATTGGGTATAGTGCAAGACTCAATGTGAAAAAGGTCAGATGAAAGAGATAGAAATAATGTACCATAAGCTTCTTCACACCTATTAAACCATTTTCTCTTTTCAGTAGCACTTGTAGGTTCAATTTATGTACCCATGGTTACCCTATACAACCCATTATGTTTCAAGTGAATCTCCATTTGGTTTTTCGAACCAAAATAGTTGAATGGAGTAAGGGGTACAATATTATGTAAATCCATGGCAAAAAAATAGTAGTATATACTCTCAAATAAAAAAATATTCCTCTTTGATCTAAAAAAAATCCTAATTGCATGTTTCCCAAGAAAATAACTCACAAAAAAAGGCTGAGTTCTGACAAAAAAATAGATACATAGAGAAAATTTTGAAAAAATTAGGTCTGAGATCTAAGAAGAGGTCGAAAGTAGCTTTCCGACGGTTATTTGTTTTCGAAAAACTGATAAATGAGGCAAAAGATATGCCCTCCAGAGTGAAAACAACAACTTTGACTTTAGAGGCAGAAAAAGGCATCAAAATGAAAAATTCAGCGAATCAAACCTCCACCATTAGATCCGTCATCGAATTAACTTTCCAATGACTATTTTTTTTTGAAAAAATACCTCTGTTTGCAAAAGTTATGAGCAAATGAAAAAACTGCTTGAAAATGGAACCTTGAATGCTAAACAGGGGCAAAAATATGGCTCCTTCGGCTCGACACCCGATCGCCCATATGACTGCAGGTTGGAGGGGTTTATTTAAAAAAAAACCACCAAATTAGGGTGCAGCTCCTAGTCACAATGTGACCGCCGGCTTTGAGAATGGGCCCGCTGGGGCTGACCTGGGTGCGGAGGCTGGTGCCAGGTCCTCCAAAGGACCGCGGGGCTAAGAGCTGAGCGGTTGGCGGCGGGTGGTTGAATGGGTGGAGCCGAGCACTAGCACAGGAGGGGTGGCGATGGCTGTCGGGCAGCACTGCAGTGGCTACTTGGCGGCGCTACCCTTTATAACTGGAGGTGCAGAAAACAACTGCATTTTTTTTTATTTTTTTTGCACATTTTTTGAGAAATTTTTCCTCGGGAAGTGAGCTAGGGAGGCCGTACGACCTCTCTAGCTAATTTTTTTTCCTTTTTTCCAACTTTCACCAAAATTGACAAAACAAAAGGCATTTTTGTGGTTTTTGGATGCTCTGATCGTGATGGCGATGCCCATTTGGCCCAAAACTGCACAGAAAAATAGGCTAGCCCCATATCTACCAAAAATCAACCTGACTTAAAACCCTTGCACAGAAAAAGACGTTGTGAGAGAATAACTTCAGATCATGAACATGCAGCAATAGGTTTGGAGCTCTGATACCATGTAGAAGTTAAACCAACTTCACAGTCCCCAAGAATCACTTGCAAGCAATCACCTATCACAAGCAACATATATTCAGAAAAAAAAAAAAGAGATGTTCTGTAAACCCTTAGAGCAAGTTTGTGCAAGTAAAAATAAGCATAATGATTATTGAATGTAATTGTTTTACAAATAATACAAAAGCCTTCAAAAAGGAAATGATGCAATAAAGCAAGAAAAAACAACCCTAATCTTATCTTGAGCAAAAAGACAGCTCAATAAGATAAGGATAATAATTAACTTAGGAAATAAAATATGCCTAAGTAAACTTATACTAAAGTGTAATTAAATAATTAATTACACCAACAAAACATACCCACTCAGACGCATTGGAACAATTAGTTTGGTCACACGAGTCGTAGAACAAAAGTTGCACTGGACTTTGCAACTTTGCACTACTTGCATTTGACAACTTTTTCTCTAAGCAAAACCTCGCCGCCATAGGAAAATGCCTCTGAAATAGAAAAAACCAAGAGATATTATTGTAAAGGGGTACAAAATGATCCCATAGGCTCTGATGGAAAGTTTCTAAGCCTCATGGTGTCTGAGTAACACCATGCTAAAGTTTGCAACCATTTTTCCCTTTAGACTCTTAAGGGATTCAGTCGGTTGAACGTAGCTTAGAGCGATTTGGCATGTTTGGGTGTGAAAGAGGACCAAATGTCCTAATGTAAACATACCCACTTGGATGCATTGGAACAATTATTTTAGTCACACGAGTTGCAGAATGAAAGTTGCATCACTTTGCAACTTTGCACTACTTTCATTTGACATCTTTTTTCCCAAGAGAAATCTCACCGCCACGGGAGAACACCTCCAAGATAGCAAAAATATAGAGAGGTTATATTAGAGGGGCACAAAATGATCCCATAAGCTTTGATGAGAAGTTTCTAAGCCTCACAGTGTCCAAGTAACGTCATGCTGAAGTTTGCAACCATTTTGCACTTTAGACTCTTGAGGGATTCAACTAGTTGAACGTAGCTCAAAGCGATTCAGTGTGTTTGGGTGTGACAGAGGAATATTCCTAGCATAAACATACCCACTCAGATATTTTGGAATAGTTAGTTTAGTCATACAAGTTGCAAAACGAAAGTTGCACCACTTTGCAACTTTTCACTGCTTGCATTTGATAACTTTTTTCCTCAAACAAAATCTCGTTGCCATAGGAGAACACCTCCAAGATAGCAAAAGCCAAGAGAAATTATTGTAGAGGGGCACAACATGATCCCATATTCACTGACGAGATGTTTCTAAGCCTCATGGTGTCCGAGTAATGTCATGTTGAAGTTTGCAGCCATTTTACACTTCAGACTCTTAAGGGATTCAACCGGTTAAACGTAGCTTAGAGTGATTTGACGCATTTGGGTGTGAAAGAGGACCATGCCTAGCATAAACATATCCACTCAGAAATGTTGGAATAGTTAGTTTGGTCACACAAGTTTTAGAATGAAAGTTACACCACTTTGCAACATTGCACTACTTGCATTTGACATTTTTTTCCCCAAGCAAAATCTTGCCGCCACAAGAAAATGCCTCCGAAATAGAAAAAAATGAGAGAGGTTATTGTAGAGGGGAACAACATGATCCTATAGGCTCAAACAAGAATTTTCTAAGCCTCACGATGTCTGAGTAACATCATGCTAAAGTTTTCAGCCATTTTGTACTTTAGACTCTTAAGGGATTCAACTGGTTGAATGTAGCTCAGAGCGATTCGACACATTTGGGTGTGAAAGAGGACTATTCCAAGCATAAATTTACCCACTCGGACATGTTGGAACAATTAGTTTGGTCACACATGTTGCATAATGAAAGTTGAACCACTTTGCAACTTTGCACTACTTGCATTTGACAACTTTTTTCCCCAAGTGAAATCTCGCCGCCACAGGAGAACTCCTCTGAGATAGTGAAAAGAGAGAGGTTGTTGTAGAGGGACACAACATGATCCCATAGGCTTTGACAAGAAATTTCTAAGCCTCACAGTGTCTGTGTAACGTCATGCTGAAGTTTGTAGCCTTTTTGCATTTTAGACTCTTAAGGGATTCAGCTGGTTGAACGTAGCTCAGAACGATTTGGTGCATCAATCAAAATACCATTGGACAGTCCTCAAACTACCTCTAAAACCAAAAATTCTTCAACCACTAAGTCAAAACTCTCTTGCTAGGACCCTCTTTCATGAAACCCTAATTTTTCACCAAATAAGTAGGTGTTTATTGAAAACCCCATCTCTAGACCTCTTTCAACCTCAATCTTTTCAAACACTCTTATTTCACCCTACAAAAACTTAATTCACCTTCAAATTATGCTGCCCCCAAATCTCTCACACATTTCCTTCTTAAAACCTCTCAATTGCACCCATTTTCACTCTTTGTTCAACTAGGGCTTCAAGCCCAAACATCCAAATGACCTACCATGCCTTTGTAGACCTTCTATCACATCAAAATCCACCTAATAACACTAAAACAACCAGGTTCTAACCGTCTTCCAAAGTATTGCTTTAATCTGCTACTTCAAGCTATGCCTCCTAGGCCTAAATTCACATTTTTTCCATAGGGGCAATGTGGAAATTTCCACCAAATGTATTTTACACCCATTGTATTCTACTATAACTTGGTGGAATGGCATAATTAGGTGTAGGGGGCATGTGTGCATGATTTTAAGAGCAGGGGTGGCCTTTTGGAGGTTTGGGCATGATGCCTAGTTGTTAAGAATGTGTGTTTCAAGTGAAATTTGGAGGTTAAGAGTAGGTAGTGATGGAAAACACTTGGGGAAACACTTTCTAAGAGTTAATTAAGTAAGAGAAGACATATTTGAAGGTGTTGGAGGCATTCAAATGGTAAGGAGAGATTTGAAGGTGAGGTTTTCAATAAACCCCCTTTGAAACTTGTTAAAAGTGAGGGTTTTGAGTTTTGGAGTGTTGGTGAGTGTTTCATTAGACGATGATTGTTGATTTAGTGTTATGAAATATGTAGTGTGAGACAATGACATTTGTGTATTTAAAATTTAAATTTAAAATGTTAAACTTTACCATTGTTCTTGTCTTCAAAGTTGTTTAAACTATATAATTTAACCATAATATAACTAAGCAATATATGATATAATTTAACCGTTATTCATTATTTTTTATTGTCAACTATATAATATAACCATTTTTTCTTATGATATTGTACATTGATATTTAACCATTGTTGAAGATTAAATTTTTGAATAGTTTAAACATGCACATGACGAACAAATTATTTTGATTCTCAACTTCTATATATCAAATTATCCAATAATCAAGTATATGTCCATATACAAAAATGGCATCAACGCCAACTCAAACAATTTTTTACAAAGTGTGGCATATGCCATCTTGATATCTATTCATAATATACATGCCAAAATGTCTCTCATCCTAAACTACTAGTGGATCATCAAAATGGAGCCTCTTTGAAGCACTCTTTGGCTCTGAAGGTAACTGCACAAGAAAAATTCAAACCACAATTGAGATTAGTTATATTATATAATTTAAAATTGAATAATTAACATCAAAATAAATATACATTGAATTATAATTGAACTCTAAAATTGAAATCTTGATTACCTCATATATATATGTCTCTTCAAACCGTCATGAGTCCTAGAATATGCCCCTCTCAAAGAACCAATCATACCAACTTTTACAATGTCAATCTATATAGGTGAACAAAAAAACATCAAATTCATACAAGTTATCATACAATTGTTGGTAATAGGAACATATTTACCATTGAACACAAAATAAAATAAACACATACCTCTTTAGGCATCTTTTTTTCTTTATCTCCTTCAGGTGTTTCGACACCTCTTCCTTGAGGTGTTTCAACACCTACTCCTTCAAGTGTTCCAACACCTACTCCTACAAGAGGAAAATAAGATAAACATATAAGTTAATATATAATTTTGTTAATGATAATTCAAATGACAATCAAGTATAAAATGCAGGAATTTGGGCCTAAAAGGCATGGGTTGAAGTAGCGTATTGAATAATTTGTTTTAAAGAAGGCTAGAACTAGTTGGTTTTAGTGAGATCTAGTGGGGTTTGATGTATTTGAAGGTTTTCAAGGACTGGGGAGGTCATGTGTATGTTTGGGCATGAAGCCCTAGTTGAGAGAAGCACAATTTTTAATGGAAAATTGAGGTTTTAGAGACTAAAAGTGGGTGAAGTTTGGGAGCAGCATAATATTAAGGATTATTAAGCATGTGCAGGCTCAAAAAAGGGTGTTTGAAGTGGTCATAAGGTCACAAGAGGCCTGGAGATGTTTCTTTCAATGTATTCTCCAAAATCCCACTGTACTGTAGGGGCAACTAGGCCAATTAGGCCTCTTTTCCAAAGAGACACCTTCCCAAAAACTTGCAATCAATTCAATCACCATGGGCAGTCATTAAATAGGTTACCAACCTTAAGATTTCACAATTTTCAGAGCTCCAACCACTTACCAAGCTACCAATCCACTAAAACCTTACTCTCAAGCCACCAAACCTAGGTTTTCCAAGGAGCCTTATTGAAAATCACTCTTCCCACAATTAACTCTCACATTCAACACCCAAAACATACCATATTCTATCTTTACATGCTCAAAAGACTCTCACAAATGACTTCCCCAAAGTATTTCATCCATTCACACTCTAAAACCACTCAAAATCACACATTTTCACACCTAAGGCTACATGCCATCACTCCAAAATGATCTCCCCTGCTCCAAGAGTCATCTTCTAACATATTACCCACCTAATGGACTCATTCCACTGAGCTACAATATATACATTGGGTGGAATGAGCCATTAAATGACTTGATGACCTCTAAACCTAAAATTTAGACTTCCAAACCCGCCTATAGTAAAATCCACCCTAAGAGCTCAAAACAAGATGGATTTCAATGCCACAAAAACCAAAACATGGATAACACATCCCTCTACCCAAATAAAAACACTTTTATTCAATTTCCTTCAGTACAGGCTCATGCAATTGACTGCTACAACACTGAAAAAGAGAAAAATAAACTTAGATTTACAAAGAAAACAGAGCTTTATTGATCAATGCTTGTACAAAATCTTCCACTCTTCTCCACACACTCCTTCATTCAATATTTACATAAATATATTCAACTCCCTTAATCAATAATTGATTGAAAACCAATTCCACAAGTGACCTTTGGCCTTCCCTGACCGTTCAACTTGCCCACTATGCATTTCTTGCACTTCAAAATTTGAAAAATGACACTTTGCTCTAATTTAGCAAATTTGCAACTAAAACCTTCTAACTCACTAATAACCACTAACATAGACTTATTACATCAATAAATGGTCTATATGACCTTATTCAAGACAAAACAAGACTTCATCACCCCAATGACAACCACCGAAGCTTGGTGCCCCTACACCAAATAGTGGTGCAAGAGCACCTACACCTTACTCACAAGAAATTTGATTATTTGCAGGTTGATGGGTGATCAGTCGGTTGGTAGGGGTGTATTTAGTTTATTTTCTCTTAATAAGTTCTAAGAAGACCATGCTTTATGTAAATGGTAACTTTGGTGTCTCATTGTTCCATATTGTAAATGATGTCAAACATGTTAAGAAAATGTCAATGATGACAAATGGGTTCTAGGTAGGTTAATGTTTCTTTTCATGCATATGGTCATTTTTTGGGTCCAATAAGGTCTAAATAGACAATCACAAATGTTTTAGATGTCTAGGAGGGTCAAATAGTAAAATAATGTAAAAGGACTCAAAGTGTTGTTAACAAGAATACGTAAACAAGTGTAATTTTGTACTCCAATAGCCATAAAGGGATTCAAAAATAAGTTAAAGGCTGTTATGTAAGTTGCATTGGGAAAGGAAACCTTTAAAAAGGTGGGAATCATCATTTTAAAGGTTGGCTTGGAGATTTTGGGAAGAAAATCCAATTGATTTCTTACTGTTTCTAGGAATTTTCTAAGTTTTCCATCTTTTTCAAATCTGTATGATAACGTGCAGTCACTAGATTGTACAAATTATTTATGGATGTTGTAGTGGCATGAATCAATAGTGATTTTCATCTATTTTGAAGGTTTAGAAAATAATTTTAAGCATCTTATAGTTGTTTTCCTGATTACAGTCGGGTATACCCTGTTTTGGGGTTTTCTAGCTTTTATCATGTTTTGAAGGCCCATACACCAACTGTGCTAATTGTGATTGGTGTATTGGGTCTCATGGAGAATTTTTAGGTGCTAGGGAGAGTGTTTTATGTTGAGAGAAATAAATAAAGTAGATTGGGTTGTCCCTGTTGAGTTTATGTGGGAAAATGCATGAAAGTGGAGGTTTTAGTCTAGGGTTTGGTAAAATCTGAGTGGGAGGTCATTTATTTTGAATTATTAATCATGTGAAGGGTTTCTTAAGAGTGTTTGAGTTGTTTTTGAGATCTAAGGAGGCGTGGAATGTAGGTTTTTAGTAAACCGTCTTAGTTTGGCTAAAAAATAAGGGTTTCATAGTTTGCTATGTTAGAAGAGTCAACTCTGGAAACTAATTGTGGATTTAGTGGTTTGAGGGCATGGGAAATGATACCAAAATGTTTTAGTTGTCTATGATAAGTCAAAAGGTGGGTTGCTTTGTAATTTAGGCCTAATTAACCTAATTAGGACAACGTAGGAGTGCTAGTTTTAGGAGTTTGTTCCAAAGGACTTGTGTCTAAACCTAAGATATGTTTTGTAACTCTATAATGGGTGTCTAAATCATCCATTTTTTTGTCAAGTGTTTTGGGAAGTTTTGGAGTTAAGGGCCTAAAATTGGGTTTGCACTGATACTAGGGTTGCAAGGGTGAAAGTGGGAAATTCTACTTCTGGTTGTTTTCAAACTTTGGGAGTTGTTTGGATTGGTATAATAGGCCATTTTAATCTTGTTAGATGCCTCTTGAAGGCAGGTTGACACTTTGAGTGAGTCTGGGCCTCCTAGGTCTACATCAAATAGAGAGTAGCATATAACCATCATTTTGCATATCTACATTAATACAATTTTGCAAACCCTTATACAATCAAACTTAAACACTTGAAATAAAGCAATGATCAATAACATGAATTTACAAATTCAATGTGCATACTTACCAATCAATCCAGGGAACCATCCGGATCTGCTCTACTCTTTATCATGTCAAGTATTTCCTCATGGTCAGACTCACACACTTTCCACAAGTTCTTGTTCACAAGTCTGCCCTTATATTTGATCAAATAAACATTGGTGGTGGAAACAAGGTTTGAATAGTGAAGAATCTTCCGATGTGTGTTGAAGTCCTCCAACAACAAAACTACAACATTCTTAACTGGGTACCTTCTAAGCCATGTTCCAGTAATAACCACCGAACCTGTAGGATATTCTATGTTTTCTCCATCTATAATTGGGGCCTCCAATTTGTTTTTTTCCTTGATACAATGACACAAGTAATAATATGTACCCTCTTCATTGTCTTCATTTGCAATCACTGCATATATGTGCCCTACATTGATATGTTCATCTTGTTAGATGTATTTAATGGACATCAAAATAAAACCTGAAAGTAAGATATATTACTTGGTTCTACAAGGTCTAATACATGATCAAAGTCAACAAATGATTGCATATTCGTGATTTGTAGAGTGGTCAGGAGATGATAAGTGTCAAGTGGGGTTAGAATTCTTACAAACCATTCGTCAACCCACTCTATTGACTCACAAACATTCCATGCTCGAAGTGTACATGCAGAACAAAAGCATTCCATCTTTCGTGTATGGATAGTCCATGTACCTGCATTGGAGCTTCTAAAAGAGTGTAGCTTGCTTGATCCTATTATTTTTACAACAATCCTCATATTTTGCAATGTTAGTATCATCTACTAAATGAAAAAATCTATGAACTAAAGAATTACCTTGACTACCTGGACCCATTGCATGATTGCACCACTCAAAAATTGATCTTGCATCTATCAACTTTACACTATCTTTGTACTTTAACTCTTCTTGTTCAAGGACTCTTTTGATACATGCACCTGCTCCATCATGCTCCCCCTTTCCATGCCTGACTTCCGAGAAGTTCCACATATGTTGAACACCACTAATCCTATGCATCCTACTCAACTAGTAAATTTTTTTGGCATTCTTGAATTGTGATGTACAGTTATTTGATCATATGATATGTTGATTGAATGATATGACTGAATGATATTCCCTTGCTAGCCAAATCAACATAGAACATCTGAAAGCAACCTTGTACAAACTTGGTAGAATGTGTGTGATCATCATTGATGTAAAAGTGATACTCCCTCAATACTTTCATGTTATCCTCTGTACTATCATTTGCATGAATGAATGCTATATGCACAAATATAGCAACCTATGTGGAGTTGTAGTACTGTGATTGCACATCATTTTGTGGCTATAGTGTGTATTTCTCTATGAAGTCAACAACTAAAATGATGCTATGAAGTGGAAATGTGTTCTTGCATAACTTGAATTGTGATTCCAACCATTGAGCCCTATGTGTATGCCTTGCATACTCATAAACCACCTGATCATAGAAAATTCCCATAAACTGATATACTAGAATCTTATCACTAACCAATTCACACTTCTTTGCGTCTTTCCCATCTTTTAGACTATAGGCCATTGTCTTGTATTTTCCAAATTCGACAATTTTGTCTCCAATTGTGTGTGTACTAGCCATGTGTTGGAAAATTGGAAAATGTTGCATGCCACCACAATGATGACATGTGCCATCCAAACATGACTTGTAAAAAAATTGACCATCCTCTCTTTCACATAAAATGGAAGATAATAATTCCCTTGAGGATTTGGGTGGAGGCCTTATGTTACATTCCTACAAAACATTGTCAGTATACATATCTACACATATACGTCGATAAACATCATAATGGTTAGAAAAATAAATATGTACTCTACAACAACAAGTAGTGCATGTGTGATTTATTTTGACATATTTTAATTTTAGGAAAAAAATTGTACAAAATCAGCATAAAATTGGGTTTGAGTGGTATCCAAATAATGCTTTGGATGTGGCTCATGGATTTTACTACCAATTCTCCTTCATACATCTCTTTGATTAGGAGAGGTCCTTGTGTTATCCTTCCAATAATCTACTATTAAAGATCTCAAGCCTTGAGAAATTCTTTTATCTTTTTCTGGCACTCTACCCGAGAATGCCCATAACTCATTGCTATTTGGTTCCTCCAATCTTGCACGCCTTCCTTTGGCTCTCATTAGAGATGGTCTACTTATTTTCAAAGACTTACTTGTCTTTGTAAGTTTCACCTTGTACCTTGTTTGACTACTTAACAATGTTGTTGTCATCATACATCTTGTGGCACAACTATCCTTCGTGCGTGAGGTAGAACCCACACTCTCATATGCACTCATCAAGTTATTTACAATGAAATTTTCACTTGAGTCATTTGAAACTCTCAGCCCAAGAGCCTTCATGGTGGGCCTAAATTTGAGTTGCCTCATCATTTCAACAAATAGTTGGCATCTTCCACCCTCACTTAGCTTCTAAAAAAAAACTCTATATCCTTTGTGTAGCTCTTTAACATGTACATTTTGACATCTTATTAGGCATCCATTTCAAAACATTGGAATCAATATCAATCAAAAATCTAGTTTTTCTATGCAAAACTCTAGGAGGAGTTCTGAAATGTAAATTTGTGTCAACATTAGGAATGCCAACAACATCGGGGATAGATCAGGTACCTTCAATCAGAGGTGCAATTGATGGAATACCTTGAGATTGACATGTATATAATGTTTTTCCTTCAACTTGAGATGTCATTTGTGGAGTGACTTCAAATAGAGGTGTGTTTGCTGATGTACTTTCAAAACATAATGCCATTGATGGTATGTCTTCAACTGCAGGTGTGATTTCTGATGTACTTGGAAGACCACATGTTGTTGCTGGTGTGCCTTCAACTGGAGATGTGCATTGAACTTCACATATGGTTGATGATGTGCCTCCCACTTGGGGATCCATTTGTGTCCTTCCACGAACTTTCTCCATTTGTGCCCTTTGTTTTTCCAATTATACATCTCTCTTAGATTGTACGAGAATTTCTGGTTGTATGGGCTGCAATTCTTTTGCTTCATGAGCTACAATTTTTGATTCTCTTCTCCTTTCATTTTTTACTACATGTTCTTCCAGTGTTAGAGGCTTTGGTCATTTCCTTAGCATGACATTGAATGCTGAATATTCACAATCACACATAGAACAAAAGTAAGTAATGCATTTTATGAAAGATATTGATAACGTTGATTACATTGCATTTTATTGAACACACCAAATCATTTTTTGAAAGAAGGTAGTGAGATGTTTAGAATTATCAAACATGTCTATCTGATACAAAATTTTCATACATAAATCTACCAAGGAAGAACAGTAAATGGTATGAATGAATGGAAACTTGCATTAAACCAACTATGTCTTGAGTCACTTGAAATTATCTAAGCACATGATGAAGGTGAATTCTTTATGGCACAAAAAAATTAATAGAAACTTGCACATTAACATTGATGAAAGCTCTTAGGTTTTCCAAATTAGTTGAAAATAAAAATTTTCCCACAACCATCAGTAATAATGAATTTAATGTTCAATTCTATGTGTAACAATGAATATTAATAAAACCATCAAATGAATGGTCTATAAATTGTCAAAACAAAACAAAAAAAGTTGTGTTAAGTTGAATTCATTTATCTAAGCATGTTGGAAATGGACTACTATAAGTAATGCAAATAGAATTCATAAGAAAATTTGTGTTAAGTTGATGTTGTTTATATAATTTTAAACATGAATTCATCTAAATTATGTCATGGTTTTCATTTTTTTCTTCAAAGTCATGAAAAATAAACTTTTTTATGCAACTCTCATCTAATTCAATGTTTAATTCTATGTCCAATTGTTATGATTAATAAAATCATTAAAGGAATTTAGATTATTGTCAAAAATAAACAAAAATACTAAATATAAACATTTTAATATTACCAAAAATGAATATATTACCTGAGATAATGTAAAATGATGTAGAAACTTCAAAATGTCTTCATCTACATTGTCGGCATGAAAATTGGTGGCAAAAAGGTGATGGATCAAGCATAGATTGGTACAACAGGGAGTCAACTACATAAAAAAGGTGTTTCTTTGTTGAATTAAGGATTGAACTAGACAAAAGTAGAAGCATGTGGGCCAAAATCACAAGGTGAACACCTATTTTACCATTTCAAGGTAAAAAACACATTTGGCGCTCGCCAAATTTGGCGAGCGCCAAATGTGGTGAAATGCTTTCACCATATCAATAGGAAGGGAGTGAGACTTGAGATAGAGGGAGAGGGGATATGAGTGAGAGAGATTAGTCCTAGTAGCGTGGTAGGGACTAAGACCTGAGAATGATAGAGACTTGAGAGGGATAGAGAGTTATCCAATTAGGGTGGGGGGAAAGACCTCACAATGGGAGAGGGGTTGGAGTGAAATAGATTTGTGTACCCTCTACCCTTCAACTATAACTGTAAACCCTAAAAACCTCAACTCTCTCTCTCTCAACTCTCTACCCTCTACCCTCTACCCTAAAACCCTAAACCTTAGACCCCCAACACTTAAACTATAAACCGTAAACCCTAAAATCCTAAAAAAAAACCCCTTGTCTCTCTCTCTCAACCCTACACCCTCTACTATTAAATCATAAACCATAAACCATAAACCCTAAAACCCTAAAACCCTCAACCCCTCTCTCTCCTCAGCCCTACCCTCTGCTCTCAACCTCAACCCCTCGGCCCTCAACCCTCTGCCCTCACCCCTCACCCTATACCATCACCTAACCCCTGCCCTAGGCCCTAACCTAAACCAAGCCTTAAACCATCTACCATATTCCCTTAACCCTCTACCCTCAACCCTTAAACCTTCAACCCTCTCTATCTCTCTCTCTACCCTCTACCCTCTACCCTCAATCCTCAACCCTTGAACCCTTAAACCCTTAAACCCTCAACCCAATTCTCTGTCTCAACCCTACTCCCTCTACCATTAAACTATAAACCCTAAAACCCTCAACCCCCATTCTCTCTCTCAACCCTACACCCTCTACCCTCTACCCTCAACCTAAACCCTTAAACCCTCAACCCCCCTCTCTCTCTCAACCATACACCCTCTACTCTCAACCCTCTACCCTCTAACCTAAAACCCTTAACCCTCTCACTCTCTTTGTCTCTCTCAAATGCTTAAACCCTAACCCCCTAAACCCTCCTTAAACCCGAGTAATTCCTAAACAAACACTTAAACCCCTGTACCATCTAACACCTTAACCCTCAACCCTCTACTCCTCAACCTGCCTACCATCTCCACCGCCTACCCCTAACCCTCAACCCTCAACCCTAAACTCCCAAACCTCCTTTTACCCTCAACCCTCTACCCTTAAACCCTAAACCCTAAAACCCTCTACCCTCTACCCTCTACCCTCTACCCTCAACCCTTAAACCCTAAACCCTAAACCCTCAACCCTCTACCCTTAAACCCTAAATCCTAAAGCCCTAAACCCTCTACCCTCTACCCTTAAACAATAAACCCTGAACCCTAAACCCTAAAACTCTAAAACCCTAAACCCATAAAACCTCTACCCTCTACCCTCAAACCCCCCCTCTCTCTCTCTCAACCTTACACCCTCTACCCTTAAACCATAAACTGTAATCCCTAAACCCTAAACCCTCTACCCTAAACTCCTTAATCCCAAACCCTAAAACCCTAAACCTCAACCCCTCTCCCCTCAACCCTACACCCCTACTGCAACCCTCAAACTCTTACCTTATACCCTCTGCCCTCAACCCTCTATCCTAGCA
Organism: Sequoia sempervirens; assembly: GCA_007258455.2. Taxonomy (NCBI): domain Eukaryota; kingdom Viridiplantae; phylum Streptophyta; class Pinopsida; order Cupressales; family Cupressaceae; genus Sequoia; species Sequoia sempervirens. The sequence goes on from VDFB02281492.1 coordinate 528,265,020, forward strand.
CCATATACCCTAAACCCCTCTACCCTCCACCTCAACCCTTAAACCCTAAAAACCCTAAAACCTCAACCCCCTTCTCTCTCTCTCGACCCTACACCCTCTACCCTTAAACCGTAAACCCTAAAACCCTCAATCCTCCCTCTCTCTCTCTCTCAACCCTACACCCTCTACTCTAAACCCTCAACCCTCAACCCTATACCCTCTAACCCCAACCATCTACCATATACCATCTACCCTAAACCCTCTACCCTCCACCCTCAACCCTTAAACCCTTAACCCTTAAACCATCTACCCTCTACCCTCTACCCTTAACCCTCTACCCTTAACTCAAAAACCCTCAACCCTCTCTTTCTATCTCTCTCTACCCTCTACCCTCTACCCTCAATCCTCAACCCCCCTCTCTCTCTCTCAACCCTAAACCCTCTACTCTCTACCCTCAACCCTCTACCATCAACCCTCAACCCTATATCATCTACCCTAAACCCTCTTCCCTCCACCCTCAACCCTTAAACCCTTAACCCTTAAACTGTCTACCCTCAACCCTTAACCCTCTTCCATCAACCTTAAAACCCTCAGCCCTCTCTATCTATCTCTCTCTCTACCCTCTACCCTCTACCCTTAACCCTCAACCCTTAAACCATCAACCCACTTCTCTCTCTCTCTCTCAACCATACACCCTCTACCCTTAAACCCTCAACCCCCCTCTCTATCTCTCTCAACCCTACACCCTCTACTCTCAACCCTATACCATATACCCTCTACCCTATACCCTCTACTATCATCCCTCTATCTTATACCATCTACCCTTAACCCTCTACCCTCCACCCTCAACCCTTAAACCACCTACCCTCTACCCTTAACCCTCTATCCTCGACCCTAAAGCCCTCTACCCTCTCTATCTATCTCTCTCTACCCTCTACCCTCTACCCTCTACCCTTAAACCCTAAAAGCCTTAAACCCTCAACCCCCTTCTCAATCTCTCTCAAACCTATACCCTCTACCCTTAAATTGTAAACCCTAAACCGTAAAACCTAAAACCCTAAAACCCTCAACCCCCCTCTCTCTCTCTCAACCTTACACCCTCTACTCTCAACCCTCAACCATCTACACTATACCCTCTACCCTCAACCCTCTACCTTATACCATCTACCCTAAACCATCTATCCTCCACCCTCAACCCTTAAACCCTTAACGCTTAAACCCTAAACCTTTAAACTATCTACCCTCTACCCTTAACCCTCTACCCTCAACCCTAAAACCCTCAACCCTCTATATATCTCTCTCTACTCTCTATCCTCTACCCTCAACCCTTAAACCCTTAAACCCTTCAAATTTTGACCCCATTCTCTCTCTCAACCCTACACCCTCTACCATTAAACCCTAAACCCTAAACCCTAAACCCTCAACCCCCCTTCTCTCTCTCAACCCTACACCCTCTACCATCAACCCTCTACCCTCAACCCTCAAACCTAAAACCCTTAACACTCTCACTCTCTCTGTCTCTCTCTAAACCCTAAACCTCCCCTCTCCCTCTCTCTCGACCCTACACCCTCTACCCTTAAACCGTAAACCATAAACACTAAAACCCTTAAACCCTCAACCCCCCCTCTCTCTCTCAGCCCTAAACCTCTACCATCAACTCTCAACCCTCTACCATATACCATCTACCCTCAACCCTCTACCCTCCACCCTCAAACCTTAACCCTTAAACCATCTACCCTCTACCCTCTACCCTAAAACCCTAAACCCTCTTTATCT